>OY755213.1:31363535-31963535 GCA_963576765.1 Draba incana
GTATCGAATGAAGGAGCTAAACTAGTAATGGGTCGATGAAATTGCCTCTGAATATTGCCTATTAAACAAAAAAACCAACCAAAAGGCTTAAAATTAGTGAAAACCCAGAAAGCTTGAGTTGAAGAAGGCGATCAAATTTTCCGAAACCTGAGAGAATCCGAGAAGAAAGCCATGAAATTTTCTTCAAATGGAGACTTCTAAAAGACATTTTGAATTCGTGGATCCAATATTTATACGATTGTTGAAGGGTTTAACCGCCAACACCGGAAGCCGGCGGGATCTTGAGGAAAAAACCACACTTTCAGGCAACCAGAACCAATACTAGTAATAAAGGTTACGACTTTAGAAGGAAAAAAAACTTAACTTATATGTTTAGTATTTAATATGGAAATAGAGTACACATCGGGGTGGTGGCGCAGTTGGCTAGCGCGTAGGTCTCATAGCTATCTGAGTAATCCTGAGGTCGAGAGTTCGAGCCTCTCTCACCCCAATTTGTTTTTATTTTAGTATTTAAAATAAAAACGGGTCAATTTAACTGGGCCGGGTCATGATCCAAATCCATTTATTAAGCAAAACCCTAATATTTTCATCTTCCTCCTCCATAAACCCTTTTCTTCTCCCTTTCTCATTTTTTCTCAGTGAAAAGGCTAAAGATGGTGAAACGGAGTAAAAGTAAGATAGCTCCTTCAATCAAACTGTTCTGGATTTCTCTTTGCTTATGAATTGAATTCAAGTTAAGGATTGTATTGTGTTTTTATTGATTTTGATTTATGGTGATTGTATTTTTTTTTGCAGAGAGTAAGAGTAAGAGGGTGACCTTGAAGCAGAAGCATAAGGTCTTGAGAAAAGTGAAGGAGCATCACAAGAAGAAGGCAAAGGATGCTAAGAAGCTTGGGCTTAACCGTAAGCCAAAAGTAGAGAAGGATCCAGGTATCCCCAATGACTGGCCTTTCAAGGAACAAGAGCTCAAAGCCCTAGAAGCTCGACGTGCCCGTGCTCTTGAGGAGATTGAGCAGAAGAAAATCGCTCGCAAAGAAAGGGTATTTATCATCATTCTTAAAACTTTGTAGCTTCTGTTCAGGATTATGTTGCGTAATCTCGATTCAAGTTTCGATATTTAGGTGTTCTTTTGCTGTGGTTGTTTGATAAAGGAATAGTATTTTCCATGTCTTGTTTGTTTTGATGTTCTCGTGATAATTGTTATCAAGTGTTGTGATAATTGTTAATGAATGTGTATCAGGCCAAAAAGAGGAAACTTGGTTTGGTTGACGTTGACGATGAGGAAGAAGAAGGATATGGAGAAGGGAAGAGCAAAGATGATTCAGCTAGAGTTGTTAATGTTCGAGGTGAGTGTTATTGATATCTTTGATATCGATATCTTTGCGATTTTCGATCTGTATTAATATGAAATGATGTGTATTGTTTGACAGATAACTCGGAGAGGGCTTTCTACAAGGAGCTTGTTAAAGTTATTGAGTTGTCTGATGTTATTTTGGAGGTTCTTGATGCCCGTGATCCCATTGGCACTCGTTGTACCGATATGGAGAGAATGGTTATGCAAGCTGGTCCCAATAAGCATCTTGTGTTGCTGCTGAACAAGATTGGTAAGCTGTATAAAACTCTCTGCTTGTGTTCATAAAGAGCTATTTGTTTGGTGTCATTAATTTTGGTTATGGTTCCTCGTTGTCTAGATCTTGTTCCCAGAGAGGCTGCTGAGAAATGGCTTAAGTACCTTAGGGAAGAATTTCCAGCTGTTGCATTCAAATGTAGTACGCAGGAACAGAGATCAAACTTGGGTTGGAAATCATCTAAAGCATCTAAACCGAGCAATATGTTGCAGACAAGTGATTGTCTTGGAGCAGATACTCTTATCAAATTGCTGAAAAACTACTCAAGAAGTCATGAGGTTGGTTTTTTCATAAGTTACACTCGGATCACCCTTGCGTTGAGTTATATTATCCAGTTTTTGATTGAAGCTCCCATTGTTGTTTTTTTTGGCAGTTGAAAAAATCTGTCACAGTTGGTATTATCGGACTGCCTAATGTTGGGAAGAGTAGTCTTATTAACAGTTTGAAGAGAGCTCATGTTGTCAATGTCGGTGCAACTCCTGGACTGACTAGGTCTCTGCAAGAGGTTCACTTGGACAAAAACGTGAAGTTGTTGGATTGTCCTGGTGTTGTGATGCTCAAATCTTCAGGAAATGATGCTTCTATCGCTCTCCGGAATTGTAAAAGAATCGAGAAGCTGGATGATCCAGTTAGTCCAGGTAATTGGAAATAATCTGAAGATAGAATTACACATCATTTTATGCTTTGTCTTGTTAAAAGTTATAAATCTCAGTGATCTAACCTGGAAATCTTTTTTCTTTGTGGAAAATTCAGTGAAGGAGATTCTCAAGCTTTGTCCAACAGAAATGCTAGTAACTTTGTACAAGATACCAGCCTTTGAAGCAGTTGATGATTTTCTATATAAAGTTGCCACCGTAAGGGGTAAGCTTAAAAAGGGTGGTCTTGTGGATATCGATGCTGCTGCAAGGATTGTCTTGCATGACTGGAATGAAGGTGTGAAACCATTGTCATCTTTTAGTTCCTCGTAAGCTTTAGAATTTTCAAAAACCGGTTTAACTCATCGTTGTATATGAAATATGAATGGTTGTGCAGGTAAAATTCCATATTATACAATGCCTCCTAAGAGGGACCAAGGTGGTCATGCAGAGTCAAAGATTGTGACCCAGTTGGCCAAGGAGTTCAACATCGATGAGGTTTACAGTGGTGAATCTTCCTTCATTGGGAGCTTGAAGACAGTTAACGAGTTCAACCCTGTTGAAGTTCCAGCTAATGGTCCTCTCAATTTCGATGAAACTATGATGGAGGTTGGTTAAATAATTTTCTCGAAATTCCTTTGCTTGTAAACTTCTCGGTCTGGTTTTAACCTTTGGTTATGTATTACAAAAACAACAGGATGGGTCTAAGACTCAGACTGAAGAAGAGTCTGGCCATGACAGTGATGATGAGTCTATGGGAGAGGAAGAAGCTGAAGAAACTGGAAAGGAGAAATCAGAGACGGGCAGGCAGAACAAGAAGCTTTACCGAGATGATAGCATTCTGAATACGAAAAAGCAGAAAGCGGATAAGAAGAGGAGGAAGAAAGCGAAGAAAGCCGACGCTGGTGAAGATCCAATGGAAGGTGATTATGATTTCAAAGTAGATTACGCCAAGAACAAAGATACCATGGGTGAAGGAGACGATGACAATGTCCAATACGGAATCGATGCTAAAGTACCAATGGCTGGACTTCTTGACTTGCCTGAAGAATGAGTGATTTAAAACAGCGCTTTTCGTTTTTTTTTTTTTTTTTGCGTTTTATGATGATTCTGTTGATTTAACTTATGTTACATATGTTTTTACTTCATGAAGCACTACTAGTAACACTAAAATGCAATTTTGTTTTCTATAGTAAGACCTTTTCTTTTCCTCCACCAATTATGTTATGTGATCAAAATATCTTGAAAAGCTTAGAAAGTTACAACCATTCCAAGTTGCAAATGTGAACGTTGACTTTACTTTGTGCAGGTCATTGAAAGGTTATCTTGGTTTTGCTCATCAGATTCAAGAAAGCTCACAAGAAGATACTAAGAGAGAAGATGAGTTCAGCTACTGTTGATTTTGGGATTGGACTGATACTTAGTCTCCTGGAAAACGAAACCTTGTTATTGTCAGGAGTCCATGGCGAGATCGAGAAGATGAAGAAGGAGTTGCTTATCATGAAGTCTTTTCTTGAAGACACACATGGAGGTAATGGATCCACAACACAACTCTTCAGAACTTTTGTGACAAACACAAGAGATTTAGCTTACCAAGTCGAAGACATTATCGACGAGTTTGCCTACCACATCCACGGTTATCGCAGCTGCACAAAGCTTAGGCGTGCGTTTCATTTCCCCAAGTATATGTGGGCGAGGCACTCGATAGCTCAGAAGCTAAGAATGGTGAATGAAATGATTCAATCCATTTCTGATTCCATGAAAAGGTACTATAGTTCAAGAAACTATCAAGAATCATCATCATCAATATTGCCTATTGATGATGGTGGTAGATCAAAATGGGTGAATAACATTAGCGAGTCATCTCTTTTCTTTAGCGAAAATAGTCTTGTTGGGATTGATGTAGCCAATGGAAAGCTCATTGGTTGGCTTATGAGTCAAGAACCGCAACGCGTAGTTGTTTCTGTTGTTGGAATGGGTGGCTCAGGGAAGACTACACTCTCAGCTAATATATTCAAGTCCCGGATGGTGCGTAAGCATTTCGAGTCATACGCTTGGGTAACGATATCGAAATCTTATGTGATTGAAGATGTGTTTAGGACAATGATCAAAGACTTTTACAAAGAAGCAGAAACAGAGATCCCAAGTGAGTTACACTCTTTAAGTTACAGAGAGTTAGTTGAAAAACTTGTGGAGTATTTAAACTCAAAGAGGTATTTTGTTGTGCTTGATGATGTATGGAACACTAATCTTTGGAGGGAGATAAGTATCGCTTTACCGGATGGTATTAGCGGAAGCCGTGTTATGATAACTACCCGTAGCGATAATGTAGCTTCTTTCTCATACAGTATAGGAAGCCGAAAGCACGAGATTGAGCTCTTAAAAGAGGAAGAATCCTAGGAGTTCCACCGACCCAAGATCTCTTCCTACACCTATATATACTTGCTTTTAGCCTCTAGAGAAGGAAAGTAGCCCTAGGCACCACAAAACAATAATAAACATGTATTTTCGTTATTCTCTTTAGTTCTTCATCTTTATCCTTTGTAGAAGAGCGATGAAGGCCATGGTGTTCTTCTCAAGCTTTGTGCTTAGAGATCCACCTATGCCGAGCACTTATCTATCACGAATCTACTGTTTTATCAACTTCTCTAGTTGCTCCATGTTTCATAACATGTAGAGTAGTTGTATGTTTGATATAAAGTTATTTTAAAGTTCTTTTGTTGCATATTTTACATCTTTATTGAGCATGTTCCTAGATTGATTCTCTATCTTTATTTATACTCAAGGCGTGATCTAGACTAGCTACCTAGTGACCGATCATAGGTTGGTGCCGATTCCAAAAGCTTTTGCACCAATCGGATCTAGTATTTGATAGGTTAGGCGTCTTAACAATTCGAAAGGTTAGTTAAGGAGTTTAATGAACAATCGAATCTCATTCTTATAGCGTGATTCCACCTTGCAATAGCCATGTGAAAGCTGAGTCTATTGGGGTAGAAGTTATAGGTTTCAGAGCCTCGAAAGGGGAATGATTCCCCCCAGTGATTTGAGTTCTAGAACACTAGTTGTATCTCTTTAAAACCGTGTAGTCTATATTGCATTAGTTCCTTTCAATTACTTTTTATCTTGCGTGTTTTGATTTATCTATCCCTTTATTTTATCGCTTTGCTTTATTTCATTTAAAAACCCCAAAACCCAAATATAATTTCTCTTAGCTTATTCTGCATCATATAGATTTATAGCGTAACAACATAGTCTCTTGTGGATCGACCCCTAAGTACTACAATTGTCAACTATGCACTTGCAGATTAGGGTTTATAAATTTAAAACTCTTTGCATCATCCCCTTATATATAAAATTCGGGTTGCATCAAACAATTTGTTCCGTTCTTACTATGATTTTTATTTCATCTTATATATGTGTTCTTCTTTCACCATGTGTTATATGTACTAGGTTTAATCGAGACAAGGGGAAATTGACTCGGGAGATCGCTGGAATCTTTCGTCGCAAGTTCGATGGTCCTTACTATAGCTGGAGGGTCACACCAATTCACATCTATGAACGTTATTTCAGGACTTTTGCGGTATGGTTTTGATTGAAGCTTCTTCGTTGACAGTTCATTTTCCTAATACATAGCACTACTAACCAATATCTATTTTTGCAGCGCAAGTACAACTGGGAAATTGGGATTACAGCTACTCTGAGGTCCCATTTCTTGAGGATAGCCAAAAACAGAATGAAGGGAATCATTAGTCAAGCTAAGACAGGTGGTGTAAGGCTATATTTGATTTCCCGTGGCCTTTGGATTTAAATGTGGCAGTACTGGAACACTCCAGAAGCACAGAAGAGGAGCAATATTGCTTCACAGTCTCGCAATTCCGACCGCAATGGTCTTGGAATTTCGAAGCACATCTCTGGCCAGAAATCGTATATATAAATCCAACTGGAAATGGTAACTCATTTATACTTCCTCTTCCATCCATTAAAATCTGGTTTTGTTCACTAACATGTTTTCTGTATCATGATAGGAGGAAGAATACGGGCGTCCTGTTTCTTTTGGAGAGGTGTTTATGCGTACACATACAAGGACAGATGGATCCTTCGTAGATCACAAGGCAGCACAAGTTGGTGCGGCTTATGATAAGCACATTCAGGAAGCAATGTCTATGGATGATCCGGATGGCCCTGTCCATTCTGCTAATTCGTCTGAACAGTCTACTCATCGAACCCTTAGCTTGAAAGTGAAGAATGACATCTTTGTCAAGGTATTTCTCTTTCTCAATTTATTTTCTTACAATATATGGAACCCTAAGCTTGAAAGTGAAGCATGACATCTTTATTTTTCTCTATGGAACTGTTGTTTGACTCTGTTGGATTGCTTTATAACTATTGTTTGACTCTGCTTGAATCTTGATGTTCTTTGAATCTATTTGGATCTGCTTGAATCTGTTGGATACCTCTGTACAATACACATTTTGGTTCATTGACCTTCTTTAATCTTGCTGTTCTTGGTTTAAATTGGATAAGTCTATAGTTATTCCTAGTACAGTATTGATTCATTCTGCTTGAGTAATGACTTGTAAATTTGGTGGCTTGAACAGATTCTACTTTTTTATTCTTGTAGTGTACTGAGGCTGATCCAAAGGGGAATCTCTTTGGACTTGGAACTCTAACAGAGCAAATCGACATAAAAGGGAAGAGGAAGGAGTGTTGCGCAAGTTCTTCAACATCTCTTGAAGAGCTCCAAGAGGAACTAGCAGATGCTGATCGTACAAAATTAGCGGTCCAGGAAGAGGAAAATTAGTAAGATTGTTTTTTGGTGTAATATAAGGCTTAAAACTTTTGCTCCCTATAAATAGATTACATATTAATTTTTATTTTTGGTATAAATGAGTCTCAAAATTATAGCAAATTTGAGACTAACATTTAAAAATAAGGTCACTAATTTGTGTTTAATTAGTGACTCTTTCAAGGCTGATTTGCCACTCGAAATCAGAGTCGTTAATATGTCTTACATTTCCAACTGCACAATACGTCACTAAACAGTCCCTAATTAGCCACTAACTAGTTGTGTCGTTTAGTAGTTGCAATTTACCGACAAAAATATATGGTCTTTCAGTAGTGACAAATATGCGACCAGATTTAAATGTCGCAATTCGGTCGCACATAAGTGACTCTTATGCGATAAACAGGATTTGCGATGAACAATTACTGACCCTTTTTTACGGTCGCAAATGAGTCGCAAAGGCTCCTTTTGCCACTGTTTTGTGACAGTTTTAGCTGTTGCAAATTGGCAGCTTTCTTGTACTGTTCATGGATTATCGTAGAGTGAGATAGAGGTTTCCAATTTTGAGATTCTGTGTGTAATGTTCTGAAATAGGTTGAAAACAACAATTGGGGCTCGTACGTCTATTAAAATGTGTGTCACTTGCCTCTCTCATTATCCTATATCATGTTCAGGCTTAAGTGATTCTTTAATTCACTCTCTTGCTCAAAATTTAAAGTTATACTCTCCTGTATGGGAGCTGCTGATGTTTTCTTTATGTTCTGCTTTAATTATTTGGAGGAGTCGGATTCATGAATATAGGGAGGAATGATTGTTCTAGCTAATTGAAAGTTATCTTCTATTATACATTTCCGTTCGATGTTAAGCAAAAGAAAAATCATACTTCTCTAAGTTTACTTTGTTGTGTTCTTCTCCTTCTCTAGAAATCTTTTTCAGTGGTTCCGTCTGCTCAACCCTTCCTACTCTTCTAACGTGATTCCACCAGAGCAATAAATTTAATAACTAAAGCACTACAAAAAGGAAACATAAGCAACTCGTACAGTGGAGGCCATAATTTCAAATATGAGCAGGATACTGAATTATAGAATCATTAAAGCCTGGACATGATATAGGATAATGTGAAGAAGAAGAAACAACCAACTTCAATTGGTTCATGAGTGGTAAAAGAGCCACGGTTTGGCAGACAAGTACTTGCTTTTTCAAGGCGGGTACGGGGCAAATAACGGGTACGGGACAAGTATTAAGTATTTGTGCCCAACCCTACCCACAACCGAAGCATCCACGCTTGCTCAAACCCGACCAAGAAGTGTCCTCCAACTTCCTCTTCTGGCCCTGCGCAGGCTTATCGCTTTTGCCAGAAGCCCAACCAGAAACACTATAATGTTGATGTCGCCTCCTCGGCTGAACAACAGGAGCAACAACTGGCAGAACAACCACTGAAGTCTGCTCCCCGCTCCCTCAAATCCTCCAAACCATGATCAACATACACAAGCACTCTGCTGAACTCCGCGTCGTACTCACGCACCGACCGGTCCACAAACCTCGACCCGAGACATTCCAACGCCTCCTGGAGAAAATACTTAGCATTAAACTCAGCTAAAAATTCATCCTCCCAGGTAAGTCGGACGCAACTCAGCAACTGCAGCTCTCTACTGCACTTCTGCCACTGGGGCTACAACTGGAGCTTGCAATAGCACCGCACCTCGTAACCGCTCCAATATCAACGCTACCATCTGCGCCACACGATCCTCTGGACCTTGAGCTCCTACTGCAGCAGCATCAGCACCCGGACCTGCTACAACACCAGTCCATTGGGCACCCCTCCCGACACTAGCAACACTCTTTTGAATAGCATAATCATTTCCTTATGTATACTAAAAATGATGTTGAATATGCACAGTCAATATACAATTTAACTAGACGACTCTCCGCGTTTTACGCGGATTAGTATTTTCTGGAATCAATTAAAATTGAATATTTATCTGGATTACATGTAGAATTTAGTTTTATTTATTTTGAATTTAATTATTTTATTTGTTGTTAATATTTTGTTATTATTAGTTTCACTTGGTAAAGAATAACTTAAGGAAAAAATAAATATTAGATCCATCTCATAGATTATGGGAAACAACAATAAAGAATGTCACAATATATTTAGACAGTATTATTTACAGAATCACGATTATATGTAGAATTTAGATTTATTTCTTTATTCTAAATTTATTTTTTTCTATTAATTTTTTATTATTATTAGTTTCGTTTAATAAAAAATAACTCAAGGGAATTAAAATATCAAATCCATCTCATAGATTATAGGATTGTTTGAAGGAAAATTTGTATATGAGAAAATTTGTATATTTTATTCTACTTAATATATTTGGATTGTATTATATAAATTATAATTATGGACACAAAATACTTACATTTTTATGAATGCAACATTAAATTTTAGTATGGAAGCCTAAACCCTTATGACAAATATAAAATTTGTACGATTTAATAATTCCTTATCCGAGAGATAACAAATATTTTAGTAAACAAACCAAAGAAAAATAAAATCATATTAAATAATGTTTTAGTAAAATTGAAAAAAAACATCAAATATTGAAGGGGCAATTGCAAATATGCCACTGTTCACCAAAAATTAATCAAATATGCCACTGTTCACAAAATTATTACGAGCGTGCCACTGTTCACTGACTTAATGAAAAAAAAATCTCACCTTCTCTCTCATCTCTCTCACGCCCAGATCCGAATTTTTTCTCTCTCACAAAATTCTCTTCTTTGAAATTGCAAATCGGATTTGGGTTATGGATCTAGGATTTTCGATTCTCTTTCGTCCATGTAAATCTCTGTAAATTCCTTCAATCGAATTTGATTTGAAGAAGAAGAAGAAGAAGAAGAAGAAGAAGAAGAAGAAGAAGAAGAAGAAGAAGAAGAAGAAGAAGAAGAAGAAGAAGAAGAAGAAGAAGAAGAAGAAGAAGAAGAAGAAGAAGAAGAAGAAGAAGAAGAAGAAGAAGAAGAAGAAGAAGAAGAAGAAGAAGAAGAAGAAGAAGAAGAAGAAGAAGAAGAAGAAGAAGAAGAAGAAGAAGAAGAAGAAGAAGAAGAAGAAGAAGAAGAAGAAGAAGAAGAAGAAGAAGAAGTAGTTCAATCCATGATTTTTTTTTTAAATTCGATTTTGGTTACAAATTTGAGTTTTTGATTGGTTTTTGGTCACGAATCTAAGCTTTTGATTAGATTTGAGTTACAAATTTGAGCTTTTGATTCGATTTTTGTTCAGATCTGGATTTTGGTTATTTTTTAGTCAGATATGGGTTTTGGTTGTTTTTTTGGTCAAATCTGGGTTTTGGTTATTTTTAGGGTTTTCCCGTTTTTATAAAGTTTTTAAACAGTTTTATAAGACTTTTTTACATGTCATTAAAAACTAAACAGTTTGATAATTTATAAGGTTTTTAAAAAGTTTATAAGGTTTTTAAAAGGTTTATAAGGTTTTTATAAGGTTTGTAAAGTTTTTAAAAGGTTTATAAGATTATTTAAAAACCTTATAAAACTGTTTAAAACCCTTACAAAACTTTACAAAAACCTTATAAAACTTTACAAAAACCTTATAACCAGTTTTACACGGTTTTTAAATAGTTTTATAAGGTTTTTTTAACAGTTTTATTAAACTTTTTAAAAACTTTATAATTTTTTTAACAGTTTTATAAGGCTTTTTTTACAGTTTTATAAAATAAAGGCAAAACCCTACCCCCATCCCTCCCCCCACCCAAAATCTATACCCTAAATGCATAATAGTTAACCCAAACTCAAAAATTTACAGTCGTTTGTGTTTGAATTTGCTTCTTCTTCTTCTTCTTCTTCTTCTTCTTCTTCTTCTTCTTCTTCTTCTTCTTCTTCTTCTTCTTCTTCTTCTTCTTCTTCTTCTTCTTCTTCTTCTTCTTCCTCCTCCTCCTCCTCCTCCTCCTCCTCCTCCTCTTCCTCTTCTTCCTCCTCCTCCTCCTCCTCCTCCTCCTCCTCCTCCTCCTCCTCCTCCTCCTCCTCCTCCTCCTCCTCCTCCTCCTCCTCCTCCTCCTCCTCCTCCTCCTCCTCCTCCTCCTAAATATGCTCGAATCTTAGCGGAAATCTTCTCAAATCTTTTCGTCTTCTCAAATCTTTTTGGCGGAAATCGAGACAGAGATCAGAGATAGTGAAATTAGAGATGACAAGAATCGAATTCAGTGATAGATAAAAACGAAATTTGGATGAGAAAAAAAATTTTGGATCTGGGAGATGAACGTGAGAGAGATGAGAGAGAAAAAATAGATCTGTTTTTTTTTTTTCATTTAAGTGAACAGTGGCACGCTGGTAATAATTTTAAAACAGTGGCATAATTGAAAAGTGGCATGCCAATAGTGGCATAACTCAAAATTTCTCAATATTGAATAACTTAAAAATTAATAACAAGCCATACCTTTTATTGTTGGGATAATATACAAAAACCAAATAAAAAGAGAGAGGGGAATGACATCAATTAAAAAGAAATTTTGTTGAGTTAACTTATGTTACACATGTATTTTACTTTATCAAGTAAAAAGAAATTTTGTTTTCTATTAGACTATAAGTAAGGCCTTTTCTTTTCATCCACCAATTATGTTAGGTAATCAAAATATCTTGAAAATCTTAGAAAACTACAACCATCTAGAATTCCAAGTTGCAAATGTGAACGATGACTTGACTTTGTGCAGGTCATCGAAAGATTATCTTGGCTTTGCTCATCAAACTGAAGAAGCTCACAAAAAGGTGAGTTCGGCAACTGTTGATTTTGGGATTGGACTGATACTTAGTCTCCTCGAAAACGAGACCTTGTTGTTATCAGGAGTCCACGGCGAGATAGAGAAGATGAAGGAGTTACTTATCATGAACTCTTTTCTTGAAGACACCCATACACATTTTGGTACTGGATCCAGTACTACAACACACAACTCTTAAAAACTTTTGTGACAAATCCAAAATAG
Source organism: Draba incana (assembly GCA_963576765.1). NCBI lineage: Eukaryota > Viridiplantae > Streptophyta > Magnoliopsida > Brassicales > Brassicaceae > Draba > Draba incana. Next base: position 31,375,576 of record OY755213.1, read on the forward strand.
AATTGAACTAGTGATTCAGAGTTACACCAACCATTAGTTTTATTTTGAACTTCAAACAAAGAAAAACACCGAAATTACATTAAAAAAAAAAAAATTCTTTATAAATTGGACATGTCTAGAATAGTCTTATTGTAAAGAAAGATCAAAGAAAACTTTAAAGTGATTTTCTCTAGATGTTTAGTCGGACCAAACTTTCGAGATAAGGACATATAACCAAACAAGTAGAGGATGTGAGACGACGAGTGACATTTGTACGTAGACAATGTTTGAATAAACTCTTGTGATTGTCACACATCAAAACATTCCCTTCCTTAGAAAAGATCACCGGCGTGAACCACCAATGACAAGTAGCCCAAATTGGAAGGTCCGGAGCTACATGAGCTATACATATCGAATATGTTTTGCTCCATTTTCCTTCTTTTGAATCCACCATGCAATAAATCTCTACAATCTTTTTCGATCTTTCTGTCATCGATAAAGCTAGACGATCATCGATGTTCAGTATCTCAAGATCTTGTGGGCATGAATAAGGTGGCGGAAGAAACTTGACATCCCGAAACTCTTCTGTGTGAAGATCCATGGCTAGTATCTGGGCGCCTAAAATACTGAATTCAAGCCAGTAGATTGACCCGTTCACATAAGCCGATCTTCTCCCCGTGTCAACCCGGTAAGGAGGTGGACTATGTTTCCTCCATTCACCATTAGTCTCAACCGTGAGAACATCACATTCCAAAGGATCAAAAAACATCCTCACTACTTTATAGCTCCCCGTCACTTGGTCTCTACCAAATCCCATAGCCCAAAATCCCGGAGATGTTTTGGGCTAAAAACGCGGAGATAATGTATATAAATATAACAGAACAGACAAGCTTACATCCACCCAAAGCATGTTGAGGGACGGCCGCAGAAGGCACTGGATCTGGACCGGAAGGAAATCTCATGACTTCACGGGTCGATGGATTCACGACGTTGACCCAACCTGGTTCGGGGAGACAGACCAAACCGTCACAGCTCATAAACGGTCCTGAAGTGTTGCAATGAAGATAAGAGATCTCTTCGTCGCCTACGGATCCAAACTCCGGTGAGAGATTCGTACGATCGCAGCAGTCGCACTTGTAAGCCACTAGGATTTTTTGGTGTCTCTTGACAGATTTCTGTAAATTCAGATGCATCTCGATAAAACTCTTTGATTCTAGTAAAGATCTCCACTCTTTTGAGGCAGCTTTGAATCTCACCAAAGATTTCAGGGGAAGCCTCAAAAATATATCTTCTACAAGATCTGTAGCAATAGAGATCGAACAAGTTAGATTTTCTCCTCTTTGTTTGATAAATGCCAAAAATACACTAACAATAGGAGAGTCTAGTTATAACCTGAAGGAAGAGATTGCTTAAGCTTGCCGGAATTATCTTGGTCAAACACGTGGAGGTACCTTGAGCATCTGACAAAGTCTTTGGTTCCCTTCATCGTCACAGATCGAACACCTTCCTGTTCAGCTGTCGGAACCTTGATTTCGTGGATTTGCTTAGCCTGCAAATTTATCAATCGTCATCACCAATATTCAAAATTTCAATACGAATTCAGAAATCCAAATTGATAAATTCACAGGATAGCTGGTGAACATCAGAACCAAGCCCAATACATCAGAAAGACATTAACAGATCTGAAAGTTTTACTGGATCCTAATCAAAGTAATAACGACAAGCTGATATGAAACAAGAATTAAAATTTTCAAGATACGAAAACCGAATCATAAACATCAATAACTAGCTGCTTTCCACACAGATAAACCAAACGAAAAGACCTAGAAAAAGTACCATTGTCAGATCTTCTGTTCTGACAAAAAGAATCTATGAAACGAATATAAGGGCAACCTTTGCACACTTCAAGGAATGAGTCTAATGTGGTGGTCTTATAATATAAAATTATTAAAATGGTTGTAAAAGAAAGAAAGAGAGTATTTTTGTGGGGTATATTAAAATATAAAATTAATAAAATTTGAGTAAAGAGAGTAGATAGTGAGTGTGCTTAGGAAAAGGAAGAGAGAGAATGTCTAAAATTGGACATTTTTTAGAATGTTTTTAAGAGGAAGAGAGAGTGTTTAAATATAAAATTAATAAAAGTTGAGTAAAAGGATGAAAGAGAAGGTATAAAATTGAGTAAAAGGAAAAGAGAATGTGTGTTTTAATAATTTTATATTATAAGACCACCACATTAGACCTCTTCAAGTGTGCAATGAGGATGACCTAAAAGGGTCCTAACTCCTAATTTCACATTGGGTGGGATACAGCCCAAGCTTATCTATCAAAACTAAATTATATAAAAATTTAGGAAAAAATATATTATATTCTTAAATCAAACCATAACTTAAATAATGTAGTAATTACAATTATAGGTTCATATATAAATTAATAAAATATAGTTTTATATTTTATTATATAAAACATTATTGTTTACGTTTTTAGTTATATATTTGCTATTTTCCTTTTTCCTTTTCATAGTCTTTTGTTTTATGTTAAATTTTCTTCCATTAAAAATCGTTTATAACAAAATATCTTATATAATTATTTGTATAGAGATTTTGTGTAATTTGTAAAATTATTTTATTCTTGCTTATTTTCTATTTTAACTTCTTCTTTTTGGATAACTATTAATTTGATATTATTATTTTTTTCCATTTTAACTGCTTCGGTTTTGGTAACTAACAATTTGATATTGAAATTTTTACATATTTAAATAATTGACATTGACATGTGTTAGAATCTAATCGATTACGTTACACGTGTTGCGATCTTGTGAGTTACAATTTTGCGAACTCTCTTTTGCATAATAAGATAAGATATATAGATTTTGTTTTGTGTTTAAAACTTATCTTTGTTGATAATTGACATACTTTTCTGTCAAGTCATAAACTCTACCTTAATCATAACTGTATTCAATCGATTATAATTTATCCTTACAATTTTATTATTTAAAACTTTTTCAATATTATATTTATCCTTACAATTTCGTTATTTATTTATATTTTATTATTTGTGTTTTCTAGATATAAGTAAAATATATCATAATTAAACATTTAAATCATAATTAAACATCTTCTAATATGCACTCAACTTTGATCCAAGCAACGTTGACCGAATAGGCTGCTATGAGAGGAACTCAAACCCGGTAAATGTACAAGATCAAAAATTTGTGGTCAATAACAACAAGGAAAGCTATAAGATGTCTTCTCACAAGTTTTTAATCCAGCTTACAAAATTTAAAAAATTGTAGACGATGGTCACTTGATTGAAAAGCAAAAGTTTAAGATTCGTCCTTTCGTAAAATTTGAAGAAACAATCAATATGAATGAAGACCTATATGGTAAATATTTTATGTTTATCTATTGTTATAATATCACACCATAAACTAATTTTATACATGCTTCATCTAGATATTATTCGAAAAGTAATCTTTATATATTACGATTATACTATGAAATGGAGAGTCTCCTTAATTTGTGGGTAAAGACATGCATAACAAAAAAAGATAAAACTTTAAACTTTTGAATACTACATATAAACGACCATGAACTCCAACAATACACTTTGATTGAGATAGATAAGGTAATGTCACAACCAATTACACATATAAATTACAGATACAAATTAGGATTTATGGTAAATTAATTATTTAATTTTTTTTGGTGAATAATTAATTATTTAATTTTGCATAAATACTTAAAATTAGCTGTACGACTTAAGCCAAAGATATTGAGCTCAAATCAATCCGAATCAACCTAGAATCTAGAACTGAAAGTAAAGGACACAAGAGAATCGGACTATGGAGCTTAGTGCCGGCTCCGATAATCCGCCGGCGAATCGCTTCGCCGGAAAACTCACTTACTCGGTGATAATCCTCACCGGAATTTGTTACTTCTCTCTCTCACCTCTCTCTCACTATTCCCGTTGCAACAAACTTTACAACACTAAAAGAAGAAGATAAGATGAATAATGAATGATCTAAGACTTATATGCTAAAGCCTTCACACGTGTACTCACACGTGTTTCTCTCGTGAGTCTTGTGAAACCTTCTGCATTGTGCAGAATCTTCACTATACTTAGCCAAACTCAACATAATCACTTGGCTCTTTACTTTAGTCATGCTCACATTCACATTAGCAAATACAAATACATATCAAATCCATCAATAAAACAAACTCATGCATAGTTACATGGGTATAAAACCTAGGATTTTGGACGAGCGTAGTGTGAGGCCTTCACAAAGGAACTCAACAGAAGACGAACCTAACAGTCATATAATCTGTTTTGATTTCACAAGCGAGAGATTTGGACCGCTTTTGCGTTTGCCGTTTGACGCTTTGAAGCTTGCGGTTTTAGACGCAGTAGTTCCTGATTATAATTTTGACGTATGGATTACGACTAAGATCGAGGCTGGAAAAGTGTCATGGAGCAAGTTCTTGATATTGAATGAGAACCTTGGATATCCGATTTTATCTGGGAATTTCTTTGTTGACGAGGAGAAGAAAGTCGCCATGGGTATTTATCCAAAAACATGGGATAGCTACGCATTTAGTTTCTTTGAAGATGGTGGATACTTTCAATTATTGGATCTGGGAGAAGATGCCAACAATAAAGGCCCGCCACATGTATGCTCTTATGTTCCAAGTTCATTGCAAATCAAGCAATCTGCAGGAGGTCAAATGAAACAACAAAGCGACTTAGAAACGCGTCGTTTTGATGAAAACATGTTGAGACTTGTCGCTGTTGAAGAGCGAATCAGGTTGAGACGTGCCAAACTTACAAAGCAAGGCGTTAGGAGAGAACGAGACCATTAGTCTCATTTACAAATCCTAGTTTTTGTTTTTCCATGTACTCTTTTTTTTCTATTTAGACATTGATTTACGTACTCATTTCACTTTCCTTGCGGGACTTGATTGTTGCATTTTGGTGCATGTTGTTGAAATTTCCAGACTTTTGCCTCAGTTATTTTTCCTTTATTTATATGTCTAGTCGCCCTGAATACAATAAATCTATGTATAATATACATAGGATATCTCAAGTTTTTTCACTGCGATGGTTTATTGTTATGCATCTTTAAAAAAGACGATACTAAGGTTGTGGTTTAGAATCCGTATTGGGGGGCAAACAAGGTGGATCGAATGTCATCAACAAGAGATTAAGAAGATGAGGATAGCTACCAAACTCAAACGGTAACATAAGTTGCTACATCGAGGGTGAAAAGAACATACCGTGATTGGAGAAAAGACTCAATCTCATCATCTCCTAAACCTTGGTCATCTTCCGAGTAGCATCTTTAGTCTGATGATGATGATGATGATGATGATGATGCATGAGTAACCTTTTTCTCATCACCGGAACTGCATCTCTTATCCAAAATCCTTTTCGAGAAACGAATACTCCGCTTCATTTGGCTATTGCTTCTAATGCTTTCCTCTCTTGATTTTCCTTTGAGCCTTTCATCTTCTAGCTCAATCTCTTTTCGACGAACCCTCCACATCTCATTGGTTTCTACCGCTTTGTTTGCTGTACGATCATGAAACATAAACAAAGGTAATCAAACAGAGAGTTGAGAAAATTTCATAACTTGAAACTAGAAAAAAGGGTGAATAGAGAAGCATTACATTGTTGAACACCAAGAACAGTTGCAGTGAGAAATCTTGAATTAGGTCTATGCCTTACATTAGGCTTCTCAAGATATGCTCCTACTCCTTCTTTCTCAGCTTGTCTCCTCAATTCTGCTGCTTCTCTTAATAGAATCGAAGCTATTCGATTCTCAGTTTCCAAATTCATCCTAAACTCCACACAAAAATCAAACTATTCAAACCCAAAAATCACCATATCACGAGATTATACACCTTTCGTGTCTATTCCCTAATCAAAATCAATCTTGGCATTTCCAAATACAAACCCAGAAGCATTATCTAATCCCTAAGCCAGTAAAAACCAGAATTTGTCACCAAAAATCAAAATTTTCGTTAATTTTGGAATCATAGGAGATTAATTACCAGTAAAATTCAAAAAACTGACGATTGCGACCGTCTTCTTCCGCAATCGCACAGATCGCCTTTGTGGTCGCCGGAATTTGGAGTAAGCGAATCCATCACCGAGAAATTTCTAATTAAAAACCGGACCGGAACGGTACAATTCACACTCAATTTGAATTTGGTTTAATCAGACTTTTCGGTTCAGAGATTTTAAGAAGAAGAGGAAACTAACAAATCTTGTAATCTAATATCAACGATCCACGGCGGTTAAAATGGAGATACTGTGAATATCTAACCGTTCGTGTTAGTCACGCGCAACGCACGCGAGTTAAATTAATTTATCTCCCCGAATTTCGGATCCGGATCCGGAAATATCTGACCCGTTTTTTGAAACGGTTACCGTCTTTGGGCCAGGTCAATATAGCGCAAGGCTCTTCGTATAATCGGCCTTTCCCGATGTCTGTGACTGTTCATCTGGAAACTCGCGATTTCTAGGGTTTATACTACCAAGGGTTTCTCTCTCTCTAATCCAAACTCTTCTTCTTCTTCTCCAGTGAGCGATTCACTTCTCTCTCTAAAATCTAGGGTTTGCGATTTTGTTCTTCAATCCGCTTGGGTATAATGGATAAATACCAGAAAGTTGAGAAACCGAAACCAGAATCTCCGATTAACGAGAATGAGATCCGTATCACTAGCCAAGGCCTTATCCGAAACTACATCAGTTATGCAACCAGTCTGCTTCAGGTACTGGGTTTTCGTCTTCTCTATCACATTTTGTATACGCAAATCTAAAATTTCTTCGATGTTTATTCGGTTAAATCGAATGTTTTGTGGATTATCTCCTCTAGATTTGTGTTTCGATTGGGTTTGTTGTATGGGTTTTTGGTGTTTTCGATCATTTTGTGTTTAAATTTTCCGTTTCTATTGGTTTTAGGAGAAAAGTGTGAAAGACGTTGTGTTGAAGGCAATGGGACAAGCAATCAGCAAGACGGTGGCGATCTCTGAGATACTTAAAGTCAGTTTTCTTTTTGATTTTATTGTGGTTTTGTGATGTATAGAAGTGGCTCTAAGACTTTGTAATGCATACTGCAGAATAAAATTCCAGGTTTGCATCAAGATATTGCAATCAGTTCTATGAGCATTACTGATGTCTGGGAGCCTACTGAGGAGGGTCTTGTACCGTGAGTGTCATCTTGCATTACTCTGTTCCTTGATTTTTGTTTTCGGATGGCTTCAAGTGAATTACTATATGATGCAGGGTGGAGTTGACTCGTCATGTTTCCATGATTTCAATCACATTGTCGTTGAGTGAGCTTAATAAAGATTCTCCTGGGTGAGTTTCACTTTACTTCGCATGGTATTCGTGGTTGTCGAGATTTAGCTATAAGAGAGGCTTGTAAAATGTGTTCAGGTACCAAGCTCCAGCAGAGATAGATCAGTCTAAGCCTCAATATCAGCCACAACAAGCAAGACAACCCCACCTTCCGTATGGTGAAGGTGATGCTTGTTACTTTTTTGAGAACTTAAAGCTGTTAACGTTGGGTTATATGATGACATGAATTGAAAATATTGATTGTAGATTTGTATGGTCGAGGAAGAGGTCGTGGTAGAGGGAGAGGCAGGGGAAGAGGTGGTTATCAAGGAAAATTACAAGGGAATTATCAAGAAGATTATCAAGGTATTGATATGCCATAGAAGGAAATCATTCCTGTTCCTCAACTTGGGAATTTTATCGCAGTGAAGTGTTTTAGAGAAGCTTATATGTTCTTGTTTGTTTAGTTTGTAAGTGACTCGAGTTTTATCGTGATATGAATAGAAAACGATGGTGGGTATTCAAACTCGGGCAGAGGCCGTGGAAGAGGCCGGAGCTATGGCTATCGTGGTAAGTCAGATCTAGTCACTAGTCAGAACATTGTCAATTAACAAAAGCCAGCAAAATTACATTGTGTATGGGTGATAATGATAATATACCCTGGATTATGATTGATCAGTTCATATGTTTGTCACATAGCTTTAAACCTGTCTGTTGGGAAAGTCTCTACGTTATTTTTCTGAAATACAATTTTGTTGGATTTTGTGTTAGGTGCTGGATATCAGGGTGGCAGAGGCGGGTATGGTGGTGGGAGAGATGGCGGATATGGTAATGGCAGAGACGGCGGGTATGGTGGTGGGAGAGATGGCGGGTATGGTAATGGCAGAGACGGCGGGTATGGTGGTGGGAGAGACGACGGATATGGTGGAGGGAGAGACGATGGATATGGTGGTGGAAGAGACGACGGCTATGGTGGAGGCAGAGATGATGGCTATGGTGGAGGTAGAAATGACGGATTTGGTGGAAGAAGAGGTGGATTTCGAGGTGGTCGAGGTGGAGGTAGGGGTGACAGATATGGTGGAGGTCGAGATGATGGATACGGTGGAGGACAAGGTGGATATGGTGGAGGCAGGGGTGGAGGATATGGAGGAGGCCGAGGTGACAGGTATGGAGGAGGTCGAGGAGACGGATATGGTGGAGGTCGAAGTGACGGATATGGTGGAGGCCGAGGTGACAGGTATGGAGGAGGCCGAGGTGACGGGTATGGTGGAGGTCAAGGTGATGGTTATGAAGGAGGTCGAGGCGGATATGGTGGAGGAAGAGGCTATGGTCGAGGACGTGGAAGGATGGGTAATGGTGGTGGTAGAGATGGTGGGCGTTCAAGGGGTGGTGCTAGTGGCCAAAACCAAGCCTAACTTTTATGGTGTTTAATTTGCCATTCTCTAAGCTATATATGGTGGGCAATTTGCGTTTTTTCCATTACCTAAAAAGACCCTTAAAGTTGGTAGCACAATCTACCGGCCACTCCCAAGGGTTTTGATATGTTTTTTAAAGGTTATGGTTAAAATATGTGATCTTCTTCCTTTAGTTGTTTCCATATTAAAGCTCAAGGGAGTTTAAGGAAGGGGTTTCTTTTTGTTTTGTTTTGTTTTATCTTCTGCACAAATTTAGCCAAATTGCGAAATCAGCCTATGTGTTTCGTTCTTTGCTTCTTGTAATTAATTATTTGTCAAAGTCTCTCTACATTGTGTTGTACATTTTTCTTCTCTGCAAGTGCCGTTGTTAAAGAAGAATTTTTTTTTTCTTTAACAGAAGTGTAAGATTCGATGTCAAAGCAATACATCTTTACATTATGATATGAAACCTCCTACACAAACAGAAACCGGATACAACTTTTTCAAATACCAAGCTCTTTGAGAGTTAGATGCGGTATCTCTGATGATATATGCTTGTTTAGGCAATTTGAAATGTAGTCATAGAACCTTTAATGGTGCAGAGAGTAGAACATGCCTTGACACTAGGGCTGGGCAAAAAATCCGTTAAATCCGATTCGATCCGCGATTCGTTTCGATCCGAACCGAAAAAATCGAATATCCGTAAAGTTTCGAAGCAAAGCAAATATTAAATTGGGCGATCCGTAAAAAACAAAGCAAATCGCAAATATCAGTTTAGAAAAACCGAATATCCGATCTGATCCGTTAAATATATTATAATATAAAATATATATCTAATGTATATGATTAGTTATTATTTTTTTTGTTATTATAGATGTACAAGCGTGAAAAATTATACTCAACTAATTCATTTTTGTTAAATATTTGATTTTTTATTATGAATAAATAATAAAATAAATAAATAATAATTAAAATTTTCACGAATCGGATCGGATAGTTACGGATATCTTAAAAAAAGTTTGGATATTTGATTTTTCACGGATCGAATCGGATATCCGCGGATATCTAAAAAAATTCGGATATCCGAATTTTCGGATACTCGAAAATTCACGGATCGGATCGGATCGAAAAATCAAATATCCGTTTAAAACGGATCGGATCACGGATACCTGCATTTTCTCTATTATTTGCTTCGTGCCCAGGGTTACTTGACACACTTTTCAACCGCTCCATTCACAATTTTACTTGCGTCTAATCACCGAAAAAAAATTGAATTATAAACAATATTATCTTGTCTTCAAAATAGTAACAATACTAATGAGTAGGGCTGGGCAAAAAATCCGTTAAATCCGATTCGATCCGCGATTCGTTTCGATCCGAACCGAAAAAATTGAATATCCGTAAAGTTTCGAAGCAAAGCAAATATTAAATTAGGCGATCCGTAAAAAACAAAGCAAATCGCAAATATCATTTTAGAAAAACCGAATATCCGATCCGATCCGTTAAATATATTATAATATAAAATATATATCTAATGTATATGTTTAGTTATTTTATTTTTTTTGTTATTATAGATGTACAAGCGTGAAAAATTATACTCAACTCATTCATTTTTGTTAAATATTTGATTTTTATTATAAATAAATAATAAAATAAATAAATAATAATTAAAATTTTCACACTGCTTTTCGGATCGGATATCCGCAAATATCTAAAAAAAATTCGGATATCCAATTTATAACGGATCGGATCGGATATTCGCGGATATCCTAAAAAAAGTCGGATATCCGAATTTTCGGATATTCGAAATTTACCGGATCGGATCGGATCGGAAAACCAACTATCCGTAAAACACGGAGTGGATCGCGAATACCGTGTTTTTTTCGGATATCCGCTTCGTGCCCAGTGCTACTAATGAGTTAGGGAAGTTTGTTTTACCAGAGTTCTTGAGTGTGGTCATGTCACCACACATAGAGGATGCACATCCTAACTTACAGTATTCATTGACATCACCTTGAATAAAAAAAATGAATATATTGATGGATCTTGTAACAAATAACATAATAAAAAACACACAAAACAACAAAAGAAAATCAATATACCTTAGTTTACGAGCATGCCATGGTTACAGCCGGAAGGGCATTTATACCCTTGAATGAGTTTGCATTTACTAAGTGATGCACAAAATGTCCAGTTATTTCCATCGAAGTGCATTCACTAAAGATATCTTGAGCAGCATCGCTAGGGCAACAACTCCTCCATGCTTCTACTTGAATTTGCGCCATTACAAGACTCATTATGACCACACTTATAAGATAAATTTCTACTTAAATTTGCGCCCTACTTAATTATAATCTCTATTATCCATTGTGGCTGTCCTAATCTCAATGGATAATAGAGGTTTTATGGGACCAACGATAATTTATTAGAAATTCAAAGGTTTGATCTAAGTGGTGAAATGTAAGATAGCTTGGTTGATTGTGTGAGTATAAACACCATAAACTAACAAAATCAAATGCTATCTTTTTTTTTGATCGAAAAATCAAATACTTTCATGTTTTATGTTAAATCTTTATCGGCAGGGTGAGACCAATTATGCATGAGAGAAGCTCATGACAGAGAATATAGAGAACCGGTTTGATCCATTTCTTGAGAAACCATTACGAGCCTTAGGAGTTAGGATGAGTCTTGTAATGGCGCAAATTCAAGTAGAAGCATGGAGGTGGCTTGTGTTGCTGCAGCCGCCCGTAAGACATTTGACATTCTCTTTACCTATATATGTTCCGTTCTTTGCTTCTTGTAATTAATTATGGCTAACTTTTTTAAAGTATTTGTCAAAGTCTCTTTGTGTTTTATATTTCTCTTTAACTATTGTGAGGTAATCAAATTAAATGCTTTGTTAAGAGGAAACATAAATACTTTTTTTTTTTTTTTGAAACTTATTTATTCCTCAAGCCAAACTTAGCTGCACTACCGTCGTGATTACATCTTACAAATACATTCCCTCAAGTCTTAACAGCTGTTGAATGTTAAACAATGACTCATAACTCTTATTTATTCTATACTTTTGAAAGAAAGAATAAATGTTGAAGAAGTTTTAGGTCCATTAAAAAAATTGTATGACCTCATCTAAAGATCTGCCAGAAGGAAAGAAGTATAGTCATTATTCCTATTTACATAAAATATTGTTTTAGAAAGTTAACAAATGTTTTTAATATCAAGCAAAAATTGGTGCTGCCCAGGATCGAACTGGAGACCTTTTGCGTGTAAGGCAAACGTGATAACCACTACACCACAGCACCTTATGCTTATAAAAATGATAGAAGTAAGAAATCTTTAAAATTTTGTCAATTAGTTTGCAAAATTAAGCAAGGGGTTTAAGAGCAATTATCATTTTGTAGTTTTGCTTTTTACCACTTACTAGATCTATTAATATATAGTTAACTTAAGCAATAAATTTTAGCTGATAGGAAGTAGAAGCATATACAATCTAGGGATTGACAACCTTTCTACGACACAAATAGAAACCAGACACAACTTATTCAGATACTAGTACTAGCTTCTAACATTTTCTTTCACATACACAACAATTATTGAAAACATGGAAACCAACACTTTGATGTGGTATCTCTGAAGAGATGCTTGTTTAGGCAGTTTGAAATGTAGTCATAGAACCTTTGGTGCAGAGAGTAGAACATGCCTTGCCGCATTTTTCAACTGCTCAATTCACAGTTTTACTTGCGTCTAATCACCGAAAACAATTAATATAATCAGTAAATCAGAATGAGATATTTAATAGAATTTTATCTTCCATCTCTCTATCAGCTTATGTGTTCCGTTCTTTGCTTCTTGTAATTAATTATGGCTAACCCGTTTTTAGTACTTGTCAAATTCTCTCTATAATATGTGTTGTATATTTTTCTATAACAATTGTGAGGTAATCAAATTAAATGCTTTGTTTAGGAAAACACAAATATTTTAGTGAAAGAGTGGAGTAAAAAGAACATATAAAATAGCCAAGCTTTGTTGCACTATCCTCGTGATCTTACAAATGCCTCTCAACTCTTAAAACAGCTGTTAAAAGTTGAATTAATCACTCATAACTCTTACTCCCTCCGTTTCCTAAAGATTGATGTTGTAGAATTTTCACAACTATTAAGAAAACACATTAATTCTTAGTTATAAATGTTGTTTTTTGTACTAAACAATTTTCTATGACTCTAAACCAATACTCCATCCGTTTCATATTAAGTGTCGTTTTGATAAAATGTATCCAAAAGGTATCTGGATGTGTTTTTAGAAGCAAAAAATGGTGCTGCCCAGGATCGAACTGGAGACCTTTAGCGTGTAAGGCAAACGTGATAACCACTACACCACAGCACCTTGGTGCTAAAACATGATTTTAAGAAACTAATATAATTAAAATGTTCCAGTTAGTATGCCAAATTAAGAGCTAAGAGCACGTACAACGGTGATACTTTGTGAGTATCATATGATATAAAATTATTAAAATTGAGGAATAAGAGGAAAGAGTGTTTTTTAGTAAAAAGATAAGGTGTTTTTAAATATAAAATTAATAAAATTTGAGTAAAAAGAAGAGATTGTTGTTATTATTGGAGAGAGGGTATCAATGGGTTGATATTAAAAATGGGTATCAATAGTAAAAATGAGTGTTTTTAAATATAAAATTAATAAAAGTTGAGTAAAATGATAAAAAAAAATGTATAAAGTTGAGTAAAAAGAAAAAAGAATGTGTGTTTTAATAATTTTATATTTAATGATATCACACAATATTATTGGTGTGGATGCTCTAATGACTAATGTATCATCATTTTGCCTTTACCACTAACGTTTACTTTTTTTTTTTTTGGTTAATGTAATCATTGTTCAAAGCTTTCGCAAACGATAAAACTGGAGTGGTGAATGACATTTGTGTTTGTTTTAAATATTTTTATTTAACCAGTACACATAAATTTCAAAGAATGAATTTAATAAGCCATTGTACCATAAAAGTATAATAATAAGGCATTGTATCCGTTGAGTTAGTTCATCATCTTTTCAGACCAAACATATTTCATCAATTCATCTATATCTGGTCAAACAATGCTCAGCATCACCATCAAAATTATCTCCATATTTAAGAAAAAAACATCAAACAAAAATTAATATTTAACATGAATTAAATTATGAGTTAATTAAGTAGTAAACGTAAAATAATGTAAGAATTGGTAAACTAGCAAAGAATAATATAAATTAAATGAACTGTAGCAATTCACCTGTCTTTTTACGTAAAACTCCTTGCGCTGGTATAAAATAGAGAGAGGGTGTGGAACAGATTTGTGTCAGAAAATCTAGGGGAGATATTTTCATCCACCTCGTCACAATCCAATCCGACTGAACAACCCGACCCGATCGTCTCCGATTCTAATCCCATCACCACCACCACCACCATATCCCTCGGGTAACTCACTCTCCTCCGCCATGATTCCTCCGCCTCGTCTCAACCCGATTCGACTCAACAACCCGACCCGGTCGCTCCGATTCTAATCCCGTCACCACTATCACCGCTATTTCTCCCTCCGGTAACTCACTCTCCCCACTTCCTCCTCCATTGCGTAGTTTTCCGGTAAAGCTACATCTTCCTCCGAAGAAGCCGCATCTTCCTCCGACGAAACTTCAAGCTCCTCCGACAAAGTCACATCTTCTTTCGTCGAAGCTGCATCCTCCTTCGACGAAGCCGCGTCTTCTTCCGATGAAGCTATATCCTTCTCCGATGAAGTCACGTCTTCCTCCAACGAAGCTGCATCCTCTTCCAGCGAAGTCTTATCTTCCTCCGTCCAAGTTGCATCCTCCTCCGGCGAAGTCACGTCTTTCTCCGACGAAGCTCTCTATACTCCTCCGGCGACCCTCCGACGATTTAAGTATGTATATGTGTAATAAAAGTCAAAATACTAATTGATTTGGTCTTGCACATATCCGAGCAATAGGTGATAGGGGTTAAATCGGATTAATGAAAATTGCATAGTGTTTGATACAGTGTTTAGTTATTTTGCCAATTTACCAATTATTCTTTGCTATGAGTCCCAATTTCTCTTAAATTATACAACAGTGCATATCTAGCCTTTCCTTAAAAAAGACTAAAAAAGGAGAGCTAAAGTAATATACAAATTGGGAAAAAAATCAGAAGAAATGGTAAAACATTAATTACTTTCATTTATATATACCTCTCAGGTGTTTTCTTGTGTAGGCAAAATTTGGAAAAATATCTTATAGTAATTATGAATTTCCTTTTCTTTAGTAAATTTCATTAAAATATCCAGGTTGAGGGAGAGAAAAAAAAGAAACGACAAGGACGTAAAATACGAAAGATTCGCTGTCAAAGCAAAATACGACAGCGTTTCAACGATATTTAATTTTTATTTTCAGCTTATTTTTGTTTTTCGAGTTATAAATTGACTAAATTACCCATCACTCTTACAGTTAATTCCGAAATCTTAGCCTTGAACCAGAGCGAACCCATCACGTAGCCATTGAACCCACTTTCGAACGTGCCGCTTCCTCTTTCGTTTATTTACCATTTTCGATTTTTTTGGTTTTTTGTTTTTTTGTTTTTTTTTCTTGAAGAATTACTAGAAAAGCAAGAAACGAATCGTATAATTCATTCACTTTCTGGGATTCAAAACACGCTTACGCAAATTCGAGAAACGCGAAGAAGAAGAAGAAGGATTCGTCGTGTATAAAAGGGAAGGATCCAATCGAGATACAGAGAGAGGATTACGATGCCGGAAAACTCGCCGCCGGCGAAACTTGAAAAGGTTTCCTCGTCTTCTTCTTCGTCTTCTTCGAGTTCCGACCGAGCTTCCGTCAAAATCGAGGAGATTGAAGATGGTGGTGCTGGTGTCATCGTTAATGGCTCTGGAGAAGTTGTGTGCAAACCGGAAACTGCCGTTGTCTCCATTGCCGATAACGCTGTTGCTGAATCTTCAGGTATCGTTTCCTCGTGCAATTGAAACGAAATGGCTGAATTGGATTGTAAACAATTTAGGTTAAATGTTAATTCCTTTTTGAATTGGATTCATCCCTTTCAAGTTATCGATTTGAGCATTCAGTTTTGGATGAATTTGAATTTGAATTTGAAGTTTATTGGAGTTTGTTGTGTTTTCTTTGCAGGTACTGGGAGTAAAAGCTTTTCTCGAATATGGACAATGCCTGTGGAAGGTTCTTCGAGCAGTGATAGGGGTGAATCATCATCATCAACAACAGGCCCTAGGTTAACGAAATCAAAGACTGAGAGACAACAGAAAGTTACTCACATTCTTGCCGAGGATGCCGCAAAGATATTCGATGACAGAATCTCTGCAGGGAAGAAGGTATAATCGTCTATCTTTGGCTTGTTTCTTGATTCTATTTTTAGCTATCCCGTTTATATATGGAATCTCTCTGACTCTGAATCCTATGTACATTTCTTTTATGACTCCTACTTTTCAGGGCAATGTTATTATTACTCTCACTCTTCATAAATGTAGTTTTACAATTTGGAATGACAATAGTGTTTTACAAAATGTGATATTTTGCAGCTTAAATTGCTGAACCGTATAGCTACTGTGAAACAAGATGGGACTGTTGAGTTTACAGTTCCAGCAGATGCTATCCCGCAACCTATTGCTGTAGACCGTGAAGAATCGAAAAATGGTGTTTCCCTTGATGAGTCTATTGATGGGGTAGACCTTCAATATATTCCTCCTATGCAAATTGTGATGCTGATTGTTGGAACACGAGGAGATGTTCAACCTTTTGTTGCAATAGCCAAACGGCTTCAGGTTGGAAGAAAATATCTTCATTTGCACAATTTTCTAGTTCCTTAAATACTTGCACATTTACTGATTTGAGAGGCTTGTTGCTGTGGCTCTTGTGAATTTAGTGGAGTTGCTGTTGCTGTCTCTTCATTCTTCTTTCTATAATGTTCATTAGACTGATGTAGAAATTTTGAAAAGTTCTGAACCTAAATTGTTTGAGAGAAAGTAATTGACTGCTTTTTGTTTTATTTTATATATGCAGGACTATGGGCATCGAGTTAGACTTGCAACTCATGCAAATTTTAAAGAGTTTGTTTTGACCGCTGGATTGGAGTTCTATCCTTTAGGTGGAGATCCAAAAGTGTTAGCCGGTTGTATGTATCTACCTAACATTCCCATTCTTTCTTCTTCTGTTCCTGCATAGTTAATCTATATCAGCTGTAACCAGCCATTCACCGGGTACCTTGCTATGTTCTGTACAGATATGGTTAAGAACAAGGGATTTTTGCCTTCGGGCCCTTCAGAGATCCCAATTCAGCGAAACCAAATGAAGGACATCATATATTCTCTACTTCCAGCATGTAAAGAACCTGATCCAGATTCCGGGATTTCCTTTAAAGCTGATGCAATTATTGCCAATCCTCCAGCATATGGTTAGTTTCAGCAACTTTTGAACTACAAGCTACTTTTTTACATGTACATTGTCATTCACAACTTGGGCTGTGCACCATTAAGAAAACAACCATTTGCAAAACTTAGATCTTGGCAGCAAATACATGCGACGATGCTATCGTTTGAGATGTTTTGTTTTTTTGGCTTCCCGACTTTAATGGCAACTAACTTGGGTATCACCATTTCAGGACATACCCATGTGGCAGAAGCGCTGAAGATACCAATTCATGTATTTTTCACCATGCCATGGACGTAAGTCTTGTTGGCAACAGATTCTTACCGAATGAATGTTACTTTAAACACATCGTTTTTAATTCTTTTTGTTCTGAATCATTGACTATCTTTCTTCTACTCAATAATGATCCAGGCCAACCAATGAATTTCCACACCCTTTGTCACGTGTCAAACAACCAGCAGGATACAGAGTGAGACTTGTTTATTCGCATATTATCTGATTCTTGTTTGCTATTGAACCTGACTTTTCTCGTTCTACATCGACTTAATGCAATTTCAGCTTTCGTATCAAATCGTCGACTCATTGATCTGGCTTGGGATAAGAGACATGGTAAATGACCTTAGGAAAAAGAAATTGAAGCTACGGCCTGTTACTTATCTAAGTGGAACACAAGGCTCTGGCTCACATATTCCGCACGGATATATGTGGAGTCCTCATCTTGTCCCAAAGCCAAAAGGTAGTTTAGCCCATGAGCTTACTGAAATAATGATGCTTTCCTTTTTCCATGAATAGCAACTTATTTAGATCGTTTCTTTTCATTTTTTCCAGACTGGGGACCACAAATTGATGTAGTGGGATTTTGCTTCCTTGATCTTGCATCAAATTATGAACCTCCTGCAGAACTTGTGGAATGGCTAGAAGCTGGTGATAAACCCATTTATATCGGCTTTGGTAGTCTTGTAAGTCTTTTCTCTACAGACCAATGGAATTAATGTCATATTTTACGTTACCTGAATAATATTTTTGGACAATCCTCTGATCGCTTGAACTTTGTACCTAAGGCTCTGTATTTAACTATCTTATGAGAAATTGAAAATAATGTCTCTCTTGTTCTGTTTATTTGTGGTAAAGCCTGTACAAGAACCAGAGAAGATGACTGAGATCATTGTGGAAGCACTTCAAAGAACCAAACAGAGAGGAATCATCAACAAAGGCTGGGGTGGACTTGGAAACTGTAAGTCTGCAATTTCTTCAATCCGTATTAAGTGTCCTTTATCGGATTCTTGCCTGCTTGGTATATAATATATTAATATATGCTTGATGTGGTTTGCATACAGTGAAAGAACCCAAAGACTTCGTTTACTTGTTGGATAATGTCCCACATGACTGGTTATTCCCCAGATGCAAGGCTGTGGTATGTCTCTAATAATTTAGAAGTGCTCGTTGTTTAATACCTGAACATCTTGTTTGCTTTATTTGGTTCTGGGTACTACTAGTAATGTTTGACAATTGATATTGCTGTGTTCTCACTTCCCATGACTGAAAATTGTTCTTTCAGGTACATCATGGTGGTGCTGGAACAACGGCTGCAGGTCTTAAAGCATCGGTAAGTTTGATTTGAATTTAAGTTAAAGTCTGCTTGAGATAGGATGGGCTTTGGTAGTTAATATGAAGTGTTTTACTTTTTCTTAAACACACAGTGCCCAACTACAATTGTGCCATTCTTTGGAGACCAACCTTTTTGGGGAGAACGAGTGCACGCAAGAGGAGTAGGTCCTGCACCAATTCCAGTGGACGAATTCTCACTTCATAAGCTTGAAGATGCCATAAATTTCATGCTCGACGATAAGGTAAATAATACTTTCAGAAACCAATCGAATTTTTGTTCGGTTTGGTTTATATGCCCATCCCTAGTTATAATCATGTCAATGCCATGGGTTTGTTTACAAATGAAACTGAGCATTCGAGTGGGAGCAGGTGAAGAGCAGTGCAGAGACGCTAGCAAAGGCGATGAAGGACGAGGATGGTGTGGCTGGAGCCGTGAAGGCCTTCTTTAAACATCTACCGAGTTCGAAAGAGCAACTGTCGGATCCGATTCCAGAACCTGCTGGATTTCTCTCTTTCAGAAAATGCTTTGGCTGTTCGTAACCATCTCTCCACCCCTCAATCTTCTCTTTTCCATTACTGTCTTTTGTATGTCTTTTTTTCTCTTCTTCTTCCTTGGTTTTGGGTTTACAACTCACTTAGGAGAAAAGTTTTAACATAAAATGTACTTGAGAATTTAATGTTTAGGTGATGCATATAATTTTTAAATTGTTATAAGCAGCAAAAAAGAATACAAATTTTTCAACATGTGTAGATGAGTGAAACATTGTGTGGTCGATTTTTAATATCATATGACATATTTTGTTTCAGTGTCTTGAGCTGCAACTTCTATGGAGTGGTGCACAGAGAAACAACAAATCTGTCTTTTTTTGTTTAAGTTTTGTTTGTTTGGTCATTTGGTGCATTTTTTCTTTGGGTCATTAATTGATTTATGTATGATGAGCATATGCTTGTTTGCGTGTTGATGAGATATAATACTTGTTAACAGCAAAAAATAGATTTCCGAATGTGGTGATCTATTTTTGTTTTTGTGTGATACTCATGACTTCGTATAAATTTGAGTAATCATACGAATTGATTGTTTTTCTTCTAAATACGCGTAAGCAGCATAAGCTATGAGAGTGCATGTTTTGGTCATTAGATTTTATTGTGAAGTTGAAATTCTCTGTCACCGACAGTATGTATAGCTGAAATGCACATACATTATTACAACTTTATGGAGGTGGAAACATGAATTGTTAATTTAAGTGTAATGTGTTTATTTTATTTATAGATGTACTGAATTGCGTATTATACTATTATTAATCATGCTTGTTTCTGTTCACAAAACACAAAGCTGATTGGGTTTAAGAGGTCCATTAATAGAAACCCATTTTTGCGATATTTTAGACATACAACTTGTTATATGAGGACTTGAGGAGTATTTTCTTTTGTGCAATATGGCGTTCTTTATATTAAAAACCCCAACTTAAAACCAAAAAAAGGAACATTAAACTCACAAATAAGGTACACCACTTGTTTTTTATTCGTATAAATGTCTTCACCAAAAATTAGCACGTTAATGCATATATTAACTACCGAAGATATGAGCAAATGATGAATATTATTTGTGGTACACAACTTATCAAACGTCTTCGCATGGCAGGTTCTTTTATTAAAACAAAAACAAAAACAAAAATCATTGTCCGCGCTTATCAAACTATGATTAGGTAATTATTGCATAATATTGTAACATTATTCACCGGTTAAAAATTGAATGATTAACTTTGTAATGAGCATAAGGTATAATGATCACATGGGGAAAGTCAAATGTACTGAATTAAGAATAAAATTATCCGGGCGACAATATGAGACCTACAACAAGTTTCAATTAGCTGTCTATAACTTTATATGGTTTTTGATTATCATTTTTTAATTGTCTTATACAAATTATTATCCAATAGTTCGCTAGAGAAAAAGAAGGATGAGGAATACCAATCACATGACATGATACCTTCTTGTTGGCCAAACTCGTTATTGGTATCACTCAACACTTGTATCTATGTGTAAGTACACATACACGAGTTTCCGTTTCCTTAGAACATACTGCATTTACTAGTTTAATATTTGAGAACATATAGAGTGAAAGGCTTTCGAAATCTAACACTTTTTAAAGCTTTTTTCCTTATATTTTTCGTTTTAATATATTGAAGCCGCTATATTAGTTACATACTTATATGAATTAGTCGTGCTAAAAAGCTTATAAGTTACAACTACATATACCTCATAGTCATTTTGTTTTTTGTATGTTCATAATTAATAAGCTATGGAATTTAAATCGGATTAACCCAAACAATAATGGATCGGGAGTAGACCAAATATTCTAAATAAAGTGTTAGGTTCACATCGAAAATGTGAATAGACTAACACTAATACTACTCATTTGTCTACTGGTTTTGAATTTGATATATATGTTTTCACAATAAAAAGCAAGTTTTTAATATTGTTGAATAAAAATCTGCCCATATTTATATGGTTACAATATTAGTTTAAGATATTTTTATTTATTTTCTTTCCATGAAATTAGGCAAATAAGATAATGGGAAGAGTCATGCAGTTTTCTTATATATTAACTTCTCTCTCTCGGATCCATTCTTCTACTCTTCTTCTTCTATTCATTTCCCTTTCTTTTTCTTTAGAAAAAAGTCTCTGCCTCAGACAGAGACAACGAAGCAAAACAGAGGAATAAGAACACATCCATAACAATGGCTGTGACAAAACTTATCCTCTTTGCTTCTGCATTACTCATAACAACGCTATTTCTCGGCGTTAATTCATCCAGGTAACACTTACTCTCATCATTATTATTATACATTGAAGATTTCCTACCTCAGTATAGCTTAATTCTATATATTCTAGTTCATGGAACCGAGCAATATAATTAAGCTTCAATAACTCATATCAAGTGTACACACTTACACCGATTTTCTCTTATTAATCTAAAACTTAAAGAGGTCTTATTGTGGGTTTTGATGGATTTTTTCACCACTATGATATCAATTAGCCTACATATTGTGTAGTTATACCAATTCAAAAGAGAGAAAAAAATCGTTAATAATAATTTGTATCATGTTATAAATGAGACAACAATTGCTGAATTTTAAGTTTGATTAATGATTTTCAGGTCCAATGAAACATGGCATGAACATGCAGTTGAAAATCCAGAAGAAATAGCTGCCATGGTGGACATGTGAGTTTCTTTATAAAACACAAAAAATATTCCACGAATATAGATGTTTTTTTTAACTTTACTATAGCTACTAGTTATGTAACCATGTTTATTTATTATAATCAACTAATAAGTATTTTTCTTCTATTCAACTTTAATACACTCAACTCTTACTCCCAATTATAAAAAAAAAACAACTCTTACTTCCTGGGGTCCTAGCATCCCGTGATGCTTTTTGCATATACAATCATTTACTTTTCACATTTGATATTTTTAAAAATCGAGAAAAACAGGTACTAGAATTTATGACAAACAGAGCTCACATGAAGTTCTTGTTAACAGTTTGAAATATCACTTTCATATTTTAGTCAAAGTGGGTCCAACCATCACCACATTCCTCTTACTATTCCCTTTTCTTGATAAATAAATAATGATTTTTGAAAAATATTTTACTACTACCTATAGTTTTCAAATATAAACTTCTGTTTTCTTTTTTTTTTTTGCTTAACAAAAACAATAAACTTTTGTTTTCTTAAGACAATGAAAACATTTTTGATGATTAAATTTTACTTGTGGGCAGTGCCGGCGCTGAGGGGGAGCCGACGGTGCAACAGCACCGGGCCCACAAATTTTTTACTTTTTTCTTTTGCAATTAAGGGCCCAGATTTTATGAAATATATACAAAAGGACCCTTTTTTTGTTTATATCAATTTAGCCCCTACATTTCTTAAAATTTTTTTTTTTTGCACCGGGCCCACATGTACATGGAGCCGTGCCTGCTTGTGGGTTAAAACTTTCAATGGTTTGGTTAAACAATAAAATTTTGTTTTATAATGGCATCATATACTTAGTTTCAGAAAGTGCACTAAAACACACACAAAAAAAATCCGATTTTAACCCAAAAACGAAGAAGTCTAGATTTGTAACAAATTTCTACTTTTTCCCACTTTCTCACCACCTAGAAAAGGAAATTAATGTCATTCGCTAATTGTCGTAGTTGTCAGATTTTTTATTTTATTAATAGTGGTGATATATATTGGCAAGCGAGAGGTACTTTTTGCTTATGCTCTCACTTCTCACATGGAAGTCCTTGGTGGATTCGTCATTAAAGTCAATAATAATACAATTTGCTCATATGATTTATATTAAAAAAGAATTGATATTTTAGGTAGTGAAAAATGTTTTGAGTGTATTATTGAGAGGCATTGGTCCAGTCTCAAGTACATGTGTGATGTTTTTTCAATACTAATCTTTGGAACAATGATTTTTGCCAGCCCATGCACATGCTCTTGCCACATGCAGTGCAGTGACACGTACACTTCATGACTGTTGTTTTATTTTTCTCTTTTTTTCCTTAAATTGTTGAATTTGAATTTGGATTTTTACTTCAATTCTATAGTACCATATCTTGAGTTTGAGTTTCCAAACAGTACGAACAAAGTTATTCACAAGACAAGATTTTATTTACTTTTCAAGATTTCCAGTACACAAGAAAAAACTTTTTGGTCAAAGTTCAAACAAAATATAAATCATCTACCTTTGGAAAAATGAAAATCCACATCTATATGATCAATTAAAGCCGAGAGCACGTAGTGCAGTGGCAAGTCCACTCAACTTGACACTCTAAGGTCGCGAGTTCGACCTCCCCCGTGTACGAAAAAATAAAAATAGCTAGTGGGACCGGTCTGTGGTCCACATAGACAAGAATAATAATATATATATATCAATTAAACCTCAACCATGGAATAAAGTAATTAACCCTTTTAAGGGTTTATTTCCCAATTTATGTGGGTTTTACTCTGTTTTTATATAGCATGTGAATGTTAACAAAGATGAATTTGTGGAACAACACAAAAAAAAAATTATAATCTAAAATCTAACAAATGGATTAGAAAGAGATAGGGAGAGATAGAGAGAGAAAAAAGTGGATTTTGGTTAATTTTTAGATTATAATTTTTTTGGGTGTTATATTTGCTAATTACCCATGTTACTTTTTATGTTTTTCGTAACACAATTGTATAATATATAGCATTTTATCATGTTTTTTTAAATTTTTATTTTCAATAACTATTGGTATAATTAGCTAATAACATGTTATAAAAGCTCAGATTACATGTTTTTAGCTCATTATACTTGTATAGAAAATCTTTATTACATGTTTTTAGCTAATTATACTAGTACTCATTGAAAATGAAAAAAAAAAAACATAATAACAAATTATTTCAAAAAACATGAAACGCCGACAAAAATGGTTATAAACTCAAATCATACAATTAAATAACTTTTACTTATGTTTTTGATGACTATCCATCCAGTTAAAAAACTTTATTCATCCATATTATTTTCTTCATTTTCTAATCGAATTTGTTTCTACATTAATTAAATTTTTTACAGGACCATTCGCAATAGCACAGAGCGAAGAAAATTAGGTTACTTCTCCTGCGCCACCGGAAACCCAATCGACGATTGTTGGCGTTGCGACCGTAAATGGGAACTCCGGCGAAAACGATTAGCCGATTGCTCAATCGGATTCGGCCGAAACGCAATCGGCGGCCGCGACGGTCGATTCTACGTCGTAACCGACCCAGGTGACGATAATCCGGTTAACCCAATCCCAGGAACTCTCCGTCACGCCGTAATCCAAGAGGAACCACTCTGGAT
The DNA here is from genome assembly GCA_963576765.1 of Draba incana. Classification (NCBI taxonomy): domain Eukaryota; kingdom Viridiplantae; phylum Streptophyta; class Magnoliopsida; order Brassicales; family Brassicaceae; genus Draba; species Draba incana. The sequence goes on from OY755213.1 coordinate 31,400,185, forward strand.
CATCTTCAAGCGCGATATGGTCATAACCCTAAAGCAAGAGCTGATTATGAACAGCTTCAAAACCATCGATGGTCGTGGAGTCAATGTTCATATCGCTAATGGTGCTTGCTTAACGATTCAATTCGTCACGAACATTATTGTTCATGGGATTCATATACATGATTGTAAACCTACTGGTAATGCTATGGTTAGAAGCTCTCCTTCGCATTATGGGTGGAGATCTATGGCTGATGGTGACGCGATTTCGATTTTTGGTTCGAGTCATATTTGGATTGATCATAATTCGCTTTCGAATTGTGTCGATGGGCTAGTCGATGCGGTTATGAGCTCGACTGCGATTACCGTCTCGAACAATTTCTTCACACACCACAATGAGGTATGCAATTTCTCTGTTTGATTGGAATTGGAATTGGGAATTGGGAATTGAGAATTAGGGTTTTTAGTAATGGTTGTGTTGAATTAGGTTATGCTATTGGGGCATAGTGATACATACACAAGGGATAAGGTGATGCAAGTTACAATTGCTTATAACCATTTTGGTGAGGGTTTGATTCAGAGAATGCCAAGGTACTAAATTTACCTGAAATGATCTGAGAATCTTTAGAAAGCTTCAAGTTTTGCTAGTTGTGTGTAGATTCTAAAGAAATAAGCTTTGGTGTTTGTAGGTGTAGGCATGGATATTTCCATGTAGTGAACAATGACTACACACATTGGGAAATGTATGCAATTGGTGGTAGTGCTGGTCCTACTATTAACAGTCAGGGAAATAGATTTCTTGCCCCAGTTAACCCATTTGCCAAGGAGGTATGTTTTTTTAGACTATCATTTCATTCAAAGGATCGATCTTCGTCGTGATTTAAACTGTGAAATAGATCTTTCTAACACGATTGATGGAATGAGATTTGATGATTGGTGAAATTGGGGAATATGGCAGGTGACTAAGAGAGAGTACACGGGACAATCGAAATGGAAGCATTGGAATTGGAGATCAGAAGGAGATCTTTTCTTAAACGGAGCCTTTTTCACACGTTCTGGAGCTGGAGCTGGAGCCGGCTACGCTAGAGCTTCAAGTTTATCGGCTAAATCATCCTCACTCGTCGGCACCATGACTTCTTACTCAGGTGCTCTTAACTGCAGAGTCGGTCGCCGTTGTTAGTCGACAAGTTTATCGATTTCAGGCACTGTTTTTTCTTACTTTTTAATTTTTTACTTTTGGGGTAATTGCGATATACACTTCCTATTGGATGTGGAGGCCTAATTTAAACGGCTTCAAGTGTAATATAAAGTTTGTATAATTCTCCTTCATTGATATAAAGTTGTTTCTTAGTTATCTTGCTTTAGTAGTCTTCTAAGTACTAATTGAAAGCTAAGTACTTTGGTGGGGTACTTATTCCAAAAGGAATCAATAGTAAAGTAGTGTGATTGGATTGAGAACCAAAGGAAGTGAATGTTGTAGGGACATGTTGGACTTAAAAATGAAACAGTGCAGAGACAAGAAGCACGTGAGAGTGTGCAAAGATGGGAATTGTGCTTGTAAAGAAGAAAGCTCTGTTTTTCTGAGTCGTGTGATTTTTTTGGCCAAACGATCATGTGATTGCTTCTCTTTCATTATGATGACCCCATTTGAACTAATTTGATTCGTCTTTTCGTCGCGTTATTGATTTTTTTTACTTTGTTTTCCATGAAGATGTAAATTCTATCTACAAATATATACCCTAAAGTTACCATGGATGATTTATGGCATTATTCAAACCGAATATTATTAATTGCTGTTAACGATTTTTGAAACAATTTGATATGCAATGATTAGTTATGGAGTTTATATGACGCAACAACAAAGATAAGGATCCTCAGGATCCCAAGCAACGCATTGCCCAACATGATATCCATGGCTGATGCAAATGGCCGTGCAATCCCTAGTAAGCAGTTCACATGGTCCGAAGCATTCTTTTTGGGCTTCTACATTCTCTACATTTCACTCAAAACAAAAGAAAACAAGAGTGAAAATTGCATAACAATATATTAACATTTCTCATAACTTACTATTGAAATAAAAGACAAAACGAGATGTGCAACTCATATACAGCCTAACCTGGAACCAAAAGAAAGATGAAGATTATCGAAGTAATCACAAACAAGCTCATGCATCCAATCTTGTAATTCATTTTTGTTGTATTGTCAATGTGTATATCACTTTTGTTTTGTTATGAAATGTGTATTATAGCCGGTTCCTAAGGATGTTGTTTGTGAGTTCATTTTATAGATCATTCAAGCTAAACCAAATATTGATTTTGTTTCCATTCTAGGGATAATTTTGTGTTTTATATATATATTGTATTAATTGCATTGACTGGTACATTCCAAGTATTGTATTGACTGGTACATTGATTCTCTTACTGCTTTTACATGCAAGATTAATTTGATTTTGGATCCAGATTAATTTGGGTCAATGAAAAAAAATTCTTAAATGGATAAGGCTCAAAATTAAGTCCAAGTTCTAGAATTTCTCTAGAAAGTTTATCACCTCCTTAAAACTTCTTAGAATAGTATTTTGAATAGTTATCTAGATATTAAGTAGTAAAGTCTAGAGAGTTATATGATAAATAATCTAGATGTTATCTAGTGACGTAAAATAATCTAAGAAGTAAGGAGGTTATGGTAGAATAATCTAGAATTTTTGTAAGTGGCTATCACTTTCTTTCATTTGTAACATACAAGAATATTAGAAGAAAGTTAAAACATATAATAAAAATAAGTTTAAAGAAAGAGTGTTCCAATTTATAAGTTCTCTAATCTTTTCTTTCCAATATTCTCTAAAAATTCTTCCGAGGGTATTTTGTTTCTTTCGAGTTTCTCGCATTATTACGGTACTGAGCTAATTCTAAACATTATTAAATGTTTCTTTACAGCAATCCGTTGTGGACCAGTCCACCAAAAATCTGCAAAAAATCCCCGCCGTGGTGTGGATTGATAATCCGCGTATTAATCCGAATTGACAGTATGCTAGACGACGTATTCGAGTAAGACATAAGAAAATCCCTTTATGATTCTATTACAGAGGGCACCAAGAGGCAGAGAAGGAATATGGATATCTCCATCATCGTATATGTTCAAGATATTCTCTCTTTGTCGGCTGCTTGTGATTATATGTTTTCATATGTAAATCGAGCATGCTTAAGTAGTGTGGATAATCTAGCTAAAACTGCTAGGCAAATTAATGTCTCCTATGTTGTAAAATGGTTGAATGTTTCATAAAATAATAAGAAGGATGACAAAAAAAAAAGACATAAGAAAATATTATAAAATGCTACCTTACGCATACCTCTTACTATACACTTAGACAACTCACATGCTTGTCGATAATAAAACAACCCGAATATTTATCAATCAGATAGATATTTTAGCAATTGTTAATAATGAAACTATGTATGTTTATAAAAATGCACCATTTTGGCATGTTAGCTATTCTTCCTTGATGCAATCCGGCCGTCAGCCATCATTTTACATGGTCCAATGCAGTTTGCTTAAATATAATTTGTTGGTACAGCATGAATTTAGTTTCAAAACTATATAAATCCCTACAGAGCTCAAGTGCACCAATGGTCTAGACTAACAGAGTCGCAACTTGGCACGGTGCAAAACCATGGTTTGATTTCAGGTGGTGCACTGGTCCTTAGCTTATATTTTTTCGTAAAAAAAAAGATTCATACTCTACTATCTTTAGATCTGAATGCCTTGGTAGACCAGTCCATTAGACTGTGGACTGTTTTATTGTATTCACTATTACACCTCATTATTATTGAAATGAAAAAGGATTGGTTTTCTTTTTGTATTTGAGGAAAACTTTAGCTGAAAAGTGAATATGTTAATATTTTTGTTTAAACTTTAGCTTAAAGAATATGTTAATATTTTTGTTTGAAGACGTAAAAAGATAAATATTAAGAAACTTGAGACTATGTTAATATTTTTATAGTTTAGAAAGAAAAAAAATCTAAAGATATAGAAACAAGAATGTTAATTTGGAAGCATTGTTACGTTTTTTTAATTAAGCTACTTATTACTTTTATGTATTGGATTTGTGCTCAAACTTTAAACAATGTTTTAAATATGGTTTTAAAACAAAAATGTACCTGCATCCGTTTTTTTAAAAAAACCTCGTTTTTGTGTTTCCGAATGATTCACTTCCATGTACCCATTTCTGATTCCATGCAACATTACACACATTGGAAAATGTATAATATTTGTTGGTAATGCTGGTCCTACTATCAACAGTCAGGAAAATCTATTTCTTGCCCCAACTAACCCATTTGCCAGGGAGGTATGTTTCTTTTCACTATCGCCTATCGATCGATTCAAAGGAATTTAAACTGTGAATAGACCTTTCTAACACGATTGATGGAATGAGATTGACGATTGGTGAAATTGGGGATATGGCAGGTGACAAGAGAGTATACAAGAGAATCGAAATGGAAGCACTGGAATTGGATATTTGTTCCTAAACGGAGCTTTTTTCACACGTTCTGGAGGTGGAGCTAGAGCTAGAGCTGGAGCTGATTGGATTGTGGAATTGACTGTTGTGCAGACATGTTGAATTTAAAAATGAAACAGTGATGAGACAAGAAGCACATGCATGAGAGTGTGCAAAGATGGAAATGTGCTTTTATATAAGAAAGCTCTGTTTTTTAGTCATGTGATCTTCTTGGCCAAACGTTCATGTGATTGCTTCTTCTTCATTACAACCCCATTTGAACTAATTCTTTCAATCGACTTTCCGATTTTTACTTTGTATCCCATGAAGAAGTAATTTCTATCTACTAATCGATACCCAAAAGTTACCATGGAGGATTTACGACATTATTCAATCCATATATTATTAATTGTTGTGAATGGATTTTGAAACATTTTGCTCTGCAATGATTAGTTATGGAGTTTAGGAAGGGTGCAACAACAGAGACCAAGATCACCAGCTTCCCAGCTAACACATTCGCCAACTCGATATCCTTTCTTGATACAAGCGTCCATACAGTTATTATTCTTAATCCGACTACATAGTCCGAGGCATTTATTTTGCGCTTCTACATTCCCTACATTTCACTCAAAACAAGAGAAAAAGAGTGAAAATCACATAACAAAATATTAATAGTATTTCTCATAATTTTTTATTTTTTGGATAAACCGTGGAAGTTCTACATCTTTGATCCATAATATTTCTCATAACTTGCTATTGAAATATAGACAAAACGAGATGTGCAGCTCATAAAGATGAAGATTATCAAAGTAATCACGACGAAGTTCATGAATCCAATCTTGTGATTCATTTTCGTAGTTTTGCCAATATATCACTTTTGCTTTGTCCTGAATTCTGTTTTATAGCCCGTTTCTAAGGATGTTGTTGTGGGTTCTTTTTGGAGATCATTCAGAGTACGTCAAGGAAATATTGATATTGTTTCCAATCTAGTGATAATTTTTATTAGATTGATAAGAGTTTAGGAATGGAAGAATATTATATTTACTCTCATGATCAAAAGATTTAGATTACATAGTATATACAGTGAAAGGATTTCCTAAACTATGATAAGTACAAATCTATAAATATCTAAATAATTATAATATTACAAAACTTCTATACTATTACAATATCTACAATATTTACTATCAACAGGGTGGATCTTCTATATCTTTCTATAAACTTCTTTTGAATCATGTGATCTTTTTGGCCAAACGATCATGTGATTGCTTCTCCTTCATTATGACCCCATTTGAACGAATTTCATTCGTCTTATCGAACTTTTACTTTGGTTTCCATGAAGACGTAATCTCTATCAACAAATCAATACCCTAAATTACGACAATATTCGAAGAATTCTACCTTCCTGCCCTTCCCATGGTTGGCGGGTCGGGAAGTGATCAAGAAAGGTATTGGATGGATCATAAGATTGGGGTATCAACCGTGGCTATCTACGAAACTCCCCTCTGCCCTTCCGGTCCTCCACCTTTTGCCATGAAAGACATTTGTGTCTCTAACCTCATCAATGAGACAACACGCTCCTGGAGTCTAACTTTGATCTGTGAGATCATTCCAATGTACGAAGAGACCATTCGTTGTATTCCCTTAGGCTCAAACCGACGACCAGATGTTTTAGCTTGGCTCCCACGCAAGAATGGAGTGCACACTACTAGGTCAGGCTATGGAACTTCGATTATCCAACACATTCTACTCCTCAGTCTTCAATTCAATTGGCAAAGAAATGTTTGGCTTGTCAAAAACCCCGCGAAGATTCGAAGCTTTCTATGGAAATGGCTAGTTGGTGATCTACCGGTGAACTTAAACTTGTTCTAACGAGGCATAGGTGACTCTATCTTTTGCATTCGATGTGGTGAACCCGAATCTCTACTTCATGTGATCCATGATTGCCCTTTTCCCACCAAAGTGTGGACTCTTACCCCTTTGTTGGGACTGATCATTTCGAGACAGGGGAATAGCTTCTCCTACATATCGACCTTAGGAGGTTTAAAACTTGATCCTAGCTCTAAGCAATCTTAACTCAATGGCGCTCTCTTCTCTTGGATTTTGTGGAACGTTTGGATAGCTAGAAACCACTTAATCTTTTGCGAAAAAAGTTTCATTGAAGAAGAGGTCATAACAAAATCGATTTCAGAGGCTATCCAATGGGAAGCTGCTCAAAACTCACGATCTACTTAGATGCGATTGGACTCACTATCGCTAATTCGTCTACTCAACTCTTCCGATATCATAGAGTTGAAGAAGGAATTTGAATATGTAGTTTTTCAGTTTGTGCCAAGAATGGATAATGCCGAGGCAGATAATTTAGCCAAAAAGGCACTTTTGGCCTGAGAGCGAGATGTAGTGTTTCATATTTGACTGAATGAACTAAACTTTGTGACCCAAAAAAAAAAAACAAATTACGACATTATTCGATCCAAATATTATTATTATATGTTGTGGTTAACGATTTTCAAAAACATTTTGATATGCAATGATTAGTTATGGAGTTTATTTAGGTGCAACAAAAATCAGGATCCTTTTCGCTCCAAATAACACATTGGCCAACTCGATATCCTTTCTTGGTGCTGTTGACATTAAGCTTGAAGTCAAAGAAAAGGAAAGTATGTTTAGGAATTAAGCTAAATATACATTTATAATTAGGAGTTGTCTAATTATGTGAGTCTTCCTAAAAGTTGTTAGGAGTTGGTTTTTTCTTTTTCTTTGTTATATAAGGAGATACTAGGTTTGTGGTATTTCTTATGAGTTTTGTATGAGAGAACAAAGAGAGCTTAAGTTTTGAGAGAGTTTCTTAAGCAATAAAAGAAGTGTAGTTCTTTTAACTTTGTTTCTCTTATAAACAAGATTTGGTATCAGAGCCATCAATGGCAATAGACGGAGATCAGAAAGATGCGGAGGCATCCAAGAAGTCTGGAGAATCATCGGTGAAGATAAAAGATGGAGGAGGCTCGTCTTCCATTAAGTGTCCTATGTTGAACTCCACAAATTACACAGTATGGTCAATGAGGATGAAGATTCTTCTCAAAGTAAACAAAGCATGGGATGTAATAGAGACAGAGAAGACCGATGATGACAAGAATGATATGGCCATAGCTTTATTATTCCAATCAATCCCTGAAACTCTTATACTACAAGTTGGAGATCTCGATTCAGCAAAAGCAGTATGGGATGCTATCAAGGCACGACATATCAGAGCAGAGAGGGTAAAGGAAGCTAGGTTACAGACGTCAATGTCTGAATTCGATCGACTCAAGATGAAGGACGATGAGAAAATCGATGATTTTGTTGACAAGTTATCAGAAATATCCTCGAAAGCAGCTGCACTAGGAGAAGAAGTCGAAGAACCCAAACTGGTGAAAAAATTTCTAAAGTGTCTTCCTCGTAGAAAGTATATCCATATAGTCGCCTCTCTTGAGCAATTATTGGATCTTAATAAAACAAGCTTTGAGGATATAGTGGGACGTTTAAAAGCTTACGAGGAACGAGTTGCTGAGGAAGACGAAAACAGAGACGATCAAAGCAAATTAATGTTTGCGAGCAAGGAATCTTATTCAAATCGGGATGGTGATTTTTCGAAACAGAGGACGTGGAGGACGAGGAGGACGTTTCTTCTATAGAGGTCGAGGACGAGGACGTTATAATGGAGCAAGAGACTCATCAGAGAATTCTGATAATAGAGATGCTTCAAGAGTGGTCTGTTGGTGTTGTGATAAAACTGGGCACTATGTTGCTAACTGTCCCGATCGTCTACTGAAATTGCAGGAAACACAAGTGAATGAAAATCATGATACTGAAGAAGCAGATCAACTTATGATGCAAGAGGTAGTGTATCTGAATGAGGAAAAGATCATACCGAGCAAATATGAGGCCAACATTGGAGAAGAAGAGTTCTGGTATCTTGATAACGGTGCCAGCAATCATATGTGTGGAGATAAAAGGTATTTTGCACATATCGATTGGTCCATTACAGGGAAGGTACGTTTTGGAGACGACTCTAAGATAGAGATAAAAGGGAAAGGATAAATCGAGTTTATAGACAGGAATGGCCAAGTAAGAACGTTGTGTGATGTTTATTTCATTCCTGATCTCACAAGCAATATTATTAGCCTTGGGCAGGCCACTGAAGCAGGATGTGAGGTGAATATGAAGGGAGATTCTCTGACAATGCATGATCGTGAAGGAAAGCTGCTTGTTAAAACCACGAGATCAAAGAATCGGTTGTATAAAGTGGACATGAAGTGTAAGAAAACAGAGCTTCTCAAATTAACCCAAATGGATGACTCAAGTCTATGGCACGCACGTTTGGGACATGCTAACATTGAGACACTGAAGATTATGCAACAAAAGGGACTCGTTGTTGGGGCTCCACAAGTTCAATTTGAGAAGAAAGTCTGTGATTCTTGCCTATTCGGGAAACAGACAAGACAAGTATTCCCGCAAGCAACTACGTTTCGAGCCACTAAAGCACTTGAGCTCATCCATGGCGATCTCTGTGGTCCAATAAACCCGAGTACAGCAGCTGGAAATCGTTATATCTTCGTGCTCATAGATGATCACTCAAGGTATATGTGGTCGATTTTGCTTAAAGAGAAAAGTGAAGCATTCGACAAGTTCAGAAAATTCAAGACTCTAACCGAGCAAGAGTTAGGAATGAGGATTCAAACGTTCAGAACAGATCGAGGAGGAGAGTTTGTATCGCAAGAGTTCAACACGTTCTGTGATAATTCAGGAATCAAGAGACACCTTACAGCTCCATACACACCACAACAAAATGGTGTGGTGGAAAGAAGAAATCGAACGCTATTAGAGATGACTCGGAGCATTCTGAGACATATGTCAGTTCCAAACTATTTATGGGGAGAAGCTATAAGGCACTCAACGTATCTTCTGAACCGAATAGCAACGAGAGCGTTGAAGGATGTGACTCCATACAAGGTTTTACGATCAAAGAAGCCAAACATTGGTCATATCAGAATTTTTGGTTGTATTGGTTTTGCAAAGATAGATACACCACATCTCAAGAAGCTTGACGATCGATCAAGAAGACTGGTGCATTTAGGGACAGAACCAGGATCAAAAGCGTACAGAATGCTCGATCCACAATCGCAGAGAATTATAGTAAGTAGAGATGTGGTTTTCGATGAAACCAAAGGATGGACTTGGAAACAACAAAACGAAGATCATTTTGATACTGGAAATTTCACCATTAAACTGGGAGAATTCGGAAATCACGGTGTTTCTGTCACAAACCAACAGGATGGAGAAACAGGGGATCGTGACTCAAGAACAGAGCATCAGATTGGAAACAACTGAGGAAGAAAACCTGTGTCTTCAGTAACAGAACATGACGATGAAATAGAAGAAATCAGTGAAGAGATCATTGATTCCCAGATAAGTGAAGAAGAAGATGGTGATGATGGTGATTCTCCGGTTTTGAGAAAATCGCAACGAATAAGCCGAAAACCAAGGTATCTCGAAGATTACGTTATGCTTGCAGAAGAAGAAGGGGAACGATTGCTTATGATTCTAAATGAAGAACCGAGATACTTTGATGAAGCAAAGGAATCAAAACACTGGATGTTGGCTTGTGAAGACGAGTTGGAGTCTATCGAGAAGAACTTGACTTGGAACCTTGTAGATCTTCCTCAGGGAGTAAAACCAATAGGCTTGAAGTGGGTATTTAAGCTCAAAAGGAATTCAGATGGCACAATAAACATAAAGCTAGACTCGTGGCCAAAGGGTATGTTCAAAAGCATGGAGTTGATTTCGATGAAGTTTTTGCTCCGGTTGCTCGTATAGAGACAATTCGGCTTCTGATCAATCTTGCTGCATCAAACGGATGGGAGATACATCATCTCGATGTCAAGACAGCTTTTCTACATGGAGACTTGAAAGAAACGGTTTATGTTACGCAGCCAGAGGGTTTTATTGTAAAGGGAAATGAAGAAAAGGTGTATAAGCTCAACAAAGCTTTGTATGGTTTGAAGCAAGCTCCAAGAGCGTGGAATGAAAAGTTGAATCAGATTTTATGCGAATTGAAGTTTAAACGATGCTATAAGGAACCATCGATGTATAGAAGGGAGGTAAACCGAGAAAGGCTTCTCATCGGAGTTTATGTAGATGATTTGTTCGTGACTGGAACAAATTTGAATGTTATTTTGGAGTTCAAGAAGGAGATGGCATCTAGATTTGAAATGAGTAATCTCGGAGTGTTAACTTACTATCTTGGGATCGAAGTTCGTCAAACTGAAGAAGGAATTACGTTAAGTCAAAAACGTTATGCGAAAAGAATTCTAGAAGAGACAGGTATGAATGATTGCAATTTGGCTCATACACCGATGGAAATTGGGTTAAAGTTAGCAAAATCAATTGATGAGAAAGATGTTGATGCCAAGAGCTACAGGAGGAATGTTGGTTGTTTTCGATACTTGTTGCATACGAGACCTTATGGCGTTGGAGTGTTAAGCCGATACATGCCGAATCCGAAGACATCTCATGGAGCAGCCTTAAAGCAATGTCTAAGATATTTGAAAGGGACGGTTAGTTTTGGTCTGGTATTCAAGCGATCAGATTCAAAGATTCCAAGATTGATTGGTTACAGTGATAGCAGCTTTAGTGTTGATCCAGACGATGGCAAGAGCACGACGGGACATATCTTCTATCTCAATGATAGTCCAATAACTTGGTGTTCACAGAAACAAGAAACAGTGGCTTTGTCTTCTTGTGAAGCTGAGTTTATGGCTGGGACTGAAGCTGCAAGACAAGCAATTTGGCTACAAGGATTGCTTGAAGAAGTGACCGGTTTGTCGTGTGAAAAGACAGTGATCATGATCGATAATCAGTCAGCAATTGCTCTTACAAAGAATCCGGTTTTCCACGGTCGAAGCAAACACATACACAAGAGATACCATTTCATAAGAGAATGTGTTGAGAATGGTCAAATAGAAGTCAAGCATGTACCTGGGAATGAACAAAAGGCAGACGTGTTAACAAAAGCTCTTGGAAGGATTAAATTCAAAGAGATGAGAGATCTCATTGGAATGAAGGAGTTGGCTTGAAGATGACTTCAAGCTTAGGAGGGAGAATGTTGACATTAAGCTTGAAGTCAAAGAAAAGGAAAGTATGTTTAGGAGTTAAGCTAAATATACATTTATAATTAGGAGTTATCTAATTATGTGAGTCTTCCTAAAAGTTGTTAGGAGTTGGTTTTTCCTTTTTCTTTGTTATATAAGGAGATACTAGGTTTGTGGTATTCCTTATGAGTTTTGTATGAGAGAACAAAGAGAGCTTAAGTTTTGAGAGAGTTTCTTAAGCAATAAAAGAAGTGTAGTTCTTTTAACTTTGTTTCTCTTATAAACAAGAGGTGCAAGCGGCCTGACAATTCTTAATCTGACTACATGGTCCGAGGCATTTTTTTGCGCTTCTACATTCTCTACATTCTCTACATTTCACTCAAAACAAGAGAAAAGGAGTGAAAATCACATAACAAAATATTAATAGTATTACTCATAATTTTTTTTGATAAACCGTGGAAGTTCTAGATCTTTGATCTATAATATTTCTCATAACTTGCTATTATAATATAGACAAAATGAGATGTGCAGCTCATATACAGCCTAACCTGGAACGGAAAGAAAGATGAAGATTATCAAAGTAATGACGACGAAGTTCATGAATCCAATCTTGTGATTCATTTTCGTAGTTTTGCCAATATATCACTTTTGCTTTGTCGTGAAATCTGTTTTATAGCCCGTTTCTAAGGATGTTGTTGTGGGTTCTTTTTGGAGATCATTCAGAGTACGTCAACGAAATATTGATTTTGTTTCCAATCTAGTGATAATTTTATGCTTTTTTTGTGTGTTTTATATAGATATTGTATTGATTTCATTGACTGGTATATTTTCAATTAATTCATTAAGTACTGGTACGTTTTCAATAACGTTATTGCCATTGTAAGAAGATATTGATTCTCTTAATCCTTTTACATGCAAAATGTGAGAGTTTTTGTGATTCTTTACATAATCAAGGTCTTCAATATATGGGCGGTTTATTATGAGAATCTCATCCTTATAACTTCACAAAAATCAAAAAAAGAATTCTTATTCAATGTCAAAGGCTAGATTGGTGGCAAGAAGGACTATTATTTGATAGCTAATTTTCCTCATTTTGTTTAAATGTAAAGATCACCTTGTAATAGCTATAAATAGCTCAATGTTATATTGTAAAGACGTATAAAACTATTGAAAAAAATAATAGAGAGAATCTTCTCACCTTTGCATTGGCAATACAAAAATTAAAAGTGTACTAGTCTATGACAGTAATACTTGCTATTCATAGACGGATTAACCTGAAACCATGAGAAATAGGATAGTTACAGAAGTAATCACTACAAAGTTTGTCACGACCGTGTCCCGAGATTTGAAAAAAATTTATGCGGAAATTGTTTGGAGCAAGAATGCAAAACGGACCGAATGATTAAAACCATTCAAAAGGACTTGAATGAATTTGGGCCACTAAATGTGTTGATTCTCTAAATTTTTAAGCCCATCAAGCTCATGAACCCATCAAAAACCCTAAACATCTCTCCATATCTATTTAAAGGGAGAGTATGCATGTGAGAATAAATGGCCAAGTTTGTTGATGCGGTGAAGCCCTCCTTGTTTTGCTTTTCACCTTGGGAACCCTAGCCGTCGCCGCAGCTTTGATAGACAATTTTCTGGCGAACAGTATGGAACTGTGCGACGATCTGCATATCCATGCAAAGCTCCGAGTCTCAGCTTTCCAGAAAGTATAATATCGTCCCGATCCAAGGTCTGTGGTGAAAGTTATAGCATGTTATCAAAACTTTTCGGATCGATCTGAAATTTCTTGTTATTTGCTGTGAGAGTTTCTGACCAGTCAGAGGAGAATTGGTGCTGCGGTTTCGTCGAAGGTTTGATGAAGCTGATTTTTGAGACAGTTTCGATGAAGTCACTTTGGTGGATGAACAGAACCTTATGGACTAAAATATGAGATAAGGTCAAAGGAGGATTGGAGTTGGATATTGGAAGTCTAGTCGAGCAAGTTCTGAAACTTCGAAAGCTTTTTGGTTAAGTGTGTGCAGGTGTTTTTTGTGTTGCAAGTTTAGGCGCGAGACTTAAGGATCAAAGTGATCGGGAACGGGCATTACAAAGTTCATGAATCCAATCTTGCAATTCTTTTTCACTGAATATTGTCAAGATATGGGGTTTCCCCTCTTTTATTTAGGTTCTTAATTAGTTCTTTTTGTAGATTATGTGACTCAAAACAGAATCTGGTTTTTATAAGTTTTCATTGACTAGCACATTTCAAATAAATCTATTTCTAATCTAGGGATATTTATGTTTCTTCTTTTCTTTTCTGTTTTTTATATAAATGCTAGTTGATCAAACACATACTTTTATTAATTATATTGCAATATAAAAATTATATTAATAACATATCTTATAAAGAACAAATAAACATAAAAATAACAAAAATAAAAATCATGCATATAATATTCTTTAATTTATATTATTCTTTGCTAGTTTACAAATTCTTACATTATTTTACGTTTACTACTTAATTAACTCTATAATATGTGTATAATAGATAATTGGACTAAAAAACTCATTTTTTTTTGTCACAAAAAACTCATATCTAAGATTAAACAAGTATGTCTTTAAGAACATTAAGGCCATTATATATTTATACTAGAAATTTTTTTGTGGACGGAATTTACTTAGGAAAAATGAATATAAATTTTTTATTTTATTTTTTAAAACAATAAGCAAGAATTGTTTTTTTCTTTAATGAGATAAAACAAAACTTTAACAAAAGTAAAGAAAAACAATTTTATGTTTTTTTTTTATAAAATCAAAGAAAAGAGAACAAAAACAGAAAGCTTCTTTTTGTTTGGTTTTTGCTTTTAAAAATGGAATGAAAAAGAAAAAAAACATAAAAAAAAAGATAGATGATAGGAGTTTTTAGATTTAATACCAAATGATATGAGACTCGGAATCACACCAAATCTTATTGATCACAAGATTGTTAAAGTTTACAAGCTTTGATGGATCGAAGAATGCCACTCAAGGGTGTGAAAGCCCTTGTGATGAGTTCACAAATCTATTTTCAAATCGCACACAAGAGATATAAATTCAAATGTTTACTAAGTAAAGGAATCTCACCTAACTTAGATAAACAAAACAAAGCCTAAGCTTTAGAGAAAACTCTTTTTTTCCCAAAAAATTCTATATGTTTGTAGAATAGAACAATTGAGCTTTTTATAGCTCTTACAAAGTGATCTTTACAATAACTTGTATTAAAAGAAAATATTTATATTTAAACAAAAGAAGAAAATTAGCTAAATCAAATAATAGTCTTTTTACCACCAATTTAGCTTTTCCATTGGATAAGAATCTTTTGACTTTTTTTGAAGTTATGAGGATGATATTATCAAAATAAACTCATGTATTAAAGGCCTTGATTCATTTTTTTTTTATATTGCATCATTAGAGTATGAAGTCTATTGATAAGTACTTATATATTATAGAGAACAAATGACAAGTGGACATATCCTAATGGTAAGATATTTGTCTTAAAATTAGGATACGTCATTATTTAACAAAATAAAAAAGGTATATATCACTATGAAGAATATTTGCAAATAATAATTACAAAATAAATGTATTATTTGCAAAGCCACTCGAATCATAAAATGAAATTTATATTTTTCCTAAGACACAAAATTTAATATATTACGATGTGAAATACTCCCTCCGTTCCATTATATTACATGTTTAAGAGATTTTTACTTGTTTCATTTTATTTGATGTTTTACTAGTTTCTATGTAGAATTGAATGTTATTTGATGTTTTTGACTCTTAAATTTTGTAGTCTTTTATATGATTAGTTGTAATATATTTTAAACTTATCATTTAATATTTTTTTTTATAATTTATGTTTCTTAATTCTCGCGCATTCAACCAAAACATCTTATAAAACGGAACGGAGGGAGTATGTCTTTAATTTGTCCCCGTAAGTGAAGCTTGTAATTCTTCCAGTGACCGTCCTTTTGTTTCGGGCACGAGAAACCAAACAAAAGCTAACGATATTGCTCCGACAACCCCAAATATGTAAAATGTTCCTGTTTAATTATTATAAACAATAAAAAATTTGTAACTGACATCACAAATTAATTAAGAATATAATTCAAAACTAAGAATGTAGATAAGAATTTAGGACAAGTTTAATTTGTTCAATGACCAATTTTTTTTTTTAATAATACAGAAACTAACTAAAATTGGCACATGTGGCAAAATCATTATTTTTAGATCTAGGGTATTTATTTAGGATTTTAATTATTGTTTTTTTTGGTTATTTACACACAATTTCCCTTAACTAAAAATTCAAATCCAAGTTTATCATTTTGTGCGAATACACCTAAATGTCAAAATTCAAATATAGATGATTAAGGCCATCTTTCCAGTTGTATCATACCCTATCTATATATTCTTAATTTGATGTTTGATTTAGATTTTGTTTTCAAAAGGTTATTAAGTTTTATATGATTAGTAATTCTTTCTTCAAATTGATTGAAAAATAAGTAGAGAACATAAGGACCTTGCGCGCTCCATTCAAACATAAAGTTGAAAGCGTAACTCACGAACCATCCACTGGTCCATGAGGTTAATGCCACTATTGTTCCTGCTGAAACTTTTATATTTATTGGAAAAATCTGCAAAAGAAAAAACTTAGTAAACATTATTTTCCATAAACATTTGATTTTTTTTTAATTATATATACTTTTTTTTTCTTCTTTTACTCAGTTAAGCCAGCGTTTTAAAATTATAGTATATACTTTACTTTTGATAAGTTTAAAATAGTGAGATAAGTTATTTACCTCAGACATAATGACCCAAGGTAGCCCTCCTATGCCGATTGCAAAAGATCCAAAGTAGACCTAACCAAAATATTCGATTGTAGGTTAAGATTTTTCATCACTTATTACAAATGAATATATACCTGAGGTATGTATAAAATAACCTTAACAAAATGAATACATTACCAAAATAAATACGATGACGAGAACTGGAGTCAATTCAGGAAGCAGATCCCTTTTCTGTTCATCATCCCCATTAAAAACAAAAATCATAATTTTTTTTTTTTAAACAACATTAACTGAATATTATTACTACTTAATACTTGTAAATTGATACATTTTAATCAAATATATTATGTTGACAAAAAAAAAATTAAATATAATTATAGAAAAATGTAACCTGCAAGGCGAAGCAAGCCCCAATAAGCAAGCATCCGATGGACATTCCAGCGGCAGAAGCCTAGAATAATGTCAGATTTACATAAATAGTTAGACAAAAAAAACTGTACTATCTTATGTAATTATTAACTGAATGTTTCTAACCAATAATAGTGGTCGTCTTCCCCATCTATCCACAAAAATTACAGCGATTAAGGCTTTGGGGATCTACAAAACCAAATATAAAACATAAAAGTTATCATCAAAATAGATTTGAGAAAATTAATTTTGGTTAAAGAAAATTATTTTATGGTACGTACCACGAACATACCAAATATCATTGACCCAAGTCTCTCTGAAAACCCTTTTTAACAGAAGCAAAATCCAGATAAGTCTAATAAATTACTATAAGTAACTTAAAATTATAAATAAATAATATTCTAACCAGCTTTTCTAAATATGGTATTTGAATAATATGTGATTCCACTGGCTCCAGATAATTGCTGTAGCAACATCAAACCAATTCCAACCTGTATGTTTTCGAAAATAAATTATTAATTTCATCAATATTGTCAAATTATAGATAATTAGTTTTTTTTTCTTTCAATATCGATGTTACCGTACCACAAGAGTTCGTCTATACTTTTTCTGAAACATGTCACGAAAATTTGACTTGGAATCTTCTTCAATCATTTTTGTCATAACCTGAAGAGAAGTATAACAAGCATATAATAATGATTTATTTTATAAAGAAATATACTAGTAATGATTATAAAAAATAGGAAAAAATACCTGAATTTCAGCTGCTTCACCTGAAACATCAGCGTCTCTCCCTCTAAGTCGATGCAAAGAACTTTCTACTTCTTTAACCGAACCGATTTTAGCCTGAATTTTTTTGGAGATATTTATGTCAAATATCATATGATCGATATATGCAATAAACAACGAAATATCATGAGAAAATACCAACCAGCCATCTTGGAGATTCTGGTATAAAGTATATACCGATTATTTGAATGAAGCATGGAAGAGAACCTGAACCGGGAAATATTATTAAATAAAATCAATTCGTCATTTTTATAGAATCTTAAATTAATATTGAGTATGTGACAAAAAGAAAGAAAAAAAAATCAAGATATTGAAGATTTCGTTACCTATAATAGCCAGAACCCTCCAATTAATTACAGTCCCAACAAAATAAACAAGAGAAAGTCCACTGTTTACAAGAAGCTATAAAACCAAAAACAATCATCGGTTGGTTACAAAAAATAGGTCAAATATAAATATTTGTTAGTAAAGGGTAATAAACTTTACTTCTTACATTATAATCAAAATAGTAACATAATTTACCTCGTTTGAAGCCGTGAATGCACCACGAACATGTTTTGGAGTGATTTCCGCAATATAGACAGGGACCTTGTTCGAATATTAAAATATTGGTTTTGAGAAATGTGAATTATCAATAAATAAAGAAAGATGACAACAATTTTTTTTTTTTGGGGTCGACTGTAGTTTGAAGATTACAACACTTAGTTAATCGTACTTAGTAACATTTTACTTTCTTCTCAAAAAAAAAAAAAAATTTACTTACCACGTAGCTAATCAAGCCGACTCCTATTCCCAAGGAAATTCTTCCCAAGTCCAGCCACAAGACATTCTTTTTTATTTCCACATAAATTCAAATCTATAAATTAGATATTTTAACCTACCATTATTTTTTCAAATAAAATAACTAAGGGTTTTTTTTTTTTTTTTTTTCAACCCATGAAATTCTATTACTCCAACCTGATACACTCCATCAAGGAGGATTTGTTCACATCGCCAGCCGATGAGTTACAGATTTTAATCACCACAAGGGGTTTACAACAACATAAAATTAAAAACATTAAGAGCAAGATAAAGAAGAAGATACAAGGCTTAATTGTGATCTCCTCCATGATAGCTAGGGAGCCAAAGTCGGTATCCGAAAACGAGTTCGAAAAGCAGAGAACTTTGCCTGAAGCCTTCATCACAAAACATCCGACCACCGAAAAAACACCAAGCACATCCCAGTCCACAGGACATTGGCTTGTTGAGAATTGGAGAGGGATCTTCATGATTCTAACTTTCTTTAGACCCATGATCAGCACATGATCATTAATGGCTCGCTTGGTTAAAACCAAATACGCAGAGCTTAAAGACACTCTTACCATAAAGGCAGAGATTTTCCTCGGGTTTGAATCCGAAAACCAATCATCTCTCCTAGAGAGACTAACAGGACGTATGATACTGTCCTCAAAAGAGGAAGAATAAACACACGATTTTAACAACCTAGCACTGTTCCACTGTGAATTTATCCAACCTAAGCCAGCAATCCCGACCTTAAACGTGAGTCCCAAAACACATCTAAAGCCTACACTGCTAACTTGAATGGATAAACGGGTGGAAGAAGGATATATAGATTCAGACCTGTGGCAGATTGTCGAGGTTACAGGGTTTTGGAAGAACCCATAAAACTTTTGATTTCTCCCCAAGGAGTTGATAATGTCGTGCTCCGGCAACGACCATTGATGAGCAACTGATGGGCTTTTTAACCATTGGGCCTGGTTTTGACCATGATTGATCCGACTGGACCAAGCCCATCACCACTGGCCCAATAAGCCCAATAACACATTGATGAGCGGACAACGGAATTGCTTACCGGACAGAAGAGTTCCGGCAAGCTGTCCACGACTCTCAATGTTTTCTACTTCCGCCTCTATAGGAATTTTCGTGAGAAAACCGGCGGTTGAGGCTCGCTCCAGGCTCGATTTGGAGGAGATTGAGTTTAACGAGCTCTTCAATACCCTCACTGGACCCAAGGAGATCGACAGTGGGTAGGGATTCACCGATTGACCGACCGGTGATAGCTTTGGATAATAGGGAGAAGGATTTCTCTCTGGCTCATACCGCTTGACCGCATGCAAAAGCAGAGCCAGCTGCGAGAGTGGATCTGGTTCGGCGGCGAGAAGCAGTAGATCGGTTGAGAAAAACCTTGAAAGAAGGGTCATCGCAAGAATAAACAAGGTAGCAAGGGAAAGCGACTTCGAGGGAAGGAGAACGAAGGCGACGCTGACGAGATAAGACTTGCCGGCGTCGGTGAACGATGGTGGCGGAAAACTTTTCAGAATCGCAAGGGAGAGGAGCGCGTAAGATGCAATCGCTTTTATTTGAGTACCTTTTTAAAATAATTAAGGGTTTTATTTCGAATTTACACACCTTTGCGAAAGCAATGGAAAGCCATCCAAAAATGCAGAACAAATCGCTCGCCCACAATGACTTTTATCATTTAACCACAAAAAAAAAACAGAATATTGATATTAATGTTACGAAAACGTTTGTAATAAAAATTAACAAGTTGAATAATTCGATGTAATATAAATATGTTATTATTTAAGAAAAAAGAGTAAAATGGTAATTACGCGTCGCCTGCCGAGGATGACTGCTAGTTGACCGCTGAACAAGGCGCCCACCGCACCTCCCACGTTCATGAAGGAGCCAAACGCTGAAAACTATAAGCCAAGGGATTTTTTTTTAATATAGTTTTATTTACAAAAATCTCTCTAAATTATTATAGCTTCTGAAAAAGAATGTAACTGAAACAGAAACAGAAACCATAAGTAAAATCGTGTGTTCTCGGTTATCGCGGTGACGACGTTTCAGCCGTTACATTTGACCTTATGATTTGATTTGGATTGTTGTTGAAGCTGGTGGTGTTAGTAATGAGACTAGCTTAATCATTGGTAAATCAGGTCTTAGGTCCGTCTATTCATGTTGGTTTTAATCAAAAAATGCCTAATACTTGGGAAGATCGTAGTAAATTACAAGTCTTTATGCGTCTTGAAGCTTTAAGGTTAGTCAAAATTTTGGTTAAAAATAGCTATTTGTTTCCCGTTTCTATAATATGCATTTTTAATATTACAATTACGTACCTAAAACGCATCTCATAAACTTGTGTACATGCGTCCTCATGGACCACAATAAATACACAAGAAGTCAAGAACTGTAATAGTAGTTTATCGTCATTATTTTCACTTATTGCGAAAAACTGTTTATCAATTTGATTTTCATAAACCCGACATGGCTTGTGGGTTAAGGTCTGATACTTCACTAATTGTGTGTAACAAAATTAAGAAGCAGCTAATGTTTCACTAGTAATTTTGATAATAAGTTGGTCTAGCATCATTAATTAAGGATAATTGGGTATTTATTGTAAAAAAAGCTAGGCAAAATTAAGAAGATACATACTTGTGCAACAGAAAGGTCTAAATCCTTCATGATAGCAATTTCAGAGCCTGAAGTATAACCACCCTACCAAAAAATCAAGAAATTGATATAAAAACATGAAAATTCAAAAAAGTTATAGGATTAAAGAGAGAATTTAGTTAATTAAGATGAAAAACTCACAGCACAACCATAGCTGAAGGAACTACAAACAGCAACAAAAGTACTTAGGATAACACAAGCAGTGATACGACGATCAGCTCTGTCGTTTTCATGAAGAAGAAGTCCTTCCTCTATGCTTCTATCTCCTTCCACCACCATTCTTACGACTCTCTCTTAATTTCTTTCAAGATTTTTTTTTAAAACAAATGAAATTCTTTCAAGAATTTTCCTCAGAACCAAGAAGATTTAGGAGAGAGAAAGAGAGTGTGTGTGTGTTTAATTGTGAGGTTCAAGCACTTCTTGATTTAAACAAAAGTGTGCTTGTTTTCATTTTCTGTCCACATAATCACTCATAATGAAAATTTAACAACTTGTACCCCACATAATGGAAGAAACGTTTATTTCACCACAAAATAAAAGTTAAACTCATTTTCCCACCCAAATCCATTTAATTTCGGTTATCTGTAAACAACTACTAAATCATTTAACCAAATTAACCGAAAACAAACCGTTAGTTAACGATATTATGATCCGATTGTTGGAAATAAAAGTTTTAAGAGATGGAGAAAGTATTTGAGAAATTTGGGAGAGAATAGAAATTTTAAGAAGTCGAAGATTTTTATTACTTAGGATTTTTCTTGGAAGAGCTTAATTACAAATGAAGGTGGAAGGAAGTATTTATAGCCTCCAAAATACAAAATATTTAAATCCTAAATCTAGAGAATTCTTAAGATTATTTTACAACAATTATCTAGATAATTTCATAGAAATCTCTAGATTTTTATTTTCTACACTTATCTAGAACATTTTAAGGAGGTGGAGATTTAGATATTTTCTAGAAAAGTTTCTAGAACATGGATCTTGGGTTTGACTCAACATTAGATCATTAGCCCAATAATTATACTTGATCCAAAATCAAGTTTAATTTTCAACACCCCCTCTTAAACTTGATTTTGCTACTCCGAGCAAACTCCTCATTTTGATAAAGTCTTCGCGCTTGAGGGGCTTGGTGAAAATATCAGCAACTTGATCATTCGTCTTCACATACTCCAATTGCACTTCTTTCTTGGTGACACACTCTCTGATGTAGTGATAGCGCGTGTCAATGTGCTTACTTCGATCATGGAAGACTGAGTTCTTCGCCAAAGCAATTACTGACTTGTTATCCACAAATATCTTCGTTGGCTCCTTTTGTGCCAATCTCAACTCCTTTAAGAGGTTTCGTAACCAAATGGCATGACAAACACAAGAAGTGGCTGCTACGTACTCCGCTTCGCAAGTAGAAAGCGTTACAATCGGCTGCTTCTTTGACATCCATGTGAAAGCCGTATCTCCAACATAGAACACGAAGCCACTTGTGCTTTTTCGATCATCTATGTTGCCACCCCAATCGCTATCGCTATATCTAACAAGCTTGTAATCGTTAGAGCTAGAGTAATACAAGCCAAAGTCTATAGTACCTTTGATATAGCGAAGGATCCTCTTAGCCGCCTTGAAATAAGTTATTGTTGGATGCTCCATGTAGCGACTAATAACTCCGACCGCATATAAGATGTCAGGCCTTGTACACGTCAAGTAGCGTAGACTTCCTACCAAACTCTTAAAGAGTGTTGGATCCACATTTTCTCCCTCTTCATGCTTTGATAACTTGGCTCCACATGCCATTGGCGTACTAACTGGGTTTGAGTCATCCATTTTGAACTTCTTAAGTACCTCCTTAGCATAGCCTTCTTGAGTAATGAAGATTCCATTATCTTCTTGCTTAACTTCAATCCCAAGGTAGTAAGACATTAATCCAATGTCAGTCATTTCGAATTCCTTCGTCATCTCCATCTTAAACTCTTCGAACATGCTTGGATTACTACCGGTGAATATCAAGTCATCTACATATAAGCATGCGATCAATATATCTTTGTTTTGATTTTTGATATAGAGTGCATGCTCATATGGACACTTGATGAAGTTTTTCTCCTTGAAGTACTTATCAATTCGAGTGTTCCAAGCTCTTGGGGCTTGTTTTAAGCCATAGAGCGTTTTCTTCAACCCTAGGACCTTGTCTTCTTCTCCCTTGACTATGTAGCCTTGTGGTTTCTCAATGTAAACTTCTTCTTCAAGATCTCCATTTAGGATGGCTGATTTGACATCCATTTGATGTATCTTCCAATTGTTTTGAGCTGCCAATGAAATTATTAGTCGAACAGTTTCTAAACGAGCCACATGAGCGAATACCTCAACATAGTCGATTCCGGCTCTTTGACTATAGCCCTTTGCCACCAATCTTGCCTTGTGCCTTTCAACTTCTCCTTTAGAGTTCTTCTTTTCTTTGTACACCCACTTCACACCGACCAGCTTGTGGCCATTTGGAAGTGATGCTAACTCCCAAGTATCATTCTTTTGTATCGCCTTGATCTCTTCATCCATTGCACTTCGCCATGTCTTCTCTTCCATAGCTTCTTGGAAGTTCCTGGGCTCACAATTCGCAAATAGATAAAATAAGGTAAGATTGTCTTGGTTTTCGATTACCTCATAAAGCTCTTGTATACTCCTAAAACGTGGACTTCTTTCACTTGAGCTTTCATCTCCTTCAGAACTAGGTGTTGGTGAAGTTGGTGGTGTAACGGGCTCCTCTCTTGGTTGCTCTAAGTCTTCTTCTTCAAGATCGGAAAAGAAGTTGTAATCTTCACTATTTGATATCCAATCCCATTCTCCTTCTTCATCAAAGATGACATTTCTACTGGTGATTGTCTTCTTTGTATTAGGATGTAGAGCTTGTAGCCTTTGGAGTTGGCGTCATAACCAATGAAGATGTACTTCTTGCTTTTATCATCTAGTTTGCTCCGTTTCTCGTCCGGCACATGAGCATGAGCAATGCTTCCAAAGACTCTTAGATGAGAAACCCCAGGCTTCCTTCTACTCCATGCTTCTTGTGGTGTTTTCCCCCAAACACTTCTTGTCGGAGATCGATTTGAAATATAAACCGCACACGCAACTGCTTCTACCCAAAACTCCTTTGGTAATTTCTTACTTTTGAGCATGCTTCTCGCCATTTCAAGAATTGTCCTATTCTTCTTTTCTGCTACTTCATTTTGTTGAGGGGATCTTGGCACCGTCAATTTTCTTCGAATACCATTATCTTCACAATACTTCAGAAATTCTTTGGACGTGAATTCTCCTCCACGGTCAGATCTCATGGCTTTGATCACAAGGCCACTTTCCTTCTCGACATGGGCTTTAAACTTTTTAAAGTTTTCAAAAACTTCTGATTTCTCCTTTAAAAAGTAAACCCATGTTTTTCTTGAAAAATCATCAATAAAGAGAAGGAAGTAGTTATTTTTACCGAGTGATCTTGGCTTGATCGGACCACACACGTCCGTGTGTATGAGTTCCAACAGCTTCCGAGCTCTTGTACTTGATTCCTTTGGAAAGCCCATTTTGAATTGTTTTCCAAGTAAACACCCTTCACACACTTGATTTGGATGGTTGATGTAAGGCAAACCTCTCACCATTTCTTTCATCGAAAGTAGCTCTAATCCTCCAAAGTTGAGATGCCCGAATCGAAGATGCCAAAGCCATGACTCCTCTTTGTAGCACATCTTGAGACATTGTGCGATGTCACTTTGAATGTTAAGAACAAACATTCGGTTTCTTGACATCAGCACCTTTGTAATGAGATTGCTTCTTTTGTCTCTTATAGAAAGGTGATTATCTTTTAATCGAATATCATAACCTTTCTCTAAGAGTTGTCCAAGGCTCAAGATATTGGTCTTCATGCTTGGGATATAATAAACATTTGATATAAATTGGTGATCTCCATTCTTCAAACGGATGAGAATATTTCCTTTACCTTTCACCTCCATCTTTGATTCATCTCCTAAGGTCACGTTTCCTTTCACTGATTCATCAAGCTCCACGAACATGCTTCTTCGGCCGCACATGTGATTGCTTGCACCACTATCAAGGTACCACTTGTGATTCACTTCTCGTTCATCATTTTTGTAAGCCATCAACAACATATCTCCTTCATGATTTATTTCTTCAACATAGTTGGCCTTTTCTTCAACTCTTTTGTTATTAGAAGCTTTACATTCGGAAGCATAATGTCCAAACTTCCCACAATTATAGCATTTAATGCTTGACTTATCGTACCTTGATTTTGGACTTCCTCTCCCACGACCTCTTGAAGAGCTTTCTCCTATTTGGTAGGTGTTTTCTTCATATGGTCTCCAATTTTGTCCATTTTGATATCCGCAACCTCGTCCTCGGAATTGGCCACTACCACGTCTTTGTTGGCTTCGACCACTTTCTTCTTTCGTTTCATCAATCCGCATCTTGAGTACTTGGTCGGCGATATCTTCCTTTTTCTTCTTCTTTTCTTCATATGCTTGTAGGGATCCAAGAAGTTGCTCCATTGTCATATCCTCCAAATCCTTTGCTTCTTCGATCACGGTGACTATATGCTCAAATTTTGGATCCAACGATCTAAGAACCTTCTCCATGATTCTTACTTCGTCTAACTTCTCTCCATTTCTTTTTAGGTTATTAGTAACTGTTAAGACTCTTGAGAAATAGTCGAAGACGAGTTCACCTTCCTTTATTTGCAACGCTTCAAATTCTCCTCTTAGAGTTTGAAGACGTACCTTCTTGACTTGTTATGCTCCCTTGTAAGAGGTTCGAAGCTTGTCCCACGCTTCTTTGGCCGACTTTGCTCCCGCGACCTTCTCAAACGTGTCTTCATCTAATCCTTGATAGATTAGACAGAGAGCTTTCTTGTCTCTCTTCCTTGAGTCTCTCAAACTATCCTTTTGAGTTTGAGATACACTAGCTTCGTTCTCCGGTTCATCGTAGCCTTTAACGACTATCTCCCACACGTCATGTGCTCCTAGAATCGCCATCATTCTTAGACTCCAATTGTCGTAGTTGCTCTTTGTAAGCATCTGGAGTTGGAAGGGAATGCCGCTACTCGCCATCTTTAGGAACCTAACGCTCTGCTACCACTTTGTTGGAAATAAAAGTTTTAAGAGATGGAGAAAGTATTTGAGAAATTTGGGAGAGAATAGAAATTTTAAGAAGTAGAAGATTTTTATTACTTAGGATTTTTCTTGGAAGAGCTTAATTACAAATGAAGGTGAAATGAGGTATTTATAGCCTCCAAAATACAAAATATCTAAAATATTTAAATCCTAAATCTAGAGAATTCTTAAGATTATTTTACAACAATTATCTAGATAATGTCATAGAAATCTCTAGATTTTTATTTTTTATACTTATCTAGAACATTTAAGGAGGTGGAGATTTAGATATTTTCTAGAAAAGTTTCTAAAATATGGATCTTGGGTTTGACTCAACATTAGATCATTAGCCCAATAATTATACTTGATCTAAAATCAAGTTTAATTTTCAACACCGATTACACATTACAATAAACTAAAATTGACCCGATTAAGAAATCCAACCCGATATTGACCCAGCAAATACAAACCGACCAACCAAACATGATCGATCCTAAACCAAATTCAAATTCGGTTCTTATCAAACCCGACCCAATATTTCTTCTTCTTCTTTACCCGACTCTCTTCCCCTTCAAAACTTTGACTTATGTAACCCACCTTCGTCTCTTTCACCCTTCTTTGAGTTTAGAACGCCTCTTCTCCTTGTTTCTCTAATATTCTCGACATCAGACAATAGTTTACAATATCGATAGAAATCGTATTCCGATGGCTAAAACACAACCTTTGAGAACGCTAAAATCATGAGGCTTAGATCTATTGCTAAGGAATTGAGTGGAACTGTGAGAGAGATTCTGGGTTTCCTTTGGATGCACTGTTAATGGGAAAGATCCCAAGGATATACAGCAAGAGATTCAAGATGGTGAGAAATAAAAAACATATTACACATCATTTTTATTAGTGAATATGTTGTATACTGTTTCGAAATGAAATAAATTATTGTATACTGTTTCCTCAAACATATTACACATCATTAATATTTTTGTTTGAAGACGTAAAAAGAAAAATATTAAGAAACTT
Organism: Draba incana; assembly: GCA_963576765.1. Taxonomy (NCBI): domain Eukaryota; kingdom Viridiplantae; phylum Streptophyta; class Magnoliopsida; order Brassicales; family Brassicaceae; genus Draba; species Draba incana. Next base: position 31,427,396 of record OY755213.1, read on the forward strand.
GAGACTATGTTAATATTTTTATAGTTTAGAAAGAAAAAAAATCTAAAGATATAGAAACAAGAATGTTAATTTGGAAGCATTGTTACCTTTTTTTTTTAATTAAGCTACTTATTACTTTTGTGTATTGGATTTGTGCTCAAACTTTAAACAATGTTTTAAAACAAAAATGTACCTGCTTCCGTTTAAAAAAAAAAACTCGTTTTTGTGTTTCTAAATGATTTACTTCCATGTACCCATTTCTGATTCCATGCAACATGACACATATTGGAAAATGTATGAAATTAGTGGTAATGCTGGTCCTACTATCAACAGTCAGGTAAATCTATCGTCTATCGATCGATTCAAAGGAATTCAAACTGTGAAATAGACCTTTCTAACACGATTGATGGAATGAGATTGACGATTGGTGAAATTGGGGATATGCAGATGACTAAGAGAGAATATACAAGAGAATCGAAATGGAAGCACTGGAATTGGATATTTTTTCCTAAACGGAGCCTTTTTCACACGTTCTAGAGGTGGAGCTAGAGCTGGAGCTGGAGCTGATTGGATTGTGGAATTGAGTGTTGTGCAAAGATGGATATGTGCTTTTAAAGAAGAAAGCTCTGTTTTTAGTCTTGTGATTTTTTTGGCCAAACGATCATGTGATTGCTTCTTCTTCATTATAACCCCATTTGAACTAATTCTTTTATTCGATTTTTACTTTGTATCTCATGAAGAAGTAATTTCTATCTATTAATCGATACCATGGAGGATTTACGACATTATTCAATCCATATATTATTAATTGTTGTGAACGAATTTTGAAACGTTTTGCTATGCAATGATTAGTTATGGAGTTTAGAGCTAATCAATTCTGAACGAATTTTGAACGTTTTGAACGAATTTTCACTTCTGAACGTTTTGAACGAATTAATCAACCAGTTAAAGAATTGGTTAAAGGAGATTGGACAAAAGTGGTTCGCGAGGAAAATAAGAAGGTTCTTAAAGAATCCATGGTTAAAATAGATTGCACATTATGGTCGAAGAAGAAGACTGAGATTGAGATGAGGACGCACAAGTGGACGAAGATGGTTGGCTCTTCTTCCTCTGCTCCTTCTTTTTCCTCCGATTCTTCTAATTACAAGGTTCCACGTTCCAAGGTTTGTGTTTTACTCAAATCTCCCAAAAGCTTACTCTTCCTCTATTACTGATTCGTTTCTTCTGATTTAAAGGTTCCACTTCCATCGCCACTGAAGTTGTCGTCTTCCTGCGCTTCTTCTGATTACAAGATTCCACGTTCCAAGGTTTGTGTTTTATTCAGATCTCTCATATCTAAAAGCTTCCTCTTCCTCTATTACTGATTCCTTACTTCTGATTTAAAGGTTCCACTTCCATCGCTGTCGTCTTCCTCCGCTTGTTCTGATTACAAGATTCCACGTTCCAAGGTTTGTGTTTTACTCAGATCTCCCATCATCTAAAAGCTTCCTCTTCCACTTCAGAGGATGTCTGGGGTGACATGGGAGATTGATGATCTCTGGCCACTCGAGGCATTCCTCATGCGCCCAAAACTCGCATCTTTCGCAGTAATATCCAATGCCACAAACGTTGCCGCATCCAATGCATTTGTATGAGCTAATATCATCTTTTTGTTGTATTATTCGCAAGTGTGTGGGATGCTCCATTTCTTCGTATTCCAATTGCAAGGAATCTTCACTCTATGGTTTGATTGTTCCATAATAGTTTCCTCTAGGATAAAAGTCGAAATATTGAATATCAAAAGGGCATAAGTTTGTATTATTGTTATACTAACTCATTTTTGTATTTGAAGTTAAACATGAATCATGTAACCCGTGCCCTAATACCAGATTACAAAATATTTTAGTTAATCCAGTTGGTGTTACCGATAGTCATCGACCTTACCGAGACAACCAGCCAGCTTCACATGTTACAATATACTCCTACTACATAAATTACATGTTTAGTCTCATAAACACACATAGAACGATAAAGAAACAGAAGATGAAGTTTTATCAAAAAAAAAGAAACAGAAGATGAAATTGTGTGTAATGGAGGGGCATTTTTGTCATAATTTACCTAAATCCTTTTCTTTATCAAGTCCCCATACACCTCTTTGACAATCTTGGAGCCTGTGTAACGTTTAAGCATGGCGTGCATACAAACTTTAGAGGTCCAAGATTTAACTTTAAAAACAAAAATCTTTAGTTAAAAAAACCTACAAATCTATATTATATAAAAATTGATACTATAACGCTCTAAAAACGTCCACCTAGGATTTTAGAAATGCGATTTGATTGGTTCACGTAGGTAATTAGCTTTTTTGTTTTTCTTCTTTTCTTAAAAAAATTGGATAATAGCAATTAATATTATATATTCCCTTTTTTAAATATTGATATTAAAAAATTAAAAACGAAAATTTCCTAATTTATTATTAGTTAGCTTTTTTCCTAATTCTAAATTATTTAATTGTTTATTTAATTTATTATACTTTTTTTTTTGTACAAATAAAAATTTTCTAAAAAATTACTATTTGATAATAACATAAAAACCGGTATTAAAATCACGTAGGATTTTAGATACGCGATCCGATTGGTCCACGTAAGCGATCAAAATTAAGTTTATTTTTGTTATTGTTAATAAGATTTTTTCCTTTTTTTAAAGTTAATTTTCTTTTATTTTTTCACTAACTTTCCATTAAAAATAACCTATATACTTTGGTATTAGGAACTGGAAAGACCTATATATAAAGAGAGAAAATTTTAGTTATATGTGAAACCGTAGATGACATTGATTACTTATATATGTGAGTTTTAGGGTTTAGTCACATAATTTCTTGCTCTTTTTTTCGTTTTTTCGTTTTCATTGATCCTAATTTATTTTTTGTTTTTTTCTTCCACCCGCAAGTTAATTGTGATGATCCCTTCATTACTCTTCTTTCTTCAGTGGTCTCATCATCAGATCAAAACAAATCCAAATCAGAGATATATTATTTTTGTTTTTGTTTCTTTGATCTGAAATAAACATATGACCAGCGGCGTCTTAGAAGACGACAAGAACCAATCAGTAGTGACAGACCACTTGCACCACCAGCAGCGTCCTCCTCCGTTTCAAGGCGTTTCCAACCACCAAGCTCCTCCTCTGCAACAACAGCAGCCTCCGGCCACCGGTTATCCTCAGCCGGCTTAGCCTTACGTCTCTGGTGAGCTTCTTCCCTCATTATCATAGCTGGTGTTTTCTTTCAATTTATTTCTTGGTCTGTTCTTAAAGACCTTTTTGATAATTTTGTTTTTCTTTTCCATTAAAGCTGCAAAAATTCGCATTGGATCATACAATATGACTCTTGCCTTTTGTAGTATTGATTCTTTTATTAATCAGTCCAATCCAATATATGTTTTCTTATTCACGTGTTGTTGTGAGCAGATCTTCGACCGTATGTTTTTTGCTAAGATCTTATTAATGATTTTCATACTTTTTTATTTTTGTGTTTTTTATTTTTTCGTTGGTTCTGACATATTCTTTTGTCCCAAAGGTCTCATGTTGATCAATCGAGGTAGGGGTTTCGTTATTGATGATATTATGTTTTATTTGATTTTTTTATGAAGAATACAAAGATGAAACGGGGAAGAGGAAAGTATCGAATGTGATGTGTCAATCATCATGGTTTCTCAAATCATTGAAATACTTGACATGATTATATATGCAGCGTTTAAAATTTATATTTGTTGATCATTGACGTACTTGAGTCCCAAGTCATAAACTCAATTTTGATCAAAACTCTATTTTATTGATTAGTTGATTCTTTTTTTTTTTCTCACTTCTTCCAATGATTATTTGCTAGTTTTTTTCTATTATTTACAGATTATTGCTTGGCTTGACTACCTAAACCACATCTCAAATTTAGGTTTGATTGATTACTTTGATTTATTGTTTAAATTAGTTATCCCGAAATTATTGCAAAATGTTGTTGATCCCGATTTTTTTTTTATGTTCAGTGAGACGCGGTGGTGTTAGTATTAGCATTCGAGTTGATGGATTGGCTGGAGGTATGGGGAATTTGAACTTTGAGGAGACTGGAGATGATGATGGTTTTGATTATGGTAAGAATGATATCACGGATATTAAAAAAGAATTATATCCAGGAGCATGCGCGTAAGTATTTTGGTATCTCGAACCCGACTTGTGTGGTTAGGTTAGGTTAGGTGTAATGTCGCCTCCTGTAGGAAGTGGTTTTGCAATTCCAGGGGAAACGCCTCTGGCTTGCTTATCGTTAATCACCTGGTTAGACATGTTAAGTTATCTTTTACCAATTAATTGGTTATTATCTAAATTTTGGTCTCATCGTGGCCTTTGCTATTTTCGCAGATTTTCTCTTCCATATATAATTTTTTTATTCTATTTGATTGTTATTCGGTTTTTGTTTTTATTAATGTTTTGTAATATATGTATTTTCATGAATCATTTCATAGATATTGTGATTGCCATGCATGAATGTATGAAACTTTAGGTCTTGATCTCATGTAATCGTCGTTTAATCAAGTGTTTCTTCTTCAAGGTAATTGGTTTCTTCTTCAAGGTAACTGGTGTGTGATACTATGTTTTAAAAAATTCTTTTTATGTTTAAGTAAAGTTTTTGATAAACTATTCTTCTTCTTCTTTCTACTGTAGCGATTCTTCTATATTTTCCTTCCTTCAACCCTCCTCTAGAAACTCTATCAACTTATTCTCTAATCATATCACCTCTACAACTTTCCGTTGAAAGTAGTTTGCTATATAATTCTACTCTTCTTTTTTATCATAGTTTTACCATGTTACCTCTCTCTTTATGATTCTTTAGGTTTACCCTAACCAACAAGCTATCTCTCTCCTACCTTCCTTGGATTCTAGGATTATCGGTAACTTAGTAGTTTTGTGATTTTTTAGTAATTACCAAATAATTTATGTAATTTATGATTTTTAGTGATTTAGTAGTTTCTATGGTTTACGTTATTGTTTTATATTTATGTTCGGCGTAACCATTTTTCTTACAGATTAAAATTATAAAGTTTTTTATGACAAGGCAGACCTTTCAGAGGAGAGCTTCATAAGATTCCGTTTATGGTTGTAACAAGTTCAATATCTCATATAACAAAGCCCGTCAATATTAGTGTTGCTAGGAATCTCAGGGTGATAAGTATGGAAAAAAAAAATCTCTTGCTTCTCAATGGTCTACAAACTTGATTGGGAAGAGGCTACATACTATGTTAAATTAGTCATAGTAGAGCAACATGTAAATGATACTGGGAAAGTAATACATCCTAAATTCCAAAATCAAAGAACGTTTCTTATATACTAAACCGTGCTGTTAAAGTAAAAATAATTTATTAAATAAGAAAATCCACTACAATTAAAAAGAACATTTAGAAGAAATTATATATATTAGGAAAAAAATGATTCAATATGTATATAAAAATAGTCTATTGTTTTTCTCTTTCCAATTATCATGTGAAAGTTTACTTTTTGTTTGAGTAAGTATGCAGGCTGGATCTTGACTCAACCTTTAAACATAAGAAAGACATTGCAAAACCGTTGAGAGGGAGCATGAAAAAGTAATCCAAACAATTTTAAGTCATCTCCTTTCAAGACTCTTATTGTTGATGTGAAGAGAGCAATGATAGCGTGGCGGAGGTGAATGGTGATGGAGTTATCGGTTTCATCACCAGATGAAGAGAGGCCAACATCTCAAGAAGTGTCATGCACCACCTTTCAGTTTATGTTCAAGATTTTGATTTTTACTCTTTTTGTTTTTGCTTCAGCTACCAGTATTCGGATTGGACCGTAGAGAATACTTTCTTCCAAATGTGAAGACAAAATGTCTAAAAATCTTATTTCTATGTTTTTTTCTTTCTTAATTCCATCGTTATGAAAACTTTACTAAATGATTGAATTAAAGAATATGACACTACCATATCTAAACATTAGTACTTCAGCTACCAGTATTCGGATTGGACCGTAGAGAATAATTTCTTCCAAATGCGAAGACAAAATGTCTAAAAATCTTATTTCTATGTTTTTTTCTTTCTTAATTCCATCGTTATGAAAAGTCTACTGAATGATTGAGTTAAAAAATATGACACTACCATTTCTAAACATTAGTACTTTATATATATATAAACTAATAACTTAATTCTTTATGAATGCTTCACTTTCTTATCATGATATATTTTCATTCATGTATGTCAACGTCTAGCTAGCCAGCCAAATATATTCAATTTTTTGACAGAAAAAACCCACGCGTATCGCTCTAAAATATATAAAAGTTGATGCTATAGCGCTCTAAAGGCGTCCACATAGGATTTTAGAAACCCGATTCTATTGGTCCACGTCATTAATTGGATAAATTAGGAAATATTCTTAATTATAAGGTAGTTTTGATAATAGGAAATAGCATAAGAGATAAGAAAACTATTTCATGATTTTCTATTAAATGTAACAAAATATTTAAATTATATTAGAAAAGTTCCTTCTGCCTAAAATTTTAACAATTATATCCAATATATACTACTAAACGAAAAGGAAAAGACTAATTAAGTAAAGAAAAACTTCTTCTTAACAACCAAGGAAAATAATAAAGTTTATAAATTCGGAAAATAAGAAAGTTTCTAGGTTCTAAAGTAGTGGTTTATGTATAAATAACAATCTATAAACCATTGCTACTTGAGAGATCAAACGTGTCAAACTGGAAAGATCAAACAAAGAGCTAATTGAATTACTATGGCACATACAGGTTCTCCACCTTCTACTCAGAGCTTGGAAAAAGGTTTGGTATTTTTTTTTATTAATGCCTTTCGTTGTATGTTTCTTGGTTTCGTCGTCCCTCTTTTAACGAGGAAATTTTTTCGTAGATATTGGTTTGATTGCCATCTATGTTTCGAACTTTAGGTCTTGCTCTCATATTATCGACGTTTGATCGCGTGTTTCTTCTTCAAGGTAAGTGTTTTCTTTTCTAGATAGTTGTGTTACTGTGTTTGTTCTTAGTTTTTTAATCTTTTTATGTTCAATTAAAGTCTTTGATCTACTATTCTTCCTCTTCTTCTTGGTATCGTAATGATTTTTCCTTATATTTTTAACTTAGTAGTTTGTGATTCTTTAGTAATTTCAAAATAATTCATGTAGTTTGTGATTCTTTAGCGATTTAATAGTTTTCTAATGATTTACGTTATTGTTTCAAATTTACGTTTGGCTTATACTAACCTTCTTTTGTATAGATTAAACTTCTCCTACATGGTAATTTGTTTTCCTACTTGCCTTTTTAAAGGGTTTTTTTTTATGTCTATTCTTTTTAAAGTCCAACAAAGATGTATTTAGGTTATCCGGTAATATCGAAAAGAAAAAAACAGAAAAGATACAACAAACTTGAGATCAGTTATTTCTGTTTTGGGACAAACCATCGAGCATCATATGTTTGAATGGACGAACAAATACTTTGATGTGGTCTTTCAACCATGTGTGTGTCGTGGTTGAAGATAAATATATGTTTATCACTCCAAACGCGATTAAATTGTTTATAACGAAGGTCGCCAGGATGATCACCACAGAAATATATTGAATTTCTTTTGACACATTTGATGGCATTTTCAAGAACGGTAACTCCTAGATCCAAAACTATTGCCTCGCGATACTCCTAGATCCAAAAATGTCTAAACAACGATAACTTAAGTTTTTTTTAACATACAATTGGAAAATAACTATAAAACTACTTTAAGAAAAGAAAAAAACTATAAAACTTACGAAGTGTTTATTTATTTTCTATTTTTTTCTAACTTCCATTTTATTAAATTTACTTTCATCATCTCTCTTCGTTAATCGGATTGTATTCATTCACATATTAACCACATAAAGTGTATATAGTTTACAAAAATATGTTGTAGTTTCATGTGTAGTGTAGTTTTTTGATTATATCAAATCTATAATAACAAAATTTATTTGTTTATGGTGACACAAGAAAACTAAAATTGGTGTTTGCGAGTTGTGCGGAGAACAGGTCCGGAAAAGAAGACTGAGAATAATAATCATAAGCCTTTTGTTCTTGCCTTCTTGAACATCTATGTATGAAAAACATTCATGTGAATATATACTCTACTACATATATGGTTAACAATTTTTGTTTTTCTTTTTCACTGTTAAAAACATGGTATTCATGGTATGTACACACACTCATGTTCTTATCTATATAACATGTCCTATTAGTTTCACCTATATTTTTTTATTGAATACCATGTATCTTTTGTCCAGGGTTCGGAGAAGAAGGTGAGAATTCTGTTGTGGTCAACAACTTCACCTTTGAGATTACGGTAGAAAACAAAGAAACCGAAGAGACCCGCCATCTAACTTTTTTGAAACTTTAAACATAATTTACCTGAACAACGAAAATAAAGTGTAGACGAAACGAAAGCGAAGGAAAGTGATAGAAAGAATAGTCAATATCCATCCATCAATAAGAGAGATATATTTTCATGGGTTATTTACCTTAGAAGCTACTGTTCCAACTTATGTTTGCAGTTAACATACTTCCTATGGAAAGTATACTTTTTTTGGTGGTTTAAGACAAATAACCCCTTGTGTAACCGAACCAAGAGTGATAAGTAGATCTGGTAATTGGAACTTATTGTAATAAATAAAAAAGGAAAATTAAAAGGTTACATATATTTTTAAAAGTCTCCCTCGATTCTTACACATACTTTTCAGTGTCCATACCCTGAAGAAAACAATAATTTCTCCGGCGAATTCTTAGTAGTTTCGTGGCCATTGTGAACGAAGATGTTATTTGTGACGAGAGAATGATAGACGATTCGATTGTGAAAGAGACCAAAACAGAGGAGGTGGGAAGTGAAATAGTAGCAGCATAATGAGAGACTTTAAATTCTAGGATTAGAGAAAAACAAAGAGGAGATGCATGAGTTTTGTAAAGAAAAGGGTTTGTAATAATGATAGAAATTGTGAGGTTGGATCATGCATGTGAATACTGCGTTTAAGAGGTTTGAGAAAATGATATGCTTTACAGGTCCGTCTTTGACTTCGAAAGAAGTTAACTCGAAGCTTGATTTATGAATCTTGAAGCTTTCTATATCTCCTATTTTGGTGATTTTCTATGTGTTTGTGGGTTTTCAATGGCATTTTTGTTAAGTAGTAAAAGATGTAATGATAGTGGGATCAAAACGTCTTTACTTGAGCATTTTTAATGGCTCAGATTGGTAAATAGCTGTAAGCTGGAGCGGTAAACTTATAGCATAGTGCAAAACTGTACAAAAGAGCTGTACAAGAAAGTTGTATAAAAAGCTGAGTGTAATAGTGTTGATAAAGCTTTTGGTATCGCTTTGATGATTAGTACAATTTAAAGATGATTGGTACAATTTAAAGCGATACAAATTATAAAGAGGTGGTACGTTTATAAAGACGGTTACCAATTTGAGCCAATGTCTTTTTCAGATTATGTAGTGCCAAAATATATATTAAACTCTTTGATAAAAAAAATACTCACGCGTAGCGTGGGTGTAAAACCTAGTCTATACTATATAAAAATTGATGCTATAGCGCTCTAAAGGCGTCCACATGGGATTAAAAACGCGATTTGATTGGTCCACGTAAGCAGTTAGCTTTTTCCACGTCGTTAATTATTTTTTCCCAAATTCGTTTTGTACACAAAAAAATATAAAAATTGCTATTTGATAATACCGTATAAACAGTTACCGAATTAACAAAAACATAAATTTTAAAAATTAACAAATTGCTATTTGATAATTCCACAAAAACTGTAACCGACTCCTTTTCTTCCTCAAAACAATATTTCCATACATACCATATTTATGTTATTAATATTTTTGAAAAGGAAATCCTAGAAAAAATTACATCCTATTACTTTTTTAAAAAGGAAATCTAAAAGTATATATACTAATTCCAAAAAGGAAATTAATCCTCCCAACTGTATAAATACTTTAATATTTCAAGGTATTTTAATTTCTGACAACTTTAATATTTTTAAGTTATGGTATTATGTTTCCATGGTTAAATCATCGTCTTCCTCTCTTTTCCTAATGATTTTTTTTTCTTATTTGCAGGTTCGTCAAATCATAAATTAAAGGTATTATAACTATATAGCTCTTCAACTTTACGATTTGTGTAATTTTTGTTTGATCAAAAGGTGATTAATTTATTTCTTTTTAAAGTATGATCTCTCAAAGACCATATATCCCTCATGTATAAGCCACATAATTGATTAAATCTAATCTCAGATTATTCATATCCTAAAGAGAAGAAAGCTACGTTGATTTTTGGGATTACCGTTTGTGTAATGTTTTCTTAACAATCGTTTGAATGAATTTTGTTTTAGCAATTGCTTGTGTAGAAATTTATACTAACATCTTCTGATTTCCTTTTTGATGATTTGTGGGTTTCATGGATTTATATTACGGTGAATAAGGTAATATTTTCCTACACAATGCTACATCAAAACCTAGATGGTGAAAAGTGGTTCTGAATTAAATTAGTGGTGCAACTCTTGACTATACGGGTCCTAATGACATTGATCTAGAATATTTCTAGATTCTCAAGTAGTGGTTTATGTATAAATAACAATCTATGGATTATTGCTACTTGAGAGACAGGCCTGTTGGGAGATCAAACGTGTCATTCTTGAAAGATCAAACAAAGAGCTAACTGAATTACTATGGCACATACAGGATCACCACCTCTTAGAGCTTGGAAAAGGGTTTGGAGTTTTCATTTATTAATGTTTTGGTTTTGAAGTTGTCTTGATAGTGTTGATATATATATATATATATATATTTCTTTGTATGTTTCTTGGTTTTTTCCGTAGATATTGGTTTGATTGCCATCTATGTTTCGAAATTTAGGTTTTGCTCTCATATTATCAATGTTTGATGGGTGTTTCTTCTTCCTCAAGGTAAGTGTTTTCTTTTCTAGATATTTGTGTTACTGTGTTTGATTCAAGGTACGTAAGCCTTTTTATGTTCAAATAAAATCTTTGATCCACTATTCTTCCTCTTTTTCTTGCTATCGTAATGATTTTTCCTTATTTTTTTAACTTGGTAGTTTGTGGTTCTTTAGTAGTTTCAAAATAATTCATGTAGTTTGTGATTCTTTAGTGATTTAATAGCTTTCTAATGATCTATGTTATTGTTTCGAATTTACGTTTGGCTTATACTAATCTTTTTTTTTGTACAGATTCAATTTCTCGGACATGATAATTTTTTTTCCACTTTTTAAAGGGTTTTTTATGTCTATTATTTTTAAAGTCCAACAAAGATGTATTTTATCCAGTAATACGAAAAACTTGAGGTCAGTTATTTCCACTAGAACCATCGAACATCAGATGTTTGAATGGACGAACAAATACTTTGATGTGGTCTTTCAACCATGTGTGTGTCTAGATTGAAGATAAATATATGTTTTTCACTTCAAACATGATTAAATTGTCTATAACGAAGGGCATGATGGTCACCATAGGAAGATATTGAATTTCTTTTGACACATTTTATGGCATTGGCAAGAACGGTGACTCCTTGATCAAAAAGTATTGCTTCGCAATACTCTTAGATCCAAAAATGTCTAATGATAAGTTTTTTGTAATATACAATTGGAAAATAACTATAAAACTACTTTGACAAAAAAAAATAACTCTAAAACATACAAAGTTTATATCAACATTTGTTTTTTTATCGTTTTCTAACTTCCATTTTATTAAATTTACTTTTATCATCTCTCTTTGTTTATCGGATCATATTCATTTACATATTAACCACACAAAGTGTATATAGTTTACAAAAATATGTAGTAATTTCATGTGTAGAGTAGCTTATATCAAATCTCTAATAACAAATTTTTTTTTATATGGTGACACAAGAAAGCTAAAAAGCTAAAATTGGCGTTTGCGAGGTCTCGGAGAAGAAGACTCACGATAATAATCATAAGCCTTTTGTTCTTGCCTTCTTCAACATGTATGTGTATATATAGTGTAAAACATTTATGGTTAACAATTTTTCTTTTTCTTTTTCTTTTTCTTTTTCACTCAATCTAAAATGTGTGCTCCCTTTATATATATATGAATTATACGGTTCTCTCCTCCATATATTGCAGACGTAATTGGTTAAATTTTTGGCATGGGACCTCTAGAAGAGGTAAGGGCATGGAAAATCAAACAATAGACTTACTATATTCTAAAGGATACATCATATGTTGTACTATGTGTTTTTTGTGTTAAACATATTTTTTGTGTTGTAATATGTGTTTCAAAAGTATTTAAATGTTATTCAACGACTTCAACTGTTTTTTTTTTTGATAAAATGAAAATTATATTTCTCAAAAGATGGAAATTGTTTATTACATTGTGCTCGGCGGAGCAAAAGAATCATAAAGGCCCAAAAAAAAAAAAAACTAAATGAGACTAGGAGAATTGCTCTTAAATATTTATTAAATTCATCAATAAAACCCACGCGTAGCGTGGGTGTAAAATCGGTGTGATACTATCTTTAAAACAAAAGTAAGGTTTTGATTAACTATTCTTCTTCTTCTTTCTATTGTAGCGATTCTTTTTTATTTTCTTTTTTCCCTCTTAGAATTTCTATCAAGTTATTCTCAAATCATTACCTCTAAATGTATTCGTTGAAAGTAGTTTGGTATGTAATTCTACTTTTTTTTTATCATAGTTTTAAAACGTTTCCTCTCTTAATGAGTCTTTAGGTTTTTCCTACTCAACAAGCTATCTCTTATAGGTTTCCGAATGTATTTAAGTTAGGTCACCGGCCACCGCCATGGTCGAAGCAACGTAAGCTCGACCGCCATGGTTGACGCAACGTAAGCTCATCTATCACTAGGTTAACTCTGCAATAGTAGCAATGAGGATCTTCTTTTGCTCTAGGATTTGTAGTGGATCTGAACTTTGTTCTGTTTTTTTTTTTTTTGTTGGAATATGTTTGAATGTGCATAAGAGCTTTGTTGGATTCGTTAAAGCTTCAGGTTTGCTAGATTTTTCTATGATCTGGAATGATATTTTGGGGTTTGTATTTTATCATGTTGATATTTACTTTGTAAAGCTGATAGTGTTTAGTGTTTTGGGATTCAGGATTTCTATCAAGGATAAGGAGTTTATGAAAACATGTCCAGTAGGGCCTGTTTGGCACTCAATCGCTGTGACAGCTTTAAGCGACAAGAGATTACAACGTGTATGAAGATGAATGACACGGTGGTGAGAGGAAAGGTGTTGTCGCAGCTAAGGAAAAGTGCCGCTGAAACCAGTCCCAACCATCGTTGGAATTTTCAGCGTCAAAAATTATGTCCAATAACGGTCGCTAACTTCACTGCTCTTCACATACTTGTGTTACAAGAAACCTAAATACAAAGCATTTTTTGTGTCGCCAACGCTGGTTGCAGAGATTCCGAAAAGAACATGGCCGTAGTAGTCTCGTGTGCGTTTGGTGGTGGAGATAACCTTTATGAACCTATTGGAATGTCGTTCATATATATATTTTAGTGCAATCGTCATTCTTTGTATATTTCTTGATATCGCCATGTTGTCCTTTTCAACGTGGTAAATTTTTCGAAATATATATAAATTTTGACAAGTATAAGATCTTGCAATATTTAGATTTTAGCAAGTTTATGATTATTTTAATGTGTTTGGTATTTAAAATAATATTATTAACGATTGATCGTGTGTGTGTTTTTTTAAGGTTGTAACTGATTTCTTTTCCATATAGTTGTGCTAATGTGTTTGTTTTTTATTTTTAATCTTTTTAGATTTTAAATAAAGATTTTGATCTACTAACTTTTCATGCTATTATAATGATTTTTCCTTTTCCTTTTTCAATTCATCTCTAAAATTTGGTTTTGTTGTGTTCGTCCTTTTTAATGAGATAAGTTTAGATTTGGTATTGTGGCCATATCTAAATTATGGTGTCATAGAATTAAGCTCTTTTGATATTATAAGAGCTAATGTATGAGAGCATTAACACATAGTGACAATATTTTTTACTCTTAGCTCCAACTGATTTGATATTTTTGTAGACGTCAAATGTCATTAGGAAGTTTGATGATAACTTCTCTCTATTCTTTATGCCTCAGTCATAAGTTACTAAAAGGCAAAAACTTTAAATTGGCTTTTTTTCAAGGTCAAGGAAGATAATGCACTTAAGCTCTAAACATTCGTTATCTTTTGGATTCATTTAATTAAAAAAAATATTGCTAAACTTGAAAAAAAAATGGGATTATTTCCTATTGCTTTTGGGAAAAAGAAATTCACAAGTTTTTGTTCCAGTTACCTAGCTAACAAAATTAGAAGACGTCGTCAATGGTAGCCACTTAATTGAAAGGCAAAAGTTTAGGATCAGTTCTTTTGCAAAATTTGAAGTAGCAATCAACGATAACAAAGACATGTATGGTTAATATTTTTTTTTAATATCACCATAAACTAACTTCAAACATGATTTTCTTAGATATACTGTTGGAAAATTATTCATTATCTATTACGATTATACTATGAAGTGGAGAGTCCTCTTATTTTATAGGTGAAGACATGCTTAACTAAAAAGGTAAAACTTTAGACTTTCTAACACTGCATAAAAGAATATGAGCCCCAACAATACACTAAGATTGAAATAGATAATGTAATGCAACGACATGAACGCTTACTAATTGAGTTTAAAGACATGGCACAAACATATCTAAACATTACATATATAAAATTATCTACACATGTAAGCTACGGATATAAATTAATATTTATGGTAAGATAATTATTTAATTTTTATGATTGCTTCACTTTTTGATTATCATACTTTTGTATTTTTATATATCAACGTCTACTTAATTTTGAATTAACAAATCCAAATAATTATTAAATCCTTTGAATTAACAAAACCACATAACTATTAAATCATTCGAATATGTTGATGCTACACGTGGGTGTTAAATCTAGTCAGTACTATATAAAAGTTGATGATATAGCGCTCTTAAGGCGTCCACATAGGATTTTAGAAACGCGATTCGACTGGTCCACGTAGGTAATTAGCTTTTTTGTTTTTCTTCTTTTCTTTAAAAATTGGATAATAACAATTAATATTCTATATTCCCTTTTTTAAATATTGATATTAAAAAATTAAAAACGAAAATTTTCCTAATTTATTATTAGTTAGCTTTTTTCCTAATTCTAAATTATTTAATTTTTTATTTAATTTATTATACTTTTCTTTTTGTACAAATAAAATTTTTTTAAAAAATTACTATTTGATAATAACATAAAACCGGTATCAACATAGGATTAAAAACGCGATTCTATTGGTCCACGTAACCAATTAGAATTAAGTTAAAAAAAAATTTTAAAAGAATTTTCCTTTTCTTAAAAAAATTATTTTTCTTTTATTTTTTTTACAAACTTTTCTATTAAAAATAACCTATGTATTTTGGTATTAGGAATTTGAAAGTTTCACTTGTTTCTCCAGCTATATATTTTTTTTTGGTATTTTGGTATTTTTTACATACTTTTTTTTTAACATTGGTCCACATCATTAGTTAACTTTTTCTAATTAATATTTAATTAGCTCCGAAATACTACCTCCATAACTTTTTTTATATATAACAAGTCATAGGGTTTACTCCACGTTATTTTTATGCTCTATTCGGCGTTGTTAGTTTTTTTTTCCAGCCACTCCCATTATTTCTTATATGAGATATCATCAAATTTAGGGTTTAGACCATGATAAACTTTAATTGTTATATACTTTTTTTGGTGATTCTTATATACTTTTCTGTTTGATTCATGGCAAGTTTCATGTTTATTGATCGAGGTATATGTTTCGTTATTGATTGCTTTGATTTGTTTTCCTTTAGGTTTTCGTCATCCCATACTACGTTCATGTTTCTTATTGTTTTTAATTTAACGAGTTTTGGTCGTTTTTCTAATGACATATTATAGTTGTTCGAATGTTTATGTCTTTTTGATGGGTCCTTTGTTGTTATTTGATCTTCGTCTCTTTATATATATATATTATCGTGTTAAATTCTGATGTTTTATAATACTTTTCATGTTCCTAGCTCATATTTTAATTGTTTTTATTATTCTTTTGATAATTTAATTTTACATGTATGTTTATTCTTAACGTAATCATATAATATTACTAACTATTGCTAACGATTTTGGTTATTGTTTTCTTTTTCTTTTGCAGATTCGTTAAGGTATCGGTATGTGATAAATTAATGATTTTTAGTCTTTATGTTTATGTTCTTTGTTTTAAGAATCATCTAGATGGATCTTTTGTTGAAGTTCCTATTAGGTTTTTCTTCTCCTTTTCTTTTCGATATGTCGTTCATATCTTGGAGATTATCTCATCCCGTTCTCTACCTGTATAGATCGGTTAGTATTATTTTTTTGGTTTTAATGTTAAGAGGTTTGTGTTATTTATGTCTTTTAATTATATATAGATCCTTTATTTTTTAATCTAACATGAATATTCGTTTAAACTATTTTAGACCTCCCACTGTCATTTTGCTATGCTGCAGTCGTAGACTTCTACTCAGGGACATGTAAAATCTTCTTCTTCGAAAAGTCTTTTACTTTTTTAATAGTTTGATTTGCGAAAGTTATATGTGTTAATCTTCTTCAAAAAGTCGTTTCACCTGTCCTCTTGGCGTGTTCCATCAAGTCGTGACTTGCTCTTCCTGTAATGGCAATGGAGAGATCACGACTCCTTGTGGTACTTGCTCTGGAGATGGACGCGTGAGGAAGACGAAACGGATAAGTCTAAAGGTACCAACCGGTGTTGATTCTGGTAGCCGGTTAAGAGGGGGAGGCAATGCTAGGAAGAAAGGTGGGTCACCGGGTGATCTATTTGTTGTTATTTAGGTTATACTAGACCCGGTTTGGAAAAGACGATACAAATATTCTCTACACTTGCAAGATATCGATTTTAGGGACGACATTGAAAGTACAAACGGTAGATGGGACGATGGACTTGAAAGTACCAGCAGGGACACAACCAAGCACGACATTGGTGTTGGCGAAAAGAGGAGTTCCGGTGTTGAACAAGAGTAATATGAGAGGGGATCAGTTGGTGAGAGTGCAAGTTATACCTAAGAGATTGAGCAAAGAGGAGAAGAAGCTTATTGTGGAGCTTGCTGATATGAGCAAGAACAAGACTTCTAATAGCACCAGAAGATTAGAAAGAAGAAATTTTTGACATTGGAAATGTGAATCTAATATATAAAATATATACGCATTTGTTCTACTCTATTAGTTTGTGATAATTGGAATAGTTCTTGGAAAGAGGAAGCTTAAAGAAGTGGAGAGACAGGTAATCAGAGGAAGAAATGATTATTGTTGTTGTGGTGAAGAAAACTCTTTGATTTATTTGTTTTGGTGGTTCAAATTTTTAATCTTATGTATCAAATTTGTTAAGGGGTTCTTCATGTTATCTCATGTTAGATTTGGTTAATTGTTGGGATTTGGTTAATAATTTGTAAAAATAATATTGCTATAAGCTATAGCTATAGCGTGGGGATTATTCTTATAGTTTTCTTATATTTTTCTAATTGATATTGCTATAGCTTTTATATTATGAATTTCAATATTAAAGAGGAGTCGAAGCTGAAGAGGACGAACAATAATGGCTTACTCTTTGTTTTCAATCATTGGTAATTTGGTATATACCATGGGTTTTAATATGTGGTTTACAATAAGATAGATGATCTTGGTGGGATTGAAATGTTTTAAAAGTGACACAATTTAAACACAGAATGAGTAATATAAAAGAACTCACTAATTCTATTGGTTTCAATTATTCCAGTTTAATTTAACTGAGATGGAACCAAAAAATATTTTGAGAACTTCTCTAACTTATTAAGATAATCACAATCATCTAAACATTAAATATAAATAATTTTCTACACATGTAAAAAATTACAAATATTGATGAATTATTTAGTGTCCTATGATTGTTTTACTTTCTTACCATAATACTTTTGCATTCGTATATGTCATCTAGCTAATATAATAGCAAATTAAAATAGATATTAAATTCATCGATAAAATAAACCCACGCGTGGGTATAAAATCTAGTTATTCTATAAAATCTAGTTATTCAATAAAGACTATATACAATGAATATAATTCTATAGAAAATCTTGAGAGTTATATGTTTATATCAATAGGACTTGCATACACACATGATTCTTAAGATACATAACAGTTGACGAGCAAACACATAACAATACGAAGTAACCGTTTCATTGGGTATAAACAAAAGTTTTATACGGTTACACACTTTGGAGACTCAAAGCAGGAATCCATATAAGTCACTTTCAAAGTCCCTGCTTGGCCTAAGCTAACCCCAAGAATCTCAGATTCTTAGTCTTGGGTTCCGATTATAATCGAGAAGTGTGTCAAGAAACAGCCTAAGCCTATGTTCTTTCCTCACCTGTTGTACTATAACAGAGAGACCATGTTCTTGGCTTGTACTACAGAGCTTAGACAAAGTAGAAGTTTTACCTAAAGTTAGGTTGTGAATTCGTAAGCGTTTGGGACATCATGAACCGGATGACCCTTCTGGTTTCGGTCAATGATCCTCCATGCCAACGCTACTTGTTTCCCGACCACAAATATGAAAGCTTTTCCTGCTCCTCTAGCTCCTCTTGCTGTTCTTCCAACGCGTATAACGTATTCACTCGGGTCACGTGGGAAGTCAAAGAGCACCACATGATCAACACCAGTGAAATCTATCCCACGCGAGGCTCTGTCAGTGTTTTGGAAAGAAAAAAAAAGTTAATATCTTCAATGTTCAGGCTATATAGCATCTAATAAACGATAACTTGTAACCCAAAATGAAGTACCTATCCGTGCAAACAAGAAAGAGTAAGTTTTCTTCGGGATGAGATGACGTAAATTCTCTCATGTTTTTAAGCCTTGACTCTTGGTCAAGTGCTGCGTGAAAAGGTAGGACGTGCAACTGCCTTCCCTTTCTATCAAACCGCTTAAATATATTCTCAACTTTCCTGCATGTCTCAATCTGCGAATGAGATGGTAGAAACTTTCTCTGAGACTGAAATGTCCATAAAATTTGACATAAGAATAAGAAAGCAGTAAGTGGGAGACCATGACACCTTATTGCAGAAGATGATAGTTTTAGCAACCGGATTTTGTTCGACAATCTGAAGAAGAGCATTTTTCTTGTTCTGAAAAGCGGTCTCAGGAGATTTCTCTGCATTATCATCTCCGCTGCAGTCAACAAGAATCTGCACAGCGCAACTCAATATCAAAAGAAAACTACGCAGAAACCAAGTATACAACAAAATTCAGCTAGTATATTGTTGTTCCTATTATATATTTCCCAATCATTTATGTTAATACCAACCTCTTCAAGATAATTGCTAACACGGTGCACGCGAGGTCCCATCACAACTTCACAATCAGGGAAAACTTCAACAAGTTTGTTGTATATCTCAAGGGGCAAGGTTGCTGTAACAAACAGATACTGGGCAGTAACAGGGGAAGAGTTTATCAGATTTTGCAGGGCTGCCTCAAACTCATCGTCGCCAAAGAGTATATCCACCTCGTCCAAGATAGCACTGCAAAAATTAGTCTATTTTCAATTTTCTCAAAAAAAATTAGAGAAAGTTTACATAGTTGAAAGATTTACAGTACCATCTCAAATTTGACAACCCCAAAATTCCTTCTTTCATTAGGTACGTGAATCGCCCTGGTGTTGCAATCAAAACGTCAACACCTTGCTCTAAATTTTCTAGCTGGGTTCGTTGTTTGAAACCACCCGTCACTACCATGGATCGGAACGGGACCCCAGACTTCGATATTGATCTACAATTGGCATGAACCTGCCAAGGATTTCATCTACATCAAACAATTGTTTCTCTTCTAATACAACATTCAGACACAAAATAAGCAATGAATCAACCTAGGAAGAGCATTCATATATAAAGAAACCAACCTGGGAAGCTAACTCTGCGGTTGGTACCAGAACAATAACACGAGGAGAACCAGAAGACGATTTGCTCAGTCCTTGAAGTTCCTCTTCTCTGAGACGCTGAATAACAGGGACGAGATATGCCAGTGTCTTGCCTGATCCACTTTGGTCAGCTATTATACAACTCTTTCCTTCAACAACTGGCGCAAAAGCCAGAGCCTGTGTCAAAATAAACAAAAGTGGTAAAATGATAACTGTCAGAACAAATGTATACATAAACATGCATCTAGATGACTTATCAAGAGAAAAAGAAGTCTCTGCACCTGAATATGTGCAGGACGATCAAAATTCTGTTCCGTTAAAGCCTTTATCATATACTCACTACATCCAATTTCTGCAAAAGTTTTCTTGCTAAAAAAACCAGTCTCCTTTTTCGGTTTACTACCCCTCTCTCTCCAATCATCCATATCTCTTGCGTATACAACCGAACGTCTATCGCCCCAACCCCTGGAGCTACCAGCAGAACCTCTTGAATATGAACTCCGTGATCCTCCTCTCTCGTTATCATTGAACCTTCGAGCATTTGAACCCTCGTCAGTAGCTCTATCACGTCCCTGAAATCTATCTACCTCTTTGGCAACAACTCGCCTATCCTCTCTACCCCCAGAGTTAGCAGCAGAATCTTTAGAATATGAACTCCGCGATCCTGCTCTCTCACTATCAGTAAACTTACGAGTATTCGAATCCTCATCAGTAGCTCTATCACGTCTATCGCCTCTACCCCTGGAGTTATCAGCATAACCTTTTGAATACGAACTCCGAGACCCTTCTCTCTCATTATCAATAAACTTTCGAGGATTCGAAACCTCATCATCATCTCCTTCCAATCTATCTAAATCTCTTGGCTCTCTCGATTCCCGAACTTTGCTAAATCTTTTTACCTCCTTTGGATCTACAGAATTCTTCCCTGATCTAGGAATAGCTTTCATAGCTAACTTCTTCCTCATCAAATCCAGAATTGATGATGAACCAAACCCATCATCCTCAAAAACATCATCATCAGAGCCATCATCCTCACCTTCTTCCTCATTGTGAATCACATGCTGCTTCTTCTGCGTCACCTTCCCAACAAGAGCTTTCACTTTCTGAGCCTTTAGCCTTCCAAAACTCGGAGATACTCCTCTCGAACGCGAACCATTTCTTCTACTAGATTCTCCTATATACCTCGATGACATATCAAAACACCAATCCATCAACACAAAAAACAACGAACACAATTCCAAATTCTAAAACCCCCAAAACTACTAAATACCTGACGAAATCGAAGAGAGTAAATCGGACGGAGGCGGAGGATTGAACTCATTAACCGGCTCCGCCGCTTTGATGATAACGAATCCGTCGTCGGTGGAATCGTCATCGACCTTATACGAGCTCGAAGTTTCCAATGTCCCCCGCGTAAAACCGCCTCTCACTACCACTCCTCCTCCGCCGTAACCAAACAACCGCACAACCTCTCTCCGATCACATACCTGATTGCTCGCCGGAAAAGTAAAAGACGGCGGTGGAGCTCTCGCCAACATCTCTCAAACTCTCTCTCTCGCTCTGGTCTACACTTTCCCAAGCAAAGAGGGAAAAAGAAAACGAACAGATAAGAGAGACTGATAAAAAAATAATAATAATAAACAAAAAGAAAAAAATAAAATAAACTTTCCTTTTCCAAGTCGAGAAACTAATTTCCGTTACCTATATATATATCTCATTATTTCCATAAACCTTCTCAAAAAAAAACCCTTTTTCTCTCTACTTTCTTCGATTTTCTCCAGTTTTCTTCGATTTTTCTTTGAGAGAGAGATAATTGTTACTAATCATGTCTCAACCAATCGAGAATCATAATAATTATCTCGATCATAGAGATACGAAGATTTTCGTTGGTGGTTTAACTTGGAGAACAACAACTGATGATTTGAAAACTTTTTTCGAACAATTTGGTGGTGTTCTTGATGCTAATGTTGTTCTTGAAGTTTACCCAACTAGAAGATCAAAAGGCTATGGCTTTGTAAGTTTTCTTTCTTTAATTCAATTTCTTGAGTAATTATTATCAAATTTTGTGAATTGAGACAGTTTTACTTCAGTTATTATTGAAAATTTGTGGGAGTTGCGAAAATTTAGCAGAGATTTTCCAGTTTATTTCCACCAATTCGAAAACTACACATAATCGTTTTTGTTTGTTTTTTATAATTTGGTCTTTTTGGGTTTCTAGGTTAATTGTAATTGGGTCTAACTTCTTATATGGGCTTTATAATTTTACCATTATGTGCTTTTGATTACAGATTTGATTGAATTGTTAAATTTTATTATGAGTTTTTGAATATTTCAGGTTACTTTTAAAGATGCTGAATCTGCAGCTAGAGCTTTGGAGAATCCGAAACCGATAATTGATGGAAGAACAGCTGATATCAATCTAGCTTACATGCGTGCAAAGAGTAACAACATCACTAACCAGACTAACAATAACGGTTTGAACTCTTAATCAAAAAAAAAATCTTTTTTTTACTTATATTTTATATTTTGATTGTAACAATAATGTTGAAATTGTAGGTTTGTTACATCAGGCAGGACCATCTCATCAATATCAGAACGGTTAAATCTCTAGGCTTAATACTTTCTTTTTCTGTAACAAAACTTGCAAGATTTTATGTTTTTGACTGTAACAAAAATCTTCATAACCATGAAATTGTAGGTTTTGTACATCAGGCAGGACCATCCCATCACTATCAGAATGGTTAAATCTCTAAACTAAAATTTTTCTCTGCTTTTTTGTTTTTCTGTATCAAAACTTTCAAGATTTTATGTTTTTAATATAACAAAAATTTTCCTAACCATGAAATTGTAGGTTTTGTACACCAGGCAGGACCATCCCATCCCTATCAGAATGGTTAAATCTCTAAACTAAAATTTTTCTCTGCTTTTTTGTTTTTCTGTATCAAAACTTTCAAGATTTTATGTCTTTAATATAACAAAAATCTTCCTAACCATGAAATTGTAGGTTTTGTACATCAGGCAGGACCATCTCATCAATATCAGAACGGTTCAATCTCTAAATTTTGATTTTTCTCTTTATTTTTTTTCTCTTTATTTTTTTCTCTTTATTTTTTTTTCTGTAAACATCTTATTAACTTTTCATAATATTGCAGGACCAGTTTATCAGGCGTTTCCGCAATATCAGCTAGCTCCAATATACCCAAATCCACATGGTCCTCCATTTTACTGGTAAGTGTTCCTATAACTAAAGTGAAACATTGTATTTGATTTTTTTTTTTTTTTTTTTGGTTATAAAAACATTGTATTTGATGATGGTGAATAAAATTAATCTAATTTCTTTTGTAATATCTAGGAATACGTATCACGGACAACCTCATAACATGTATAGCGGTCCATATCATCCTTGCCCCATGCCCATGGTTAGTACTTATGTTCCATAATATTATGTTAGTGTAATTGGATTTACTAAATACTATTTGTGCAGGTCTATCAACAACATCATTTTCCAACGTATGTGATGCAACAGAACTGGTATCAGCCAAACATTCCGCCAGAAGGTGTCCGTATTTCTGCTCCTAAAAGGTCATCGATTCGAATTAAAGAAGTCAGTGAGACCAATCAAGAAGTAGTCAATGCGGATGTTTCGGCTATCGAGACAGGACCAGACAGCGATGTTTCTAATGAGCAGCAAAATGCAATGGATCAAGAGGGAGAGATCATGAGTGGACAAGAAGCGAATAGCTTCGAGCAAAATGTAGAGGATCTTGAAGTAGGGAGCCTGATTCAACAAGTTGATGAGAATGACTTTGAGGGTACATATCAAAACGAGAGAGTATTTGAAGGAGAAGCTGAAGACACACCACAAGCCAACGGGTTTGATCATGAAGGGAATGGTGAATACACATCAGAAGAGAATGGTATTGATCAGGAAGTAGAAGGATAAGAATGCATGAGTTAAGAAGTGAGAGAAGTAGATAGATCAATTTGATTTGCTCTATCAAATACTTGAACTACAATCAAATTTCCTTTATCTTTTAGCGTCGAATTTATTCCGACTCTATTTTAGCGTCGATTTTGCGTCGTATTTTAGTAGCTTTAGCTATGTCCGAAACTCTTTTCTTATCATTACCAATTTTTTTTTTTATTATTTCTATTGATTACAATGGTTTCATTACTTACTGAAATTACAAAAATATATGATTTTTGCTTAGCAAAATTATTATTCTGTCTGTCTTCTAAGCATTATGGAAGATGATGGTTACGTATCAAAATTTTGAAGTTATTTAGCTTATTTAATTTAACGAATATGATATACACTTTCTTTGGGTAAGTTGAGTGGGTTTTCTTTCAAGAGAAATTTTATGGGCACACATAAAAAGTGGTTGGACATAAAAAAAAAAACAAAAACTGGGGGTTTTGTGTACGTTAAATTGTACTTTGGGATACGGTTCTTGCTCCTTTATTTGATCTAGGACTCATCTTAGGTAATTTATTTAAGTCCAAAATATATTTTTAGAGAGGAATCGAATGTTTCTAAATTAGATTGGAGTTAGCAATGTCTATGTACTTCTTCTAATTTGTACGTATAACTCATAATCTCATATGATTTTGCGGTAACATGTACATGTAATTAAGAAGTAGAACATTTTTAACGAAATTTGATTCCTCCCAAGCTAATACTATAGGCCAAAGTCCTACAACAAATTCAAAGGTAATTCGACATTTTGTAAGTTTAAGAATCGTATAAAGAACTCAACTCTTTATTATGTTTAGAAAAGACTCAACCAAAAACTAAACACACGATCTCAATATATCTTAAGCACTCAACGCTTGATGATATTTATAGGGAGAGTTCTAATCCTAATCGCATTAGGGTTACACCGACTCTATCTTAACCTACTAAACCGCCTTACTAAACCGCCTATGACATTATTCATTAACTCGGTTAAAGACTTGCGGTTCAAGCAATGTAGATTATCCAACATTCTCCCCCATAATCTTCAAGCTTGGATTATGGAAGCTTTCAACACCGATCATGTCTCGCATCTCCTTGAACTTCACTCGTGCTAGTGCCTTGGTAAGTATGTCAGCTCGCTGCTCCGTTCCGGGGACATGCTCAACCTCTACTTGCTCGTTTTCAACACATTCTCGAATAAAATGGTATCGACGAAGAATGTGTTTACTCCTTCCGTGAAACACCGGATTCTTCGTAAGAGCAATTGCCGATTGGTTATCAATCCGAATAACAACTTTCTTGCACTTGTCCCCAATTACTTCTCCGAGTAGTTCTTGAAGCCAAATAGCTTGACATGATGCAGCCGTAGCAGCCATGAATTCAGCCTCACAGGAACTCAATGCTACGGTGGGAAGCTTCTGTGAGCACCAAGTTATCGGTGATGAGCCATAGTAGAACACATGACCTCCCGTGCTCTTCCCGTCGTCGATGTCGATGTTGTGGCTACTGTCGCTGTAGCCGATGATTCTCTCGTCTCCATCTCGCTTAAATCTCAACCCCAAGCCTGTTGTTCTTTTCACATACCTCAACATATGTTTATCGCTTGTCCATGCGATTCCTTCGGTTTGTGCATGTATCGGCTAAGTACACCCACTGCATATGCTAAGTCTGGCCGAGTGTGGAGTAGGTATCTCAAACAACCGATTGTTCTTCGGTATCTTGTGGCATCAATTTCGGTTTCTTCTTCTGCCTTTGACAACTTCAAACCGGAATCCATCGGAACATGTGTAAGATTACAAGCCTCCATGCTTGTATCCAATAAGATCTTTTGTGCATACCCCTCTTGTTTGATGCAAATTCCATCGTTTCCTTGTGTTACTTCTAACCCAAGATAATAGGTGAGCTTCCCTAGATCCGTCATCTCAAACTTTGAAGACATGTCATTCTTGAACTCACTTATTATCTTCATTGAGGATCCGGTTACGAAAAGGTCATCTACATACACAGCCACGATGAGATGAGATCCTTTACCTTTCTTCGTATACACTGATTGTTCCTTAGAGCATCTTCGAAAGTCCAAGCTTTTGAGAATTTGATCAAGCTTGGTATTCCATGCTCTAGGTGCTTGTCTCAATCCGTATAAAGCCTTCGAGAGTTTGTAGACTTTGTCTTCTTCTCCTTTTTTGACAAAACCATCGGGTTGATACACATGAACCACTTCTTTCAATTCTCCGTGTAGGAATGCCGTCTTCACGTCAAGATGATGAATCTCCCAACCTTTAGTAGCGGCCAAAGCAATGAGCAGCCGTATAGTTTCGATGCGAGCGACAGGTGCAAATGCTTCGTCGAAATCAATACCAAGTTGCTGCACATATCCCTTTGCCACTAGCCTCGCCTTATGCTTATTTATTGATCCATCGGCATTCCTTTTGAGCTTGTAAACCCACTTCAGTCCAATGGGCTTAACTCCTTTTGGTTTTTCCACAAGTGTCCACGTTTGATTTTCTTCAATAGAAGCTATCTCAGCTTTCATTGCTTCCACCCATTCTTTACAACTCTCGGCTTCTTCGTATTTTTCCGGTTCCCCATTGATAGTAAGCAACAGCCTTTCACACTCCAAATCTGCAAACAACACATAGTCATCAAGGTATTTTGGTCGTGAGACCTCACGGTTTGATCTTCTCAAACCAGGTTCATCAGGTTGTTGAGGCAGATTGCTACACGTTTCGGCCATTTCTCTATTTTCTCTTCTCATGTTGGTTTGGGGGCTCGTTTCAAGCTGAGTATCCGGGTTTGCTTCGAGTCTTTCTACATCGTCGTCTTCACTCTCATGATCAAACTCATTCCCAACATATGTAGTATTTCCTCTAAGTAAGCTGAACATACCCGGTTCTCCATCCTCTTGATGTTCTTGATCATTCCAATTCCAACTCTTATTTTCCACAAATACTACATCTCGACTCACAACAACTCTCTTACTTCTCGGGTCGTACAAGCGGTACGCTTTGGAGCCGGGTTCGATTCCAAGATGCACTAGAACTCTTGATCTCTCATCTAGCTTTGTCAAGTGCGCTGCTTCCACCTTGACGTGAGCTAGACACCCAAAAATTCTTAGATGCTCAACGGTGGGTTTTCTACTCGTGAAGCATTCGTAGAGAGTTTGATCTACCAAAGCTTTTGTGGGAATGCGATTAATCAAGTGTGTTGAGTGTCTTACTGCCTCTCCCCACAAATAATTTGGTAGTCTCATAGTCTTCATCATGCTTCTCATCATCTCCATCAAAGTTCTATTACGTCTTTCTACGATGCCATTTTGTTGTGGCGTGTATGGTGCCGTTAAGTGACGTAGAATGCCCTTTTCTTCGCAAAACATGTTGAATTCGGTTGATGTAAATTCACCTCCCCGATCAGTTCGAAACGTTTTAATAGTCTTCCCGGTTTGCTGCTCAACCATTACCTTGAATCGTTTGAACTTTTCGAATGCCTTACCCTTCTCTTTCATCAAGACAGTCCACATGTATCGTGAGTGGTCATCGATCAATACGAATATGTATCTGTTTCTTGATGGTGTTGATGGTGAGATAGGGCCACATAAGTCGCCGTGGATTAGCTCAAGTGCTTGAGAAGCACGAAAGCTTGCTTTTGACGGAAACGAGTTACGTGACTGTTTTCCCGCTAGACACGACTCACACGCTTCAGTTTTTATTTCCGTTGTTGGCAGCCCAATCACCATCTTTTTATCACTCATACTCTTCAAAGCCCTGAAGTTAACGTGTCCAAGTCTTTGATGCCACTTCCAAGACGTTTCATCGATCTGTGCTTGTAGACATGTTGAGCTTCCTATCCGCATGATAGCTTTGTAGAGACGATTTGGCGTTCTAGTTACTTGAATGAGAAGTCTCCCAAAAGGATCTAACAGCTTCAAATAGTCCTCTTTCATATTCACTTCACATCCATTCTCTGTAGCTTGCCCAAGACTCAAGATATTGTGTTTAAGTTTCGGAATATAATAGATATCCTTTAGTGATCGTTGTTCTCCCGACTTGCAAACGAACAATATAGAGCCTTTCCCTGCTATCTCCACGCACGAACCATCACCGAACCTCACTCTTCCAATGATAGCTTCGTTGATTTCACAAAAGAAAGACCTATTCCCGGTCATATGGTTGCTTGCGCCATTGTCCAAGTACCAAGTGTTTTTGTCACCCCCTTCAGCTTCATATTTCTTGGGCAGTACCTTTTCCTCATTCAAAAATACTACCTCATGCATATATAACGCACCATCAGCTACTTCCGTCTCTGTTATGTTCGCTTCATGTTGTTTTTGAGCCCTTTCGGGACAGTACTTTGCAAGATGACCCATTTTATCGCACCGGAAACACTCCACCTTCGAATAGTCTTTCTTTGTTTTATCTTTGGACTGGTTTTGGTTTCGATCGGAAGGTTGGCTCTGACCATTAAACCTTCCTCTCCCCCTACCTCGACCACGTCCGCTTCCTCGTCCTCTACCGCGTCCTCCATTGAAACCGCCTCTCATATTTTGCGATTCCGAGTTCACCCACATCAGCTTCTCTTGATTCTCGTTTTGTGTTTCTTCTCCAATACGTTCCTCATACACTTTTAATCTTCCCACAATGTCTTCGAAACCAGTTGTATTGAGATCTAACACTTGTTCAAGTGATGCGATGATATGAATAAACTTGTGTCGTGGTAGACTTTTCAAGAATTTCTTCACAAGTTTCGATTCTTCGATAACTTCTCCTAGGGAAGCACTTCTTGAAGAGATTTCAGATAACTTGCCCGCGAAGTTATCGATTGTATCCGAATCCTTCATCACCAAACGATCAAACTCCGAGTTTAGGGTCTGCAAGCGTGCCTCTCTAACACGATCAGCCCCCATATGGCGTGTTTTGACCGCCTCCCAAATTTTCTTCGCCGTGTCTTGCTCCCCAAGTTGCAAGATTAGGGTTTCGGGTATTGATTGGAAGAGTAGTGCCGTTGCAATATCGTTCCTCTCCGAGTCTTCACTACAAGATTCAATCACCTCCCATACCTTATGAACCCTAAGTGCCACCTTCATTCTCATGGCCCATACGGTATAATTTGTTGCATTCAACATCGGGAATTGAACTGATGAGGGTATCGATTCCTTCCCCTTCGATGTTGTTGTTACGATCGCCTGCTCGCTCATGCCTTGATGTGTGATCGCCTCCGCCGTGTTTACCAAGAGATCCGGATCTCAACGCCGAGATCGGATCGTGTTGATCGCCGATTGTTTCTCCTCTACGAGATCAATCGATGCACCGCCTTTCTCGATCGTTTTCCACAAGGCTCTGATACCAAATGTAAGTTTAAGAATCGTATAAAGAACTCAACTCTTTATTATGTTTAGAAAAGACTCAACCAAAAACTAAACACACGACTCTCAATATATCTTAAGCACTCAACGCTTGATGATATTTATAGGGAGAGTTCTAATCCTAATCGCATTAGGGTTACACCGACTCTATCTTAACCTACTAAACCGCCTTACTAAACCGCCTTTGACATTATTCATTAACTCGGTTAAAGACTTGCGGTTCAAGCAATGTAGATTATCCAACACATTTAACTATTATAATATTTCACAATTATTTTTCTAACAAAAATCCGGAGATATATATCACAAACCTAGTATTTATCTTTTCTTTATTGGAATCGAACAATAATAAAAATATAGCTACATTCGAGTTTCACCAATACACACTATATATACCAATATACTATTGGAAAGAGTCGTGTGATATCAAGCGTATACGAAGCACACCAATACACACTATATATTATATATACCAATATACTATTGGAAAGGGTCGTGTGATATCAAGCGTATACGAAGCACAAGCTTTACTTTGATAAACCACAAAAAACAAAAAATCATTTCTTATCATACAAAGGTAAAGATAAAGTAAAAGATGCAAGTCATGTTCCCAAAAGGTTAAGACTCTCCCAAGGCGAGAAGCTTCGGACAAGGTAAGAATTTATAGGTAGCAAAAGAACCTAAGCGTATATATAGAATGTTGATACTTAACCACAAAGCAGTGCTTTTAAAGCTGTCTTAAAGTTTGGGACACAAATAACAAAAACAAAGAAATGGAAGCACATATGTATTTTTTTATTTCTTTTGATCAAAGGAGGCACATGTATTTGTGAAACAATTATCTTCTTTTTCTTCTTCTCGATTATAAGCATATATTGTTCTTTGACTGATTCTTCTTGCTTTTGTATCGATTCGTGCCTACAAAAGCTTCTTCTTTCTAACATATATTCGTTTTTTCTTTTCCAAAAGTTTGTTTAAAGAAATGAGTTTTGGTTTCGATTAGTTGGTGTATATTCGTATTATTCTAAGAATGGACTGATTATTTGGTGACCTTAGGATTCGACATCACCTCCCTCAACTTTTTCTAGTGAAGTCATAGATTATATATTTAAAAAATAATAGTAAATGTAATATAACAATTTATATGAGAGTAAATTCTATCGACCGTTTTGGCTTATTTTTCAATATAAAAAAAATCTTAGTAACTCATAGGTAAGTCTATTCCATGTGGAAGTTTAACCTGGAGAATAATCTTCTAGCATTCCAAGACAATATTCTTATTTTATTTTAAACGACTATCATATCAATAATATAAACTTTTAGTTGAAGATTTGGCCAATCACGTACATACTAATTTCTCTCACGGATACAATTCTTAACAATCATTCCTCTCATTACAGCTTTATGTAAACCCCATGTGAATTACTTAGTAAATTGTTTTCGTAGGGATAACTTTTTTGTTATCCTTCCGTGAGGTTTCTTATTTATTATTGGGGATGATAATTGCGCAGATACTGAATTTGGATGTCAAAAACCAATTCATTTGGCGCATAAAATCTCAGTTTCTAACATTCTGCAGGAAAGTGGCAAGAAACATAATTTTATATAAAACATTTTTACAAGAAACATCCATAATTTTTTTTTTACGTTAACTAAAAAATTCCAATCTTCTGGTTGTAGTTGTCCTACATCCGAAATAGTCTTAGCTCTGGTATCGAATAACATTTCCTCAAGACCATTCACCTTTAATTTATTTTTGACATCCAAAAACCATAGATTTATCAATTATGTTACCAGAACATAAAACAAGCGTTTGATATATCATTATTGTATGCAATAATACATTGTATAAACTAGAGAAAAATACATAATCAACTATATAGACCTGACCAATGATGATTAATATTTATTGAAATCCCATAATAGAGAAACACACACTAGAGAGACCAAAAAAACGAAAAATAAAAACAAATATTCTTCCAAACTACTATACGTTCAAAGAAGAGCAATAAGAAGTTTGTGAGGTAATTAATCATCAGTCACGAGTCTCGTGAAACCTTCGGATGAAATCAGTGGATCTCCGGTTAATAGCTGGCTCGACCACGTACCAATTATAGAAATTGGCTTCACTATCTTCACCATACATCTCGTCGTCTGTTCCTCCTTGGTTCGATCTCTGTCTTCTCTTCCACCATGCCTTGAAGCTACCAAAGAAGCTAAAGAAGAAACGCCAAGAACCTCCCATAGTAATTCTTTAGAGAATTAAAGAGATGTATTTTGCGTGTATATATGTCTAAAGATGCATATAAGCATGTGAGGTCTAATGGTTTAGGGTTACAATGTCTCTTTATATACATAAGGCTGAGAATTGGAATCTTAGAGGAACCATGCACGAAACACCCCCACCAACCAAAAAAGAACTTTTCACTTATAAACCCTTTTTTCAATCACAAAAGAAAAAGCACTAAAAACCAAATTCGAGGGATTTTAGTCACATGGGCATTGGTAAAATCCTTTTCGTAACAAAATATATGATAGTTTCTATAGTAAACTTTGTGGCAAGTTAATTGATACGGAAAAACAACTCATATAGGCTATTTTTGTTCCATGTGGATACTCAATAGCTTTTACATTTACTAATACTTATACATGTTTTTTTGTTTGTTAAAACATTGAGAATTACTTGAATATGTTTCTGGTATGCATTTGTAAAAGGTAGTGTTCATTTAAATATTTTCTCAAATTTGAAAAACATAATGATCGAATTCTAAATAAAAAAACTAAACCTCGTTAACAATCTTGTGTTTTCCGACTTATTATGTACCTCATGTTTTACGTTTTATACTGTTATCATATTTTGTAAAGAGTTTATATACACAAAAGAATTTACATTTGACCATTGAAGATTTTCCCAAATAGTTAGTAACAAATTATTTTGTCGATATATTGGCCGATTTTGTGAATTAAGAGTAGAGTATATTGGATAATTGGTCCCAAAAAAAAAATTAGTGATAACTATGACTGATTAAGTATAATGTATATGAAACCTAAATTGTATAGACTTGAAATAAAATTTAACTTCTTTTCAATTTGTAGACTATAAATTAAAAACAAATTCATCATGTTCAGTAGATATCATTTATAAACCCGCATATCATGCGGGCCCTTATCTAGTATATATATATATATTACACAAAAGAATTTACATTTGACCATTGAGGATTTTCCCAAATAGTTTGTCACAAATTAAACCCGAACAAAAACAACACGCAGTTTATTATGAATACAAAAAAACGGCAAGGTGTTTAGCAAACAAATCCAAAGTAAGTGAAGAGTAACAAACGTTTGGTCATCTCGAGGTCAGCTAATTCTAGATATCGGCGGAGACGGCGACGGAGACGGCCATGAATCGCCTAAGATGGGTCGGAGAAGGCGACATTTGGGAGCTCGATATGTCTACTCCGATAACACTCGAAGCCACCGCACGAGCTGTTTCCGACGACCCTCTTCCTCTCGGTCTCTCCAGAGACACTCGTCTCTCTCGCCCTAAACAAGCTGAATTCTTCCACCGTTTCATGGCCACACCTCTCATCCCTTCCTTCTCCTCTATCCGTCACAACTCCGGCGACGGAGACGGTGGTGGATTATCTCTTCAACGAGTCCTCACTTTCCCTTTCTCCAATAACTGGTAACTTCACCAAATTCAAAATTCATTTTCCTAATCCTTTCTCTAAATCCTCGATTATTGTGTGTTTCTAGGTTTGTTTCTCTTCTGGGTCAATTCGATGTTCAGAGATTCGTATCAAAGGTGAAAAAGAGTGAAGATTTTGTTCGTGGGTCTTCTTCTGATGCAGCTTCTCGTTTCAACACAATTACTAAGCATTTGAAAGATAAATCTTTATACGCATTAGGTTTCTGCTCTGAGGTTTTGTTATCACCAGAAGATACTTTGCTTCTTAGCTATGATACTTACAAATGTGATCTTGAGAAGAATCCTAGAGCTAAAGCTGTCTTCAAACACAAGGCAATTCCTTTGTTTACCTTATCAAATTTTCCCCAATGTGATTAGGTTACTGAGTGATGCTATTGTTTTCAGTTTCCGCTTCATAATCTGACTGCAGAAGCGGTTTGGCCTGGACTGTTTGTGGATAAACATGGTGAATATTGGGATGTGCCATTATCAATGGCTATTGATTTAGCTTCTCTTCCTGCTGAGTCTGGTCCAAGTTACCATTTGTGTTTACATCATAACAGTGGATTACCAAAGAAGTTTAATTCTGATACTATCGATGTGTTGCCTCCACCGTCTCTGCTTCCTGGTTTGTCTCTAAAATCCGCAGTTTCGTATCGGACAAACATGGATCTTTGGAGAGGTATTACTCCAAAGCTCGAAAATTGCAAGCCTTTTGACATCTTCCTCAGTAGTCCTCATGTCGCCGTCTCTGCGATTATCGGTATGATAAGTTTCTTCGACTCGTTTCTGAATCATTTGTATTGTCTTATGTTACTGAGAACTTGCTTTAATTACTCAGGGAGTGTGATGACTGCAGCATATGGTGAAAATTCAATCAGAACGAAACTTGAGAAGGATTCGGATGGTATTGGAGGGTTCTCTCTTCATTTTCCATCTGTTAATTCTGGATTCATGGCTGATGCATTAGGACGCGCATCACTCACAGCTCAATACGGAAGCTTCCAGAAGCTCTTCTTTGATCTCACCCGTTTCCATGCTAGATTAGACTTTCCTCATGGTCTGAGGTTTCTTACCGGTGCAACTTCTGTCGCGCAAGAACTTTTGAATTCTCAGCAGCCTAGTTTAGAAGCATTTCAGAAAATCTGCCCTGAAGTATCAGTTTCTCTGCAGCAACAGGTAAAAGAATCTACTCTGATTCATAAGTTTCAGCTACTTGATTCATAAGTCTTTCTATGGATTTTTGTTGCAGATTGTTGGACCATTTAGTTTAAGAGCTGAGTCTGGAATTCAGATTGATCTGAAGAACGGAGCTAACCCCGTGACTATAAACAACACAGTATTTGCCATCGAATATGCTCTTCAAGTGCTTGCTTCTGCCAAGGCTGTTGCTTGGTACTCCCCAAAACAGAAAGAATTCATGGTCGAGCTTCGCTTCTTTGAGACATGATCCTGTGAAGATTGTAGCCTTATAGAGTAAATAAACAATGTCATTCTTTGTTCTTCTCAATTTCCATGTTAAACAGAAGAATGATTCAATAGAAGGGAAGTTTACATTGTGTTATAGTGTAATGTCTACCAAAACTAGTTACAGGACTACCTAATGGAAGCTGTAGATGATCTTCCTTATACTTAATAGAAACAAGACAAAGACCGTGAGGCGGAGCAGGAAATGTAGTATATTTCGCAAGCTCCCTCCGGTTTTTGGTTTCTAGAGTCTTTGGGACAATGTCTGAATCCAATGCTTCTTTTCCAATCTGAATCAGCAAAGCTACCTGCAAATGTGGAAGGACTCAGCAATCTAAAGAACATTATTTCGTTAAAGAGAGACGAGAGAACTAACCATGTTTCTGACTTGTCTATATAAAAAGCCTGAACCTTCAACTTCAAGTTGTATAAGAGATCCCTAAACACAAAAACACAACAAGGTCAAAGTCTGACATTATCTTAACCTTTCCAGAATCGCGATTTTTACCATTTGAATAACGTCGAAGCGAGATATAGTTTTCAATGGATCAGGTACTCCATCTTCCCGTGTAGCGTTAGCAAAGGCAGTGAAATCATGCTTTCCGACGAAAAGATTTGCAGCTTCCCGCATTTTATCAACATTCAGTTTATAAGCACAGTGGTAAGCCAAATGACGCTGGAACGGGTCCATGAAAGTGTCGTTGTATATCTGGTAGCGGTAAACCTTGCCACGGCAAGAAAACCGAGCATGGAACTGAGGAACCGCTGCACTAATCTCTCTGACACGGATATCTTGAGGAAGAAGACCGTTTAAAGCAGCGTGAATGCTATCCAAACTAGTATAATTGAAAGGAGTGACAAAATGAGCTACCTGCAGATAAACAAGATTAAAACCAATAAACAATGATTGGATGATTCTTGAAAGACGGATATGGGAGTTTTCGTTAAACCTGACCCCAAGCGTGAACTCCTGCATCAGTCCTACCAGCTCCAACGAGAAGCAACTCTTTTCTTCCGAGCTTTGTTATCTGAATTAAAGCTTTCTCTAACATTGATTGGATCGTTGGCGGTGACTCCTGATATTGCCATCCTGAAACCAAACGCTTCTGCTCAGTTCGGCATATAGGAAACAAGATTGAATGATGCATCCAAGCAAAACAAAGTCAAAAGTTCCAAAACTAAGATCACCAAGTTGGAGAAATCTTGTGTTTTGCTTCAACTACACATCAAAGATAATGGATTTGAAGATATAAGGAACGTTCTGGGAAATATTACTCAACATTTCAATGACTAAGTGAGAAAAACAAAGCCTTTTCCTCCCTTTCTCACACAGATTCAAGTGAAATTTCAAGAAAAGAAACGAAATTTCTCGTCACAAGAATCACAACATGGAGCCTGTGATATAACAACATAGATAACGATTTCACCTCTCAAATAGCAACACTTGCAGGCTTAAGGTTGGGACTATTCTATCTATATCTAAAGACTACATTGTATGGTTCTACAAAGACACAGAATTTTGCTCATTACCTGAAAATTTTGTGCCATCGTAAGCAATCACAAGTCGCCATTTATAACCACCAGGATCACTAACCTTTACCAAACTTTTCAAGTTCGTAATCTGAAAAAAAAAAAAAAAAAAAAAAATCACCAAAAAAATTTCTGGGCATTTCCAAATTTGAAAGGTAGAGATTGTCTCGTGGCGCTTACAGAGGTGTTGTGAGAAGACGAGAGAGACCCATTTGTAAACAGTGAAGTAAGAAGCGCTGGTTTAGCGCAACCCATCTTCTTCTTTTTCTTTTACTTCGTGTCCTCTGTTTCTGTGTAATCTGGAGATTAGCCTGCAAAACGGTGCGTATGACGACGAGTAAGAAGATGGCGGTTTTGGAAAACCGGACCGACGAAATGAACCACTAAAATTGGACCGGATTGGTATAAACCTATTTTTCCTAGGTTCTGACGTCGTAAACGCTGCGTTTTCCGTTTTCTATTAGGTCCGTACTTGAACGTTTCAAACTCTCACCGTCTCTCTCTCTGGGGTCCGTCTGCAGAAGAAAAAAAAAAGCTCGCCAATTTCAATTTTTTTCTTTCTGAAACAAAAACTCAATTCGTGATCTTCCTGTTTCCTACTGGCGAAATCAAAGGTACACTAATGTCTTATATTTCGAATTCCACGATTTAAGCTTGTTTAATTCGGTTGTAGGGTTTTTTTTTTTCTCTCCTACTTATAATTTGTGATCTGATTGTTCAATTTCGGATTCGTTTCTTTCGGAAATTATGATTTGCAATTTTGATTTGTTTCGATTTCGTTCTTATTGCATGTCGAATTACTGAATTTGAACAGAAAAAATTGAGTTTTTATGCAAATATTCTCGTAGGGTTATTTGGTGATGGCTACGAACAAAGTGATAGCTATATGTCAGTCAGGAGGAGAATTTGTAACAATCAAAGACGGATCTTTATCATATTCCGGTGGCGATGCATTTGCAATTGACATTGATCAGAATACTTCAATGACTGATTTCAAATCAGAATTAGCTGAGAATTTCGGTTTTGGTTTGGATACAATGACTCTTAAGTATTTCCTCCCTGGAAACAAGAAGACCCTTATCACCATCTCTAAGGACAAAGATTTCCAACGCATGGTTACCTTTTCTTCAGATGCAGGAAATGTCGACATCTTTGTTATACCCGAAGACGCCGCTGCCAAAACTGTCTCTAACATGCCTGCTAGTAGGTAGATATTCGTTATTCGCTTGTTCGTTATTCGTCATGTGTCAATGAGGTTGAAGAAAGTGGCTAATTTGTGAATTGGTTTTACAGGTCGAGTAGGACAACGGCATCAGAAGGGGTTGTACCGGTAATCGCTGCTGCGGAAGATGTTGTTATCGAGGAAGATATGATGAATGATTTTCAAATCGAAATGGCGATGCCTGACGAAAGCCCGTTACCATGCAATTTCGTGTTGGTTGATCAGAAACATAACACAGCGATACAGCAGTGGGAAAACGTTATCACGGGTGTTGATCAACGGTTTAATAGCTTTATCGAATTCCGTGATGCGTTGCACAAGTTTTCGGTCGCACATGGGTTTGCTTATAAATACAAGAAAAGCGACAGCCGTCGAGTTTCAGTCAAATGCAAAGCTCAAGGTTGTCCGTGGCGTATCACTGCATCGAGGCTATCGACGACTCAGTTGATATGTATCAAGAAAATGAACCCGAGGCATACGTGTGAGAGAGCGGTTATCAAACCTGGTTACCGAGCGACTCGAGGATGGGTAAGAACTATCTTGAAAGAGAAGTTGAAAGCTTTCCCGGACTATAAGCCGAAAGATATCGCTGAGGATATAAAGAAAGAGTACGGTATTCAGTTGAATTACTCCCAGGCGTGGAGGGCGAAAGAGATTGCGAGAGAGCAGCTTCAAGGCTCGTATAAAGAGGCCTATAGTCAACTTCCGTTAATCTGCGTGAAGATTAAGGAGACAAATCCTGGAAGTATTGCTACTTTCATGACAAAAGAAGATTCGACCTTCCATCGTCTTTTCATATCGTTTTACGCTTCGATATCTGGATTTAAACAAGGTTCTCGTCCTCTCGTTTTCCTTGACAACGCTGTCTTAAACTCAAAATATCAAGGGGTTATGCTTATCGCAACAGCTTCTGACGCCGAAGACGGCGTATTTCCAGTAGCATTTGCGATTGTGGATGCAGAGACGGAGGAGAATTGGCTTTGGTTTTTGGAACAGCTCAAATCTGCGTTGTCCGAGTCGCGTAGAATCACGTTTGTTGCTGATTTTCAGAACGGTTTAAAGAATTCAATACCTCAGGTATTTGGTGACGCACATCACGCGTACTGCCTACGCCAGCTTGCTGAAAAAATGAATATGGACTTGAAAGGGAAGTTTTCTCACGAAGCAAGACGGTATATGCTAAAAGATTTCTACGCTGTGGCGTACGCAACAACACCGGACGGTTATTACAATGCCTTGGAGAATATAAAAAGTATATCTCCTGATGCGTACAACTGGGTTATAGAAAACGAACCACACCATTGGGCAAACGCGTTGTTCGAAGGAGAGAGATATAACCAGATGTACTCGACATTCGGGCTAGATTTCTACAGCTGGGTATCCGAAGCGCACGAGTTTCCCATTACTCAAATGATTGACGAATTCCGAGCTAAGATGATGCAATCTATTTACACCCGTCAGGTTCTATCCCGAGACTGGGTCACAACTCTAACACCGACTAACGAAGAGAAGCTACAGAAAGAAATAGGACTTGCACAGTCACTTCAGGTTTCGTCACCCGAAGGTAGCTTATTCCAGGTGAACGGAGGAGAATCTTCCGTCAATATAGTTGATATCAATCAATGCGATTGTGACTGCAAAATCTGGCGGCTAACCGGGTTACCTTGTAGCCATGCAATTGCTGTGATTGAACTTATAGAGAAAAGCCCTTACGAATACTGTTCTAGATACTTAACGGTTGAGAGTCACCGGTTAATGTATGCAGAGTCGATTCAACCTGTCCCGAACATGGATAGGATGATGCTGGATGAACCACCCGAGGGTTTGGTTTCCGTGACTCCTCCGCCTACAAGGAGGACGCCGGGTAGACCGAAGATGAAGCGGGTTGAGCCGTTGGATATGATAAAACGTCAGCTACAATGTAGCAAGTGCAAGGGACTAGGACATAACAAGAAAACCTGCAAAGCTATTTAGTTTTAGGATGATGTTTTGATTAGACTAGATTTTGCATCTTCACTTGTGTTGTTATTGGGATAGGCACTTCTTTTTTATTTTTTGCTAATCAAATTTTCAATTTTCAATTTTCACAGACAAATATTGGTACAAGAATTAAGATACGGTTTACAAAAGCTCTTTCGGTTTAAATGGCAATAAATTACTAAACGACGACGTTTTGGTTACTGCCTTTTTGGCGGCTCTATCTCTCTCCTTCTTTAAGCTTGGAAGCAGCTTCACTGCAGGAAAAGCCCTAAAAATTCTTAGATTCCTTTACACATAGAGATACTGTCACTGTAGATTCGCAGTTTCGTGTTTGTTCTACAATGGAGGTCGCTTCTTTGAAAAAGCTTGAGCAGCTTGAGTTTTCTCTAGAATCGGTCACTGATCTCTCTTCTCCTTCCGTTTCGTCGTCGTCTCCAGCTGTAGCGACGTTTTCGTGCGTTGATGGAGTTACGGAGCTCCGATTTCTGCAATCGGATTCGACCCATTGTTTCACCTTTGATCTCGCTTCAGCTCAGGTGGAATTCGATTCGCTTGATACTGTTATGTTTATCTCTTTTGAAACGTTTTCGTTGCTTAATGAAGATGAAATTTTTGGAAGAAAGAAAAATTACTTTGGTCTACGTTGCTGCTTTATAATCTGTTTGAGATTTAAGATAGTTTTCGTAGTGAAGGAATAATTTAACTCTGAAAGATTGAATTTTGGCTCATGTTTTGTCATCTTATTGGGTCTTGGTATGTCTGTGAATGCATGCATTGATCTGATTGTATTGTGGCTTTGGTTATGTTTCTCAGTTATTCAAATTGGGGACTGTCCAGTTCATCTGTGTATCTGATAGTTCAGATTCTTCAGAGGAGGTACGTTTAAGTTATTTACTTTTCTTCTGGGAACTTATGAGATCAGTTCACATAGTTTATTTCCTGCAAATGAATATCTTGCCTCCGATTCTTGTTGTGTTACAAGATATTTGTTTTTATTGCTGTTGATGAAATGAGTTTTCTGAAACAGAAATCATTCTCTCGAGGAGTCAATATAAATTTTAAGAATGAGAAGGATAGTAAGGATTTTTGTGATTCATTTGAGGGGTGGAGAAAGAATGCTGTTGTTCAAGGTATGCCTTTACTTTAAAGATCCAAATTCTTTCTGTAGCCATTTATGCGAATCATGTGTTCTTCTTATTCTTCGGTTTATAGTATCATCCTTGCAAAATGGAACAGTTTCAGCTAATAAAAGCAAGTTTGACGATAAGATAGAGGCGTCCTCGGCCAAAATGTATTTCCATTACTATGGACAGCTATTGCATCAGCAAAATATGCTACAAGATTACGTGAGGACAGGTAAAATTTCTGGCCTTGATGTATTGGTTGCCTCGGAATTGTTTCACTTTTCTTGATTTTAAAGGATGCAAATCCATCAGAAGAATATCCTATGTTTTCTTCGCACGGCTGTTTGGCTCAGGATAGCTCTTTATGAATCTTATTCGTGTCTTTAGGTACATATTATGCTGCAGTCATGGAGAATCGTTCAGATTTTGCTGGTCGTATTGTGGTCGATGTGGGTGCTGGGAGT
The DNA here is from genome assembly GCA_963576765.1 of Draba incana. Taxonomy (NCBI): domain Eukaryota; kingdom Viridiplantae; phylum Streptophyta; class Magnoliopsida; order Brassicales; family Brassicaceae; genus Draba; species Draba incana. The sequence goes on from OY755213.1 coordinate 31,468,191, forward strand.
GGCATTTTATCTATGTTTGCTGCCCAGGTATGCATTATTTAGGCCTGAAGGTTACAGAACTAAGATTCTGCTATGCTTGAGCAACTATAGGTTGATAAATAGGTAAAATTTAGATATTTTTTAAAGCTAGAAAATGGATAAAGAAGACTTGTTTATTGATAGGTCCGCACTCTCTTCTTACTATTTCATCTCCCATTCCAATCTGTCCTGCATTCATCGTACAGCTTGATCCACCCTCTAGACTTGGTGATCCGTAAAGGCAAAATTTTAGAAATGCCTAGTAATCTTTTTAGTTATATTTTGGTGATGGTAGGTGTCATAGCTATCATGTGTCAATGGGATTTGTGCATTTTTTGTTTCTGTCTCCTTCATACATGTCTAATACTTTTTCTCCTAAATTAGGCTGGTGCCAAGCATGTGTATGCGGTAGAAGCATCAGAAATGGCTGAATATGCACGTAAGCTGATTGCTGGAAACCCAATGTTCGCTGACCGGATCACAGTGAGACTTCTGATTCAATCTCATTAGTATATTTTGTTGTGCTATATGCATTTTTCTGATGTTGAAGCTGGCACAAGTGTAGGTCATCAAGGGAAAAGTTGAGGATATAGAGTTGCCTGAGAAAGCAGATGTTTTGATCTCTGAACCGATGGGTAAGTATTTCAGAGGCAGACTTTAGAATGTGTTTCTTTCATTAAAGTTCCAGTCTTTAGACAAGTCAAACCTTGGTCAAGAAAAATATGTTGAAAAGGTGATTGGAAGTTCCATTGGTCATTTGTATGACATGTCTTATATATTAAATCAGGCACCCTATTGGTCAACGAGAGAATGTTGGAATCGTATGTAATTGCTAGGGATCGTTTTATGTCTCCAAATGGCAAAATGTTTCCCACTGTTGGAAGGTATGGTCAACTTTTGAAAGGCTCTCTTTTTATTTTATTTCTAATGATGTCTTAATTCTAATGTAGTTTATCACTGTAGGATTCACATGGCACCTTTCTCAGATGAATTCTTATTTATTGAAATGGCAAATAAGGTACGGAATACCACTGGTTATATGAAGGAAAATATGCTGGAGATTGCTCGTTATACATACACAGAAATTGCTGGTTTTGTTTAATCCGCAATATTTACATTTCCTCTATGCAGGCTTTCTTTTGGCAACAACAAAACTATTACGGAGTTGACCTGACACCTCTATATGGCTCAGCACACCAAGGTTATTTTTCTCAGGTATATTTGTTTACACACCAGCAAATAGTTATTTGTCACTGATTAATTTATTTGGTTATCCTCTTACTATCATAATATAATGGATATTGATGTCTTATCTGCGGATTTTACAGCCCGTGGTTGATGCATTTGATCCGAGGTTATTGGTGGCTACGCCTATGTTTCATACGATAGATTTTACTAAGATGAAGGTAATAACTATGCTACTTAGGACTGTTCCATGTGCTCTTAAATACCAAGGAGTTCGATCTTTTTCTGGTGTGGGCAAATAACTTTTAATTGCATTTCACAGGAAGAAGATTTTTATGAGATTGATATCCCATTGAAGTTTACTGCTACCATGTGCACCCGATTGCATGGACTTGCCTGCTGGTTCGATGTTCTCTTCGACGGAAGGTACTTCTGCTTCTTTTTTTCAACCCATTTCGTTTTCAGTTTGATTATTCGCAAGTATTGATTTAGATTCTAAACACGGTTTTATTACAGCACGGTACAAAGATGGCTCACAACTGCTCCTGGTGCACCTACAACGCATTGGTACCAAATTAGATGTGTTCTCTCTCAACCCATTCATGTGATGGCTGGTCAAGAGATCACTGGTAGACTTCATTTGATAGCCCACAGTGCTCAGAGCTACACCATAGATCTAACCCTATCAGGTCCGATTTGCTTTTTTCTTGCGTTTTTGTCATTCAAAAGCTCGCCATCTAACTTCAACCTTTTTTTGCATGATGTGATGACAAATTTAAATTATTGTGTTATTCTCAACAGCGAAAATGTGGGGTCCCGGTGCGAGTCAAGGCGGAATCCTGCAATCATCAACATGCAAATTTGATCTGAAGGAACCTTATTATAGAATGTCCCAGCCTTCATACCCTGTTGCACAAGAACCACCATTACAACCACAACAGCAACTAAGTACACAGGTAAAAATTTGATTCAGCAACTAGAATAGGTGTATGCTTGGTTTCTTTTTTTGTATGTGTACCGACAAATATAATATACGTTTTACTGTGAGCAGGACATACAGATACAGAACGATGAATTTGATGATGAGTTACTACGACAAGAATTGCCACAGAATGAGAGTACACAGCTCTAAAAACTAAGATCTCAGCCACATTTGAACTTGGGATTCATGTTTGTAACATTGAAAAGGTAAAAATGTTTTGGTTCTGTGTGAGTTTGGGTATGGTTCGAAAGGATCTTATCATTCTCATTGCTTCCATGTAATAGTATGTGCTACTTGGTGTTTTTTTCACACCCAAACCTATCTATCAATTAAGTTATCTACAATATTTACCCACATTAATTTTTACTCTAGTAACATACAATACACACGCAATTTAAACATTTTGCTTGGGAAATAACGGTTGGGGCAATATAGAACTTTTAGAGCAAGACAGCAAAAGCTCATCAAAAGTAATACATTTAGTTTCAAAAGAAAGGCTTTCAACTTCAGCATAGGATAGGGTTAAACAAACTGATGCTCTGTTATATAGCAAAGTACCAAGACTAAGCAAAAGAGACCATTTCCTTATGAAATTCACTCAAAGTCACAATCTTCTTGAACCATCTGCTTCTTCTTTGACTGCATACGGAGCTCGCTCTTGCGATGAATAAGAGCTCATGCCGTGCTGACATATAGACCAAGCAATAGTCTCCAATTATATATCCTGCAGAAGAGTGGCAATGGTATCTGAAATGTGCAGGTATAACATAACAAAAAACACGGAAGTATTTGGATAAGGAAGTTACCATGAAGAATTTGGTGGTTCTCGAGAGCTAAATCAAACGAAGAAGGGAAACAGAAGTGATTATCCTTATTCCACAGATTTGAGCATGTTTCCGGTAGGTATATTGCGGGTCAAAAACTTTCAGAATGATCACTTGACTGCAATCAGACATAATGCAGAGCGTTCTTGGTTGTCGAATACAAGAAATAACTGTATCTACCAAGATCGTGCAGCGTGCCGTGCTTTACCCGTTTCCCTCAAAACAGCTCCAACAATAGCTGCTTGCTCAAGACAATCATTCTTATGCAAAGTATCCAAAAGCACAACACAGGTTTTCGTATGGATATTTAATCCTTTTCGACGTGTTTCCTCAAAAAGAGAAAAAGCATCCATTGCCCTGTTCCCGTTACTTAGACCTTCAATCATAGCATTATAACACGCAGAGTCTGGAACTCCACCGTTTGCCTTAAACCGATCAAACAGCGAACCGGCCTCTGCAATATTCCCAGCCTTTGCAAGTCCTGAAATCATAGTCGTGTACGAAATAGTACTCGGTTTCATCCCTTGTTTCTGCATCTCTTGCCAAAACACAAAGGCTTTATTGAATTTCCTGACCTTACAAAGATCATTTATTAGAATACCGTACGTAACTTGGTTCGGCATGCATTTTAATTCTTTCATCGACTGAAAACAAACGAGAGCTTCGTTGATTTCCTCTGCTTTGACCAATGCATCAAGCAATGAGTTCCATGTATAAACATTAGGTGTTAATCCTTTCTGCATTAGCTCTTCCAATATAAGGTAAGCTTCATCAATCCTGCCGACTTTCCCAAACCCGTCGATAAGACTACTGTAAATTACCACGTTTAGCTCAATTCTCTTTGATTTCGCTTCCTCAAAGAGCATATAAGCTTCATCAAGCCGATCAATCTTCGCAAGTCCGTCAATAACCGAACCATACGTAACAACAGTTGGTTCAAATCCCTTTGTCTTCATTTCCTCAAGCAACTGGTAAGCTTTGTTAACTTTTCCGCACTTGCAGAAACCGTCAATGACAATATTGTACGCACGTGTGTCCAAGACACAGCCTTGCTCTTTCATGGAATAAAACAACTCGTGAGTTTCACTGGCAAACCCTGCTTTTATCAGTCCGTGAATTAAAATCGAGTAGCTTCGAGCATCTGGGACAAATTTATGCGCTTTTATTTCTTCAAACATTGCTCTTCCCTTCTCTGGTTCTCCAGCTTTAAACATACAATCCATATACGAATTAAGAAGCTGCAAATCCGGAGAGCAATTCTGATTTATCATCTCTTTATATATCTTATGCCCATCTTCTTTTCTACCGTGGTTGAAGAAGTTTAGTATCAAGCACGTGTAGACTACAGAGTTAGTACGACAATCGGAATCCAACATCTTCTCGTAAATCTTATAAGCGTCATCGACTCTTCCAACCTTCCCTAAACCATCAATGAGAGAGCAAAATGTAATCTCGTCAGGCGTACAAACCTTATAATCCATCTCCTCAAATATCGCACAAGCTTCATCGAGTTTTTGGGCTTTACATAGCCGATCAACCATAATGTTTACAGTCCTAACATTAGGAAACAAACCAGTCAGAATTGGTTGACGATCACGAGGCGCTTCGAATAAGCGAAAGCACGGTCAAGCTTACCCGCTCGACACAGCATGTCAATGAGAATATTATAAGTTGAAAGATTCGGAGCAGCGTCTTTCTTCATTTCCTCGAATAATCTCAAAGCTTCGTCGACTTTTCCCATTCTCCTTAAGGAAGTAAGAATACAGTTATACGCAATCACACTCGGTATAGACCCTTTTGCTCTTTGTCTCTCTAGGAGACTGTATGCTTTTTCAAATTTTCCAGCAGAACCGTAACCCATAATCATCGTGTTGTACGCATACGTGCAAGGAACCCGTCGATTATTTTCTAGATGCTCGAACATCTCTACCGCTTCATCTAATCTATTCGCCTTGCACAAAACTCCTATCATGCTAGTATAAGTAACTTCATCAGGCTTTAAACCGTTTGCTTCTATCTCATGAAAAAATTTCCACGCCATATCGACTTTCCCTACTTTACCGAAACTATCAATACATACGTTATAAAGAACAATGTCGGCATCAAGAGAGCTGCTTTTCATCTCCTCAAGCAAAGATAAAGCAGAATCGACTCGACCTTCTTTAGCGAATCCACGAATCAACGTTGTAAACAGATGAACGGTTGGTTCATATCCTAACTCCTGCATCTGCTGAAAGAGAGTCAACATCGTATCGGAATGATTAACCGCTGAGAAAGCACCAATAAGTGTTGTGTAAGCCGAAAAAGCAGGCCGGAACTTGAACTTCCTCATCATCTGCAAAACATCAAAACCTTCCTTAAGCTTATTCGCCTTAACGCAGCTTAAGACCATCTCAATACAAGTGTTAACAGAAGGACCAAACCCTGCAACACTCATTTCTCCAAGAATCTGTTCCAAAGCATCGAAATTTCTGCAACGAGACATTACTAAAAGCAACGAGTTATATGACTCTGGACAATGAGGCAGCTCGGTTCTTCTCTCGTACCAACGGAAATACTCAATCGCTCGATTAACGTCTTTCAGTCTCCGTAATACACCAATGACTAATTCTGGTTGGGGATGTAAGTTTAAAGCTGATAGTGAATTCTCAGATGAAGTTCCCCATGGACCACTCTCCAAAACATTGCAAATCTCATTGATAACTTGTCTGTTATTACCCTCAAATGTTTTCGGCTTCTCACGATTTTCGCCATTATCAGATAAAGACGATAAATGCTTACAAAGAACGGAAACAAGTGAAGGTTTTGCATCGGTGTGAAATATAATTCCTGCAGTGTAAACAAATCTGGAACAAATTCTATTCACATAGCCCAGATATTTAACTGTTGATACTAAAGAAATGGAAGAAAAAAAACACTTTTTTCCTAATTTCACAATGAAATGCTTTGAAATTAGATTCATCAATCACTAAGACACAACGAAACTGGAAAATGGCCATAAGCAGATTTCCTGGTCTTAATAACATCCGCATCTTTCTTACTTCCGTGTTCCAAACAACGAAATGATCTCTCAATTTCGATACGATCGAGTGTAGAATATATTCAAAAATCAAAGCTTTGTTTTTTTTTCGGAATTCTCAAGTGAGAGAAGCCCAGAGATAGATAGTAAAAAGGTTTAACGAGAAGAACATAGGTTCAGGGGAAACCCTCGACTTTCAGTCTCAATTACATACTAAACCATTTTAATCTTTTGTTGACTTGTTATTTTTAATCTCATATTTTTGTTGACCCAGCCAAATTAGACATGACGTTAACTCGAATAACGAATGATTTAACGGCGCTAAATTATTTCGGGAAATTGGTAAAAAAAAACCTTCAACTCTCCGCTTTCAACCAAACAAACCCTCAACTATATACTAAACCATTTTAATCTCCATTTTTTGTTGACTTATTATTTTTAATCCTATAATTTTGTTGGCCGAGCTAAATTAAACCTGTCGACTTATTATTTTTAATCATATAATTTTGCTGACCAAGCCAAATTAGTTTCGTCGTTAATTTGAGTAACGAAACAAATTTAACGGTGTTAAACTTTTTAAAAAAAATTATGTCGTTTGAAATTTTTATAAATAGACATAGATTATGCAAAGAAGTATTTGAAATCATGACTTCTAGAGTAGGAATAAACCAATTACCACCGTGTCACTATGACTTTTTGTCACAACTAAGAAAATAATATGTATATGACCACTATCATTAGTTTTTTTTTTGCTAAAAGCCACTATCATTAGTTGTCCCTTGGTCTTCTTCTCCTTCGATTCTTCTTCTCGGATCTTGAAACGACAACCTGAAAACATGGGTACTCTCCCTTGTTGTCCAAACGGAGTTAAACGATTACTCATCGGAATTCCCTAAGTACATTCCTACTCCTCCACTGCTAGATCTACCGTTACTGCTACATAGATATAGCGTTCGGATTTTTTTGGTGCGAAGAAGAATGCAAACCTACTGAAGACATTGTGACTGGGATTCATCTCGGCGGCAGCGATAGAAAAAAGAATATGAAGAATTGTTGATGAAAGAAGAAGCGTGAAAAAGAAAAATAGTTATATAAAAAGGTTACCGTAGCACAATGGTGTTAGACACTGTTTTGGACTTAGGGGTCATGAGTTCGAATTTCAATTTGACAAAACATTTGTTTTTGAAAAAAAAATTTAACCCACGTCGTTTTGAGTAAAAGGAAAATTTTAAAAAAATTTAACATTTTTAAATCATTTCGTTATTCGAGTTAGCACATATCTAATTTGGCTTGGTCAACAAAAATATAAGATTATAAATAATATGTCAACAAAAGATGGAGATTAAAATGGGTTAGTATGTAGTTGAGAGTGTATTTGGTTTAAGATGTAGAGTTGAGAGTTTTTTTAACCATTTTTTGGAAATAATTTAAGGCCGTTAAATTATTTCGTTACTCGAGTTAACGACATGTCTAATTTGGCTTGGTCAACAAAAATATGAGATTAAAAATAACAAATCAACAAAAGGTGGAGATTAAAATGGTTTAGTGTGTAATTTATGGTTTTTTTGGTTTAGGCCGACGAGTTGAGGGTTTTTTTAGCCATTTTCCCATAGCTTTAGACGAAAGGGAACAAGACCAGAAAAAGCCTCCCTTTTACCCAGAAAGTACGACAAAAGTCAACAAAATTGACCCAGGTCCGGGTTTACCCAATTTCCGGGTCGGTTAAACCCGTTTGTCGTCATCGGAAGCGTCAGGGGTCGCAAAATCCAGAATTGGAAACGCCGGTAAAGTAATAATGAAAATTTGTGGGTCAATCTAGGGTTTTGAGCTTTTGCAATGGTGATTTGAATTTCTCGGGTTTTATGGTCCACTCTGTTTCAGTATTGCATGGACAGTTACCACTAAGCCCTTGTGAAAGCTCCTCCAGATTTCTCACACTCGTCGTCAAGAGCCAACATGTCTCCAGGAAATTACCGTTACCCAGAAGTGAAGACTCCGTTGCGGAGACAAGTTCATGGTCCTTCACGGATACGAAGGATTGGTCTTTCCGCTTGTACAAGACAGATCCGTCGGCTGAATCGTAGCCCACTACAAGTTTCTGGTAATTTTTTCACAAGGAAACTTGATTTGCCATTGTTCTGCGATAGAAATGATAGAGAAGTGATTGATGTTGATGATGATGAGGTTAGAGATGTGGAAATGATATCTGATGATTCAGTTATGGAGTTTGAGATTGTTGAAAACATAGCCATGGAGGTGGAAGAGAAGGAAAATGAAGAATCTTTACAAGTTTTGAATCTTGAAAATGGGAGCTTGATGGTGGATGATGATGATAATACTCGAGTTGATAAGAAAAGTTCAGTCGTTTCGGATCGACCTGTGACCGATGTTCGTAGTTTTGAAGCATACAGAAAGGTTCTCAGTAGTGCTCAGAACCGGACTTCGAAGTTGAAAGAGAGAGGCTTTGGTGATTACTTAAAAGAAAGGGGCCGTGCTATACTGCAAAGCTTGCGTTCTTTATGGCATCAAGATGAAGAACTAGTAGAGGTTTGGATATTATCATTTATGCTTTGTGAAGCGTGATATGAATCGGTGGAATCCTTTTGATTTTGTAAAGTCGGTTGTCTCATTGTTCTTTAATTGGTGTTTTCAGGATGTACAACGTGAAGCGTTTCTGCCTATTTCCAAAGAGGACGAAGCAGCAGTCAAGCGTGCATTTTCATCTAATAAGTCGTATGGTTTTGACTCTTGGTCGTCTGTTTATTTGCTCTGAGTATTAGTTTATCTGTTCTTGGTATGTAATTCTGTGAGCGTCTGTCGCTGCAGGAACATCTTTGTTACACATGAAAATTCAAATATTGACATTACAGGGGAAACCCTGAGGTGTCTGAAACCAGGTCAATGGTTGAACGATGAGGTTAGTCACGAATCTAAATCTCACGTGATCTCTTTCTTAGAGATCAATATGTAATTAATCTTTTCCATTTGAGCCTTTATGACCTGGACCTCTGTTCAATGTAGGTCATTAATCTTTACCTGGTATTGCTGAAAGAAAGGGAAGCTAGAGAACCAAAGAAGTTTCTAAAATGTCATTTTTTCAATACGTTTTTCTTCACCAAGGTAATACGTATTCCTACGCCTTATGAATCTTTGGTTTTTTTAGTCAGTATATATGTTGATGAAATTTTAACAAGAAGACATAAACCTTAAACCACATTTCAGTTAGTTGATTCGAGGACTGGATACAACTACGGTGCAGTCAGAAGATGGACTTCATTTAAGAAGTTGGGCTACCATCTCAAAGACTGTGACAAGGTAAACTTTCCGTGTGATTCTTCTGCATTTTACCATCTGTCTAAGAGTAAGAGACTTTGTTTGTTGTCAGATATTTATCCCTATCCATATGAACATCCACTGGACTTTGGCTGTTATTAATATAAAAGACAAGAAATTCCAGTATCTCGACTCATTCAAAGGAAGAGAGCCTAGAATCCTCGACGCACTGGTAATATTCGAATAGTAAAAAAACAAATTTTACCGTGGTGATAGTTATCCTGATTCTTGTAGTTTTTTTCATTTGTCAGGGTAGATACTTTGTTGATGAAGTTAGGGACAAGAGTGAAATAGACGACATTGATGTAAGTCGGTGGAAACGAGAATTTGTTCAAGACCTTCCTGCGCAGAAAAATGGGTATGTTTCCGTTGTTTTTACTAATAAGATACCCAAACTCATGTATAAATTACATAATACATAAAACGGTAACTTTGTTTATCTTTGGCTCTGCGTTTTGTAGATTCGATTGTGGAATGTTTATGCTGAAATACATCGACTTTTACAGCAGAGGTCTTGATCTTTGTTTCACCGAGGTATATCCGCGGGAAACTTAACAAAAAAAAACTGCCATTTTGTATTTTCGTGGATCAGTGTCATTGCGAGAGACTATGAATGCTTAAAATAGAAACTGTTTTGTGATTTTCACAGGAACAAATGCCGTATTTTCGGGTTAGGACGGCGAAGGAGATTCTGCAACTGAAAGCTGAGTGATTGTCAGCCAAAGAATAAGGAAACTATTGAAGAAGAATAGTTTTGAAATGTCTTCTTCTTGTAGATAAGCGTTGAGAAAGTTAGAAGCACTTAGGTGGTTTGATTTTTTGGTGTTCATGCAAAATGTGGTTTGTGTTTTTTGATGAGGCTTAACAATGAAAATTTAATTATTGTTTGAAAATGATATATTCACACTATTAAGTATTAAACACTTTGATTTCAGCATTATTTTGTACTTTTCAGATTATATTAAAAAAAAAAAAAAAAAAGAATTTCTCATGGAATAAGTAGTAACATGATCCCAGTACCGGAAAAAAAAAAAAAAGAGATACGAAATTATTATTCAATACGATTGCAAATGAGATTCTATAAAAATGTCAGCTATTCTCAGTTTCTCACGTGGTCATGTGAGTACAAGGCTGAAACTCCATTGTGTCCCTCATTAAAATATACTACTTCTTAGATCCTAGTACATATATATAAAAATCTTTAATTTTGTTCTTCTTATCAATTTTACAACCATCAATTTGACAATTTTGTTGTGATATGTTAAAATCCAGGGTTAATTAGAAGTTTTAGCATTAATCACATCTCAAGTTAGCATTTAAGCGAATAGCACGTGAGACTCACGTGACTACCTACATTACATAACTGTATAGTTGACTTTAACTGTCAAAATAAAACCAAACAAAAACAAAAAAACAAAAATCAAAATAAATTTATTATCTTTCAAAACGAAAAAGAGGGAAAAACTAGATCTGACAAAACGACGCCGCATCAGTCGCCGGAATCATCACCACCGCCGAAGATAGAGAACTTATTATAGAGCAAGAACAAAATCAGAACCAAAACCAAAGCGACTCCGACCGGAGATCCACTAACCCGGTGAATCGATTCGGGTTCACCGGTTGAGAAAATCGCCGATACAAACGAACCACGTTCCGACGACAGAAACTGAATCGTGAGGAGAAGGATGATCGGAAGTAATAAAAGTCCCACCGGACTTAAAAGCTCTGAAATCGCATCAGTAATGGCTTCGCCGCTGTCTCCGAGGAAGAAAGGAACGAGAACTACGAGTGCGACTACGACCGCGAGTATGACTCCGTGCGGCGTAGATCCGCCTCCGCCACCTACAACGCCTTGACGATCTTGATACATAATTTTGTCTCTGAGAGTGTAAAATCGAAGAGAGTGTTTTGGAGATTTGAGAAATTGGTTTGTGGCGTTTTTAAATTAATAGGGAAAAAACGAGCGACGCGGTTTGTCTTTTTAAAAAAGTTGGTTAGTTCGTAATCATTTTGTCATGCGTTTTAAAATTTCTTTGAAATTCGTGGGACGTTTCCTTTTTTTTTATAATTTCCTTTATAATTTTATTTTTAGGAAAAATCGCATAAAAAACCTCCAAGGTAACAATTTCTTACACTTTAAACCTCGATGATCAAACATTATCAGTTTTAACCTTCAAGATGACAATGCTAACACATTAAACCACAAACATGGCAAATTTGAATTTCACTTACTGTTCCGTTTAAATTTAAGTCGCAAGGATCAGTTACTGTTCCGTTTAAATTTTTTTGGTGTCCCGTTCAAATTTGCCATGTTTGTGGTTTAATGTGTTAGCATTGCCATCTTGAAGGTTAAAACTAATAGTGTTTGACCGTCAAGGTTTAAAGTATAAGAAATTGTCACCTTCGAGGTTTTTTATGCGATTTTCCCTTTATTTTTATGTGTCATTTTCCTTCTGGTATGTGATTTTTGTTAATGAACAAAAAAAAGTATAACGTATAAACATGTAAAGTCATAAGCGACCGCGTCACTTGTTTATGCTTTGGACTAGTTATGGTTAACATTAAGATCGTGAAATAAAACTTCGAAGAATTACATATTAATTTGAGAGGACAATATTTGTTTGTATATGACAATAATTTTACTATGAGATACTCCGAAAATATGATTATTGTTATTAATTTTTGTTTTCTCATATATTGTGTTTGGAGGATGTAAACCTAATCTTAACCAAATTTGAATGTAAACCCAACATAACAAACAAGTACGAAATTAAACAAGATACAATCCCATAGCTTTCATCGATCACAATTAACACAAGACAAAGGACACAAGAATTAAAAACCCATTTTGTTGGATTGCGGGAAATGGGAGCGAGGGAGCCTATTTGACCATTTTTATTGTATTTGTCCTTTACTTCTATATTGCAAAGCTCATGAGTTTTTGTTACCCGTGACAGATAATTCTTAAACCTCTTTCTTTTTCTTGTGGCCCAATTTTTTTAACCATTTGTACAACCTCAAAGTTATTACCCTAACCATTTTAGAAGTCAAAATGGGTTTTTACACAATAGGTTTCTTCATCAAACATACTTGTACCTAAAACTCAAAAACCTTCTCGTAAGAGTAATATAGTTAAATTTTTTGTATCCATTGACCTACCACATTTTTTTCTTCTTCTTGTCATATTCTTGAAACCTCACGGTACAAGTTGTGAAGGAGTTTATTAATAGTCTAGTGGATTTCTCTATTCATTTTTGCAAAGCTATGACATGAGTTCAAGTCCCACTGATACACAGAGTTTTAACCCTATAAAATCTACTGCAAGTGCACAGCAAACGAAGTAGTGATTTAGGGATCGAATCCACAAGGACCAAGTGTTACACAACAAACTATAAACTATTGAACTAAGCTAAGCAGGAAACAAGATGGGTGATTGTAGTGTAAATTAAAGACAAGAAAGCAAATAAAGACGAATTAGAATTCAGATTAATAAAAGCGTTAGGCAATAGGGAGTTTTCAGGAAATCACATTCATGAACCAAACAACTATTCAGATTCTAATATGCATGCATCTTAAACTCAAAACACTAATATAAATTACTTCACTTCCGTGATAGCAATTACTTTCCCTAGAGATCCGAGTGCCTAAACTTCCGTTTGGTCACGGCTATCCTAGACAAGCATTATAATTCAGGTTTTGATCAGTTCATAATACTCTATAACTAAACTTCCGTTTGTTATAACGCATTACTCATCAACAGTAGTTCTAGCAATACACAAGCTTTTGGAATGTGCATAAACCTAAGATCTAGTGATTAAGCGGCCAGTTCAATCCTAGCATTATGCCTAACAGTGATGAAGATGGTAATTGATAAGCAACCTATTTGTGTCTGATTCAATCTGTGAAATCCATCAAAAACCCTAAAACCTAACTAGGGATCTACTCAGACATGATAAAGGAACAAGCAAGCATCATGGATGAAAAGAGCATAATCGATAAAATAGAAAACAAATAAGGGTTCAGAAATCTTCTCCAAAAGGTGATGAGATCTTCTCCCTTGCTTACAAAACGTCTGAATAAAAGTGGTAAAAGAGATGGTGTCCCATAAAAACGAAACCCTAGTGGTTTATATAGAAAATAAAACGGAAAAAGAGAATTTTCCTAAAAATCAGGGGGTGGACCGGTCGGTCTGAAATCCGGACCGGTCGGTCCGGTTTCCAGAACCGAATTTCTTCATGGTGTGAGTGTGGACCGACCGGTCCTAGGGCTGGACCGGTCGGGCTTGTTTCCAGAGCCGAGGTCTTCAAATTGCCGTCAAGTGGACTGGTCGGTCCGTAAGTGGATCGACCGGTCCGGTCTCCAGGGGCCTTTGGTCTTCACGTCTTCAAGTGGACCGGCCGGTCCGTGAGGTGAACCGGTCGGTCCAAGCTCCAGAAAACTCCAGTTTTCGCCCAAATGCTTTATATTAGTTCCCAAATGCATATTGTTCCAAATCTTCGAGTATGGATCTAATAATTAGCTCAAAACAACTCCAAAGAGTCCGAAAACTCGTTAAGAACATTGTTAGGAAACTCCAAATTTACGTTATATCAACTCCCCCAGACTTAGATCTTTGTTTGTCCTCAAGTGAAGACAAACTAGAAATAAGTTTAAGGAAGCTATAAAAACCACACTAACCTTTGTGAGCTGAATGCAATCCTGTAGGACCCCACAGATGTAATGCTAAAAGCCTGAAAACTCATAAACAGATCAAAAACCAAGATGGTACTTCATGTACTTTGCCAAATACATAGCAATGTTACCATACTCAAGTTCCTATGTCTCAGCGACTTCTACACCAGGGTCCATAAATCTTATCAGAGGGAAAATGTCTGTCGCATAAGGGTTAGGGATTTAGGCTGTTTAATGGTGGTAATAAGTGTTTAGGCTAACCTCAGTCGCGGCCGAATGCAAGTCATGGCACAAAAACCCAAGAGAACTAAGTCCAAGGATGATGCACAGCTTTTCAAACTTAAAACCTCCTATTCTTTTAAAATAAACTAACTTTGTGCTTATCTAAAGAAATAATGCGGAGAACAAGAAATGGAAATGTGCTTAATAGATATTCTTTTAAAATCTAAGCTTTATTCTGATCCCTTTCAGCATTTTATGATACTAATTTTTTTTTTTTTTTTTTTTTTTCTTTTTGAATGAAAATGCTGGGGATCAGTTCTAGCTTTTTCTAAGCACAATGATGAAAAGAGAAACGAAAAATAAATAAAGAAATGAAACTATTAACAAGATCCTAAGCAGAAAGTTTGATAAATTGTACCGGGAGGTCTTTAGAATGATAACATTGCTGGGGATCAGTTCTAGCTTTCAGCTGGCCGGACTATCTCTCCGGAATTTTTGCGCTTGAGTGCATGTCAATGTCTTGGACAGAATGCATGAGGTTTAAAAGAAAGGTAAGGGTGAGGGTGTGGTACCAGACTAAAAATGAGCCAGGCCATTAGGAGTCCTGAAGAGAGGAATGTGTTTGAAAAAGGATAGGACTCCTAACGTGGTTGTTACTGCTTATGCGATTTCGAATTCCCTGAGTTAAGAAAAACAGAATAGTATATTAGTATCAGCGTTAGCTTTCAAGGAGACGGGAGCCTTCTGGTAACACTGATCCGCCTATGGGGTTTTTAATCTTCCCATTGCATTGGTTAATCACTGTTAATATAAAAACAGAGTTAGCAAACATCATGTGGTCCTAGAATCGCATTCATACCACAAAGGTTTAAATAAAACTGAAAATAAGAAAATAAACATAATTAGTACGGATAGTACTCCCCCCCAGACTTACTTCACACCGACCCGGTGTGAAAATAAATCCTCAGGAAAGAACTATTAAAGAGAAAGAAAATAAAATGAAAATGAAAATGAAAAGAAAAGAAAAACTAACTCCGTCAGCAGAACTTTGGACACGGGTCTTGTCACGGGCCTGGTACATGCGCGGTACAGGGTATGGGACACTCGGGACAAGCGCGGGACAGGCTCGGGTAACAGGCGGGACCGACCGGTCCATGTACTGGACCGGTCGGGCGGGGTTCCAGTGAATGGGTCTTGATCCGTGGATCGGTCGGTCGGGTGGAGATCGGTTGGGCGTGTTTCCAAACCCCTTGGACATGACTCGTGATGACACTGGACCGACCGGTCCAATAGTGGACCGACCAGTCGGTCTGAAAATGCCGATTCCGAGATCTCTGTGACGAAAAATCCTAAGGAAAACCAAAGAGAAACACGAAGACAAACGTAAAACTGAAAAGGAATGAAAAACAAAAGAACGTATTTACACTTACAAGTGGGTTGCCTCCCACCAAGCGCTTTGTTTAACGTCGTTAGCTCGACATGTGTGCTCTTCAAGGTGGCTCAGGTGGAACATCAAGAGGGATCACAATGCCTGGGTCATCGATCTTAGGCTTTTCCAGCAGCTTGTCCATTTTGCATGTCATCTCATTGTCTCCCAGCTGGAGATCAATGCGTCTGTGCTTGAGATCAATCTTTGCACCAGCTGTGCAAAGGAATGGTCTTCCCAGGATGAGAGGATCTCCTGGTTCTTCAGGTTGGTCAAGCACCACGAAATCTGCAGGAACATAAACACCACCAATTAGAAGCTGTATGTCCTTAAGAACACCTAAAGGACGTTTAACATAACAATCAGCAAATTTCAAAGAAAATTTGGGTAAAGAGAAATCGTTAAAGCCCAGTTGTTTTGCTGTGGAGTATGGCATGAGGTTGACACTGGAGCCTGTGTCGCAGAGGGAGCGAGGAAAGACTGTAGAGTCGATCTGAACTGAGAGTTCAAAGCGACCAGGATCTCCAAGCTTTGACACTGTCGTGCTCTATTCCACAGCATTGCACTCCTCAGTATTGATTGATCCTGGCTCTGCAGGCCCAAAAATCTCTTCGAACTCCGCGAAATAATCCTCTTCGATGGCCAGAACAGCATTGCAAGCACTCATGGGGTTAGCAGCAGTTTTAACAGGGAGAACACCTTTAGTTACATCCACATATTCCTCCTCCTCAGTCATACTAGAAAAATAGACCTTTTCCTTCACTGCCGTCTTCTTCAATTTTCTCAGCGGTGGCGTATGTCTTGCTTTGAGAAACAGTACTTCGATCTCCTCTATACTTTCTCTGCAATCTCGGAAGTGACTCAGCAGAGGACGGTACTCTAGAGCTTGTTCAAAGGATAGTGCATGGGGAATCCTTCGTACCATCTTCTGAAATCCAAGCAGCTGCTTCGGAGATATGGAGTCCCTGAGATGTTTGGGAACATGATCATTCAGCGGAGTACTGTTCACCGGAGACTTATCTTCCATGACAGAAACGGCATGACATTCTTTTCTCGGATTCTGCTCTCCTTTAGTCGAAAGAGCTCCTTGCTGACGCTTAATAACTTCTGCCTGCTGTGCCACTTGAGTGTCCAGCATCTTCAGATGAGTGGTCACAGCTTCTAGTCGCCCATTAATGTTCGTGATGTCAGTGGAGACCCTCTGCTGATTAGCTAGCATAAGCTGCATCATACTCTTCAACTCGTCATTGGGATTGGTAGCTGGAGGTGGAGGAGCTTGTTGTCTAGGCTGGTACTGGTTCTGATTTTGGTATCTGGAACCTGAACTCTGTCTATACTGCCTCTGATAGCCTGCATTGTAGACTGGAAATCCTTGACTACCTACAAAATTAACCTCATGAGTGCCCTCTGAAACCAATGCAGCTGGCTCTGAATAGCAGATCGCATCTGAAGCATTTCCAACCATACTAGTGCCCTGATGGCTTCCTTGCATAAAGCTTCTGATCTTAGCAGCTGTCAGCTCTGCTATCTCTGCTGCAGATGGCATCTCAACACTGCAGACCCTCTTCGACCGATCATATTCAGAACATTGATCGCTAGAGCTCTGCGCCATATTCTCAATCAACCTGTACGCGCCTTCTATGCTCTGAGTCATAAAATTACCATTACTAGCTGAATTAAGACTTGTCCTGTAATCCCAGGTGACTCCATCGTAGAAAATCCTGAGCATCTGCTCATCAGTGAATCCATGGTGAGGGCACTCTCTACGGTACTCCTTAAATCTATCCCAGGCTTCAGCAAATGACTCTCCGCTCTTCTGCTTCTGAGATGAGCTGTCTTGGTCTTAGTGTAGAAGTGGTCCAAGAAAGCAGCTCTAGCTTCGTCCCAGCCGTTAAGAGAATGTGGAGGAAGTGACTTGAGCCATCTCAAAGCTATGTCAGCGAGAGAGTGCTTGAACAGCTTACACTTGATGTAGTCAGAAGGTACCCCATTGGCCTTAGTCATCTCGCAGACCTCTTCAAAGCTTTCTATATGATCCATGGGGTTTTCAGAAGCCAACCTATGGAACACGTGCCTCTCTACTAGATTAATCAGCTGAGCCTTAATCTCGAAGTCATTCCTCTGAATCACAGGGACGCGAATGGTTGATCTGTTCTGGTAGTACTGGTGGACATTGTCCCCTTCTCCAATCCCTCTTTGCGGCGGAGGATTCTGACCTGCTGGTGGCACCTGCTGTTCCATCATCGTAGCAAACTGCTGCTGCATTTGCTGCATCTGTTGTTGCGCCAGTTGCGCATTTGCTGCAGTTGCAACACGGATCTGCTCTATCTGATCAAACAGAGCAGCCTGAAGACCCTCATTATCAGGCTGATCCACTACTTCCATAGCGGGCATGAGGTTCCTTTGGGCTTTGTTAGTCCGTTCTAGCCTGGCTAATTCTTCGTTAGTATGTGAAATCAGAGGTTCAGTGCGGTTACTTCTCCTCTGCATTCACCTGAAAACACAACGAAAAATAAAAAGAAAAAGAAAAATAAATTAGTAAAATGCTTAGACTAAATTCGCAAATCAAATCTGATGATAAACACAATTGGTCCCCGGCAACGGCGCCAAAAACTTGATACACAGAGTTTTAACCCTATAAAATCTACTGCAAGTGCACAGCAAACGAAGTAGTGATTTAGGGATCGAATCCACAAGGACCAAGTGTTACACAACAAACTATAAACTATTGAACTAAGCTAAGCAGGAAACAAGATGGGTGATTGTAGTGTAAATTAAAGACAAGAAAGCAAATAAAGACGAATTAGAATTCAGATTAATAAAAGCGTTAGGCAATAGGGAGTTTTCAGGAAATTACATTCATGAACCAGACAACTATTCAGATTCTAATATACATGCATCTTAAACTCAAAACACTAATATAAATTACTTCACTTCCGTGATAGCAATTACTTTCCCTAGAGATCCGAGTACCTAAACTTCCGTTTGGTCACGGCTATCCTAGACAAGCATTATAATTCAGGTTTTGATCAGTTCATAATACTCTATAACTAAACTTCCGTTTGTTATAACGCATTACTCATCAACAGTAGTTCTAGCAATACACAAGCTTTTGGAATGAGCATAAACCTAAGATCTAGTGATTAAGCGGCCAGTTCAATCCTAGCATTATGCCTAACAGTGATGAAGATGGTAATTGATAAGCAACCTATTTGTGTCTGATTCAATCTGTGAAATCCATCAAAAACCCTAAAACCTAACTAGGGATCTACTCAGACATGATAAAGGAACAAGCAAACATCATGGATGAAAAGAGCATAATCGATAAAATAGAAAACAAATAAGGGTTCAGAAATCTTCTCCAAAAGGTGATGAGATCTTCTCCCTTGCTTACAAAACGTCTGAATAAAAGTGGTAAAAGAGATGGTGTCCCATAAAAACGAAACCCTAGTGGTTTATATAGAAAATAAAACGGAAAAAGAGAATTTTCCTAAAAATCAGAGGGTGGACCGGTCGGTCTGAAATCCGGACCGGTCGGTCCGGTTTCCAGAACCGAATTTCTTCATGGTGTGAGTGTGGACCGACCGGTCCTAGGGCTGGACCGGTCGGGCTTGTTTCCAGAGCCGAGGTCTTCAAATTGCCGTCAAGTGGACTGGTCGGTCCGTAAGTGGATCGACCGGTCCGATCTCCAGGGGCCTTTGGTCTTCACATCTTCAAGTCTTCAAGTGGACCGGCCGGTCCGTGAGGTGAACCGGTCGGTCCAAGCTCCAGAAAACTCCAGTTTTCGCCTAAATATTTGATATTCGTTCCCAAATGCATATTGTTCCAAATCTTCGAGTATGGATCTAATAATCAGCTCAAAACAACTCCAAAGACTCCGAAAACTCGTTAAGAACATTGTTAGGAAACTCCAAATTTACGTTATATCACCCACACCTAGTTAAAATATTGGCAAAGGATATTCTAAACAGTAACTTAAAAGTCATTAATAAACATTTAACATTCATAATGTCGTTAATTTAAGATTGTTAAACTCATGCTCTCACCAACCGTCCTCTTCCACCACTACTTACACAAATCATGCCATCTTTATTTATTCAATATCTGTAAAATAGTATAGGTTATAATAATTAATTGAGAAAGTTGAATCTTTATAATTTAACGAGACAAGAGATGGGAAGTGAACAGGGTTAAAAGTTAGGATCTTTTTCCTTTGTTTTCCTCACACACACGCAACAACACTTTGGACTTTATTTCTTCCTTTGTGTTCTTTTGACAGCAAAAGATTACAAAAACAGGACCAATCATTTTCTTTTTTTCATGAACTTTGGCTTGTTCCTTCACGAGACTACATTTTTCTTACACACACACACTCTCTCTCTCTAATCTCTCACTTCATCTTATCTCATAAAACCCATCAAACTAGTGTGCAACAACAAAACTATGAGAAAAAAATGGCTTACCATTCACCTTCTTCTTCAAACTTCATCTCAGATGAGAATCAACCACTTGATTCGGTTCGGGAAATCGTACTTTCGATCAACGACTACATTCTTAGCGTTATATCAGACGCCGAAGAATGGATTTCACTTAAGCAGAAATGCATCACAATGTTAAACATTGAAGAAGAAGAAAATACTCTCTTTGAATTCTCCTCTGAACACTCTCCTCTCTCTAACCTCTATTGGGGAATCGAAAACATCGAATCTTCGATAAACCCTAATTACTCAGAAGAAGAGAAGATGTCTCGTTTGAGAAACTCAGAGAGAATGCTTCAAATGCCTGCTTTGCTTGAAGAACAAGGGAACACAATCTTGGTTTCTTTCTCTTACTTTTACCTCTCTATTGTAAGTTATCTCCAAGGTGATTCCTTGCAGACCACATTACATTTTCTTCAGTCGGTTTTGGTCGCACCGGATATCGTAAGAACCGAAATTGCCCCGGAGCTTTGTGAGAGCATTTTCTTCACTCCTGGTGTGTATAAGTCAGATGAAGAGATTAGAGAGATTGCAAGGAAGTATAAATACAAAGCAACTTATTACCAAGTTATGTCGTATGGAGATTTTAACGAGAAGCCGCTTCGAAAACCGAAGAAATACCGGTAAGGATTACAAGCTTTGTAATAAAAAAATAGATTAGTTCTGTTTCTCTTTATGTTTGTATCTTGAAACAGAGGAAATTCAATAACCATATACAATGTTTCAGGCTAGAGAAGCTAGAGTTGGCAGAAACATGCGAGGTAGGTTTACTAAATTACAATACATGTTTTTCGAGATGCTTAGTGATATCTTATTATATAAAAGAGGATGCGTAAAATTGTAACTCACGAGATCGCGACACGTGTTAAGTAATCGATTAGATTCTAACACATGTCAAAAATTAGGAATCAACATAAAATAAAATATAAATATAAAATAAAAATTAGGAATTAACAAACCATATAATATAAAATAGAAACGACAATGTTTCTATATATAGGCAAATGTTTAACATATGTTATATGTGTGGGGAATACAAAATAATTGACCATCGATAAAAGTAGAACTAGATCAAGGAGAAAAATCAAAGATAAAGAAAATTTGGTTAGTGGTATGTTTTTACGTGTTTAAAGTTTACGAAATAACATCAAAGAATGATCGTCAAAACATGTAAGAATAATTTAGTTGTTATATCAAATATTTAATTATTTAAACCATATTAAGCGTATATACTTTATTGATTTCCAAATTCTTTAAATTATATAAGATATGAGACTATATTTTTCCAAATTATATATGAACCCATAACTTTAATCGCTACATGTTTGAATTAAGAATATAGTATGTTTTTCCCCAAGGCATTCTTTAACCATAACTATTTACTATAAATCAAATAATCCTCGCATCGCGAAGCTCTTAATCTAGTGTAATCATAAAATTTATGCAAAAAAAATTAACATTAAACCTTTTTTTTTATTTCTTGGTCTCCATGTTGAAGAAGTTATTGCAGCACCAGAACCTCCACAATGTTGATTTGCAAGAAGATGAGCTTAATGACATCTTCAACAAAATCAAATCATCAAGAAACAGCTTTGAAGATTCTCCATGTTTGGATTTCAACATGCAACAATATTACAATCCAGAGATTAGAGAAGATAATGGCACGGTAATTTCTCTAACCGAACACTTCCATTGCTAAACATTCAAAGATAGAGAATGAAAATTAACATTTTCCACAAAATGTATTGTGAATTCAGGACACATTAACCAGCATCTTCCATGTCTCCCAACAACAAGCATATAACGAGGACACATTAGCCAACTATTCCCACTGTTTTATCGGTAATTTTAACCAATCCATCTTTGACATTCAGGCTCAGCAATCAAAGACAACTTGGAATACACAACTAGAGTTGGAAGAAATGTCAGTATTTGGACATAATGGTTGCATAACTTTTGAAGCAATGAGGAAAAATTTGCAGACCAAGAAACGAGGAAACGGACTTGAGACGCATACTAGAAGAGCTCGGAGAATGGATTTATGGAAGAATCTTCAGTACTTGATAAAGGGTCTTCTCGGAAATGCCGATGAGACATATGTATCAGAGGTTACAATGATCTATCAAATGCTGAATGGAAAACAAGGAGTCAAATATAGTATGCTCAAAGATGTCATTCTTGATCAGCTCCTTACGGCGATTTCTTGCTCCGGGGAGAAAACCGTGATAAAAGCATCGATGACCGCACTTACAAAGATCATATCAGTCAATACAACAGTTCTTGAAGAGATAAAGAAGAAAGGTTTAAACTTAAGTCATCTAGCAAATGCTCTAAAACAGAATGTGCAAGAAGCAGCTATTCTCATCTACCTTATAAAGCCATCTCCAACAGAAATCAAGTCTCTTGAGCTTTTACCGGCTCTTGTTGATGTTGTTGCATCCACTTCTTCTTCTTCTTGTTACACATTAAGACCTTCTACTTCTCTTTTGACGCCTCCTGCAGCATCGTTGATGATAATTGAAGTGCTTATTACTGCTTTTGATCATGCTACAAACACAATGCACTTGGCTGCAATTAGCTCTCCTTCTGTTCTTTGTGGACTTCTTGATGTTGCAAAAAGTGGAAACTCAGGAGAATTCATCTCTTTGGCTAGTATTTTAGTCAAATGCATGGAATTTGATGGACTAAACAGGAAGTATATTTATCAGAATACTCGAGTAGCTCCTTTCGCGCATCTCTTGCAGAGCAAAAACAGAGAAGAAATATTCATTTCTCTTCAATTTCTTCATGAAGTCTTGAAGATACCTAGGTATGTATATAAATTTTTTAAAATCAAACTACCAAATTACACTTTTCATATATAATTCTTTGAATTTCAGGTCTTCAGCGATTAAGATTCTGCAGCAGATAAAGAAAGAAGGAAGTTTTGACACTAAGGATACATTATTACAGTGTATTAAACATTTGCAGGGTGATCACAAACTCTTTGCAGCAGATATAATGCTTCAACTGAATGCACTGGTTAGTAGTAAAAACATATCTAGTTGATTCCATTTCTATAAAGATTTAACTTTGTATCGAAATTCTCTTGACAGGATTCTCCTCCTGAGAGCAAAAAGTTCAGAAATGAAGCTACAAGAGCTCTCCTTGATGCAGTAATATATAGTGAAGATTCACATATGCAGATTTTAGCAACATTCATTCTTTCGAATATCGGTGGAACATATTCATGGACAGGAGAACCATACACTTCTGCTTGGCTAATGAAAAGAGGAGGTTTAACTTCTATGTCACACATGAATATGATTAGAAACATAAACTGGTCAGATGAATGTTTACAGGTACTTTTTTTTTAACATACTAATAATAATTTCTTCAAAAAAAAAATAAACATACTAATAAAAAAATAAACCAAAAGCCAAAAAAAAAAGGTGAATTATGGGAAAATTTCATAACTTTTTTTGCAGGATCAAGGAATAGATGGATGGTGCTGTAAGATAGCTAGAAGAATTTGTGAGACAGGAAAAGCTACTTTTTGTGGCTTACAAGAAGGGCTAAAGAGTAAAAACAAGAGTGTTTCAAAAGCATGTCTTATAGCCATTGCATGGCTTAGTATAGAGATTTCAAAAGGTCCAAATAGTTTAAAATACTCAGCTTGTGAAGTCTTACTTGATGATATTGCTCAATTTCTATACCCTGGTTTGGAGCTTGAAGAAAGACTTCTTGCTTGTATATGCATCTACAATTTTAGCTCAGGAAAAGGTAAATGTTAAATCATATAAACATTTTTCTGAATAAATTGCTAATATAAGCATGTGATTGCAAGTTTTAATACATACTAAAGTGTAGTGTACACACAGGAATCCACAAACTAATCAATTTCTCAGAAGGCGTTAGAGAGTCTTTAAGGCGTCTTTCGGATGTGACTTGGATGGCTGATGAATTGCATAAAGCAACATATTATCTATTTAGCAAATCAGTAAGTTTTGCTTAACCTATATATTCCAATTATTACAATCTCTATACAATCATCAAAACCACAAGTTAAAGCAACCATGTAAAAGAATTTATAACTATTAACCATTTCAATATCGATAGGACCAGCGAATATCTTGTGTTCATACACAAACCATAGAGATGCATCAATCTGGAAGTGGAGCTGTAACAGCACTTATCTACCATAAAGGCTTGCTTTTTAGTGGATACTCAGATGGTTCAATCAAGGTACGTATGCGTCGAACTTTAATAAAAATTGAATAGGAGTACAAAATTTTAAAAAGAAACCTTACCTTGAGCATGGGAGATTATCAGGTGTGGGATGTGAATGATAAATTAGCCACACTTTTATGGAGCATCAAGGAGCATAAAAGTGCGGTAACATGCTTTTCACTTTCCGAAACAGGAGAGAGTGTCTTAAGTGGATCAGCTGATAAAACTATCAGGGTATGAATATCAGCTCTTTGTTTCCATAACTAAAATCAGGAGAAAATTGATTCTTTTTTTCTTTGAAATGTATGCTTTAATCTTCTCTTATGTAGATATGGCAAATAGTTAAAGGAAAGTTGGAATGCATTGAAGTCATGGAAACAAAAGAATCAATAAGGAAACTTGAAGTGTTTGGCAATATGATATTTTTCATAACCAAAGGGCACAAAATGAAGGTAGATATTCTTATGTCACAAGAGAGCAGAGTCTACTACATAATAATATTATATAATGGCTAATAATCTTCTCCAGGTTCTTGATTCATCAAGAATATCTCAAAGTATCTTTAAAGGTAAAGGTGTGAAGAGTATGGTTGCATCTCAAGGAAAGATTTATATAGGATGCATAGATTCAAGCATACAGGTAATATATCTTTTGTATTTCATCTAAATGATACTGAATTATAAAGACACAAAGTAATTACATAGCATTTCAGGAATTAATCCTCACAAATAAACGGGAGAAAGAGATCAGAGCACCAACTCGGAGCTGGAGAATTCAAAACAAGCCTATTAATTCAGTGGTTGTGTACAAAGACATGTTATATAGCTCAAGCACCCATGTTGAAATGTCCAATATAAAGGTAAAATACTACATTAGAAATTGTCACAATGTGAAAAAAAAAAACTAAAGAAAGTGACTTATATAAATGGCTTACAGGATTTGAGAAGGAATTATGATCCTCAAATGTCGATACCTGCGGAAAAAGGGTCCAATATAGTAGCAATGGGTGTTGTTGAAGATTTCATATACCTGAATCGAAGTTCATCCTCAAACACTCTTCAGGTAATACTTTTTTTGATGAATAATAATTTTACATTCATTCAAAAAAATATTTAAGTTAAAATTCCTATACCCAAATCAAATAAAGTGAAACTAACCTTGACTAGCTTATGTAGGATCCTAAGATGTATTTTTTATCTTAGCTTTGTAATCATCAAAATTTTATATTAAAAGTAAAGACCTTAAGATTTGTGAAAAAAATTAAGGTTTGGTTGAGAAGGACACAACAGAAAGTGGGAAGGCTATCAGTAGGAAGCAAGATAACATGCCTCCTTACTGCGAACGATATCGTATTTTGCGGTACAGAAGCTGGAGTTATTAAGGTGAGTATACACACAAGTTATAACTAAATTTCTTAAATCCATTTTGGTTTTTCAGATGGTTATATTACAGAAGCACTTATACCACCACTAATTTCTTATGACAAAACAGGGATGGATTCCGCTGTAGCAGAAGGGTCAAGAATATAAAGTAACCATTACATTTTCAACAATCAAAGCTTCAAAGTTATGATACATGAAGACTCATTTCCATATCACCTTGAAGAAGTATATACAAAGCTTGCATTAGAGTGAAGTGAATCTGCCTATGTGATATATGTACATGTGTTACACAGCATCGTTATAGTCCATTTCACATTTGTGTAGATAGTAGTTTTTGCAAAAGATTCCACACCAAACATTACATACACTGATATTATTAAGTTACTCTTTAGTTAGTCTTAAAAAGTATTAAGTTACACCAAACATAACATACACTGAGATTCTACAAGCTCGTGATTTAACAGAGTGCAATGAGAACTCTATTCATGATAACAATTATTGTAAAAAGGGAAAAAGATTAAAGTAATTGCCTGTTTGAGATCTTAGTAGGTCCTACATTTTGACCTAAAAGATGCTTCATGAAAAATTTCACAACGGAAAATTGCTAATATTCACATGGTCACGTCGAAAGAATCTATTTTTATGCAGAATTTTTGGAATATGTTATGAGAAGTCCAAATTTTGGGTCCCCACAAAAAAAGAAAAAATTCATATAAATCAAAATAATATATTTGGTATTTAATATAATTTGTATGAATGGGGTTAAGTCAGAAGGCAGCCTTATTTCTCCTTGTGTCTCTTTGCAGAAATGTTCGTCTTTATTTTCTTCTCAATGGACCCCTTTTGATGTCCTTGTCCCGACCATCTCTTCCACACATTATCATATTATTTGATTATCAATCTGAACTTATTGTTATGCCTGTGAACCAAATTCTACACATTAATTATATCATCATTTGATTATCAATATGACTTTATAAATTCAAAACTGTTTGTGTTTGTTTGTTTATAATTCATGATAGTATTATAATCTTAATCGACTTGACATTTCAATGTTTTTTTTGTTACCAACTTGTGGTTTTGTCGGACAGCAAATTCAATAATTTGTTTTCCATAAATGTAATTTAATGTATAGATTAGCTGGTTGGTGATAATGAATTTGATGATAATGATGATGATAGTTTTTGTAAATGTTGTTGACTTCTTGTACTTTGCATGTCTTACTTAAAACTTGTGGGGCTCAAAGAAGAAAGAGAGTGAAGGATCATAATGCATGTGCAAAGGCATGTATGTGCCTTTTGATTCCACTCATTTATTACTTAAAACCCTAAAACCTGTTGACTACTTTTTCAAGTAGGTTTTTGTTACCATCACAGTGACACACCACAAAACAAAGTAATCTTAGGAGAATTAGACAACAATGTGTATTAAATAATAATAATCCATTAAAAATATATATATAATCATGGAAGAATAAGACAAAGTAGAGCAAGTATCCTAAGCTCATTCTTCTAAAGGTTTCAAGCTTTTATGATGATGAACATAACCAAGAAGCCAAACATAGAAATGAAATAAAAGAACAATAGTGTGACAATTACATTACTAGTTGAAAACAAAAGATCAAACCAATGTCCAAAGAAACAAATGACAGAACAACCTAACTAAAACACATGAATGAAATATGATCTAGAGATAAAAATTAACTCCTTGATGCATCTCTTTAGCTTCTCAAAGCCAACAGTGAAGGGATTGAGTCCAAATTTGAAGAGGTGTTCTTATCATTTGAAGACTCTGTAATAGTACGACCTTTATGAGTAGTATTACTAGTCTTGGCTCTCATTGGACTTGCAAATGTCCATCCCCAACTTCTATTCCCCATCTTATTACCATGATGATGATGATCAACCGTTGATGATGATGATGATGTTGTTGATGATGATGATGTCATAATCATAAACCCACCAAAGATACCACCACATTTCACCATTTCACTCATTGCATCTTCACCACCACCACCATTACTAATAACCTTATTAGATTCTCTTTGTGACTCGATCCTTCTCAAAGCACAATCACCAAACCCATTAGAGATCCTCTCAAAGAAATCACCAGAGAAGCTTCTACTTCCACATCCAACAGATCTAGATCTCAACACTTTCCTTCCAAAAGACGAACCACCACTAACATTTGTTGGAGTTTCTGATGCAACCACTTTGTCATTAGGACTAGACTCATCTTCTTCCTCAGCAATCACATCAAATGACTCTGTTCTCTGGCTTCTTGGTCTTGAAGAATTATGACTAAAGTTTTCAACTTTTTTAGTAGTTGAGGTAATTTGATGTTTGGAAGAGTAAAGATGAAAGAAAGACCAAAACCCACTTCGTTTCCTTTGTCTAAAACTCTCACCATAACCAGAAGCAGTAGATTTGCTTCTCTTATACATAAGATTAGCCGAAGAAGAAGACGAAGATGTCGAAAAAGAAGAAGAAGAAGAAGAAGAGATCATATCTTTCTTCTTCTTAGCTAGCAAAAATGGAAGATTGTTGTTGTTTGTGGAATCTCTCACGTTGCTTAGAGCAAGAGAGGAAGTTGAAGAAGAAGAAGGAGGAGAAGAAGAAGAAGAAGAGAGTTGTGTTGGTGGTTTAGACATAGGGAAAGAGGAAGTTACAAGCTTACCTAGCTTTTCTTGAAGACATAATGCACAGATTCCTCCTTGGTTTTTTGTGTATGGATGTGTTATACATTGCATTCCTTCTCCCATTTCTTGATCTTTTAGCTCCACCATTACAACCAAAGAAGAAAAATTAAACTTTTTACCAAGTTTTCTCTGTTTCCTCTGTTTCTGTGTGTAATGAAAGAAGAATTTAGCTTTTTAGCTTCTTGAGAGAGAGATAGAGAGAGTACAGAGATTGTAAAGAAAGAGAGAAAGGTATTGAGTTCGTAAATGCACGTGGGAGTTCTGACTTGTACCGTCTCGAGCTCTCTATATTTTATCGTTTTTGCTCTGTTTTTTGTTTGTTCTTGAGATATTTTTAACAAGTCTTAATTATTCACTAGAAGTCTACGTGTCTTTAGTGTTTAGTTTTTATGGAAACACTAAACTTCTTTTAAACGTTAAAAGAAGTGACTGTTCTTGGTATGATTAGGTTTTTAATAGTAAAATTTTTGATGAATCTGATCAACTAGTTATATCGAGTTGATAAATGTAAAAAGGATGTGTATAAAGGGTTATTGACACTATAGATACTTTTTCCAAAACTTATTATACTTAAAGATATTTCCATGTCTACACATACTTTTTCCTTCTTTTTAAAATTTTAATTTCCAAACTACCTCTCTTTTAATTTTCAAACTCATTTAATATATTAATTTCTTCTTCTTCTACTTTTTCCTCTTTCTCTTTCTTTTTTCTCTGTCCTTTTTGTAAAAGAAATAAATTGAAATCCAATTTGCTTGATAAAAAATTTGGTAGAGATTTGTTGACTATGATTTTTTCGACAAAACATTCTCCAAAATAATTCGATTAGTTTTAAATTCACTAGAAGATTAAGACGAATCGGAAATCAATTATGGAGATTCGTGAAGCAATTTTTCTAGGTTTGTATTGATTTGTTGATATGGATTCATTAATCAGACACTATCCATATATTACTATCCATCAAAACACTTCCAATGAATCGTGTTGCCAAACTCTTGTAAGGATAATTAACGAATAAACAAACTATATTTTTTTATAGGAGTGTGTTTTACCTCTTCTACTTTGGGAAATAGGTTTATGAATTATGATTATCAAACACGATCGACCATTAACCATCTCAATCCCCAAAGAGCTAACAAAACAAGGAACGTTATTCATGTAAACCTGTCCACCAGATAAAACCAACACTATCCATGTGTGACTATCCATCAAAACATTTCCATTGAATCGTGTTTAGCCTACATACCAAGTCAACTCTACCATTCGTATTAACCAATCTTGGGATTTTTTCAATTTACAACTCAATGGTGCTAGTTTCTCTTAACAATAAACCATTCAATATACTGAGGCTGTCCACTAGAGGTTGTCCACCAAACACCACTAGAGATTCATGAAGCAATTTTTCTGGGTTTTACATGAGCTTCTTCTTCTTAGAGGTTGGGTTGTTTATTGTAAACAAATATGAGTAGATCTGGTCGAATAAATATTCGAATTAGGCTCGTTCGCAGAAAAAAAAGTAAAGAAGAGTTTGTCTCCTAGGATTCGAATTCGATTTTGTTCTTTTTTTTTTTTGTACAAAGCATAGAGGAAGATGCATAAACTGACAAAACAAACACATCTTAGACTGTTTAATAAGATTTAAAGCAGTTTAGTTTGAATCTGATCCAAACAATAATTCATAAACAAACAAAGAAATTTAGTCTACAATAATACAGATCCAAAAGCTGATACGATTAACAAAATTAGATCCATTTTTTGTAACTTTGTTTTTGTTATATCCATGGTTTTATTACACTACGATTTTGTATTAAGTCGAGTTTTTTTTTTTACGAGAAGTGAAACTTTTATCATGTTGGTTCGTCAACTTTCCTAATAATTGAAGTTTTATGATCAACTAGTTAAGTAATTTAAAGCCAATCCATAAACACTTATTGATGACAACAAAAATAAACAGTAGTACATTTACTATGCAAATACCCTAGTTGTTTCCCATGTTCGTCATTTTTATAAGTCCGGTCCCATCTTAGTGTATTAAATATCACTTATCCTATAGTTTTGTTAATTAAGAAATTCACCGGCTTCCATTTTTTTTATAGGGCCAACCAATCAATCAAAATTGTTTATTAATATTGACTAGCTCTTTTTTTTCTCCCCTATTATAAGAAAATGTTTACAATCAAGAAAATGTTCTCAAATAAACCAACAAGAAAATATTGTGGTTGATGAACTTTGGTTTCCATGATTAATAATAATCCAGTCCTTTAAAAAAAACAAGAAAATGTTCAAGTTCATAATCTGTCAGTTAAAAATGTAATCTAAGCCTACAAAATCCTTATTTGTAAGGAATATTTTGATGACAAATTTTTACCCGTTTTTTCATATTTTTTTGCGGAGAGGTAAAATCGAATTTTGGTGTTCATTAATCATGTAAAGATGACAATGTCACTTGTGCTAATGGATACTAGCTCCCAAAAATCGATTTCTGTGTAGGTTTACAATGAAACAATATATAGAAAAGATGTGTTTTTTGTGTTGTAACGTAAACGAGAGACGTAGAGAGAAAGAACAAAGAGTGGTCCAAAATTGGCATCGAATAGCCGTGTATTTTGTTAGCTTATTACACATTTCTCTGTCTTTTCTACTCAAACCAAACCTTCTTCTATTTAGGGTCTCTTTCCATTTCTGTCATATTCAATTATCAGGAATTGCTTCTTCTTCCTTATCATCATGTTCACACTTAGCCCTTACATTTCTAAATATTACACACAAACATAGAAATTGAGTATTAATTCACTAATTTGTTCTAAATGAGTTTCACAGGCTCTGAAGTTTATAAGAAACTGAATTACATGTCTGGGTTTATCCACACTCGCTAATCTATGTATCCAGACCCAACCATTTTTTTAAAACCTTCTGTAAGAGAAGAAAGCAAAGAAAAATTAAAGTGTCTTATGATATTATCAATAAATTAAAGAACTTACTCCATAGAGCTTTATAACAAATGTATCTGATGACTCTGTATCACAAACCATCATACATAACATAAACAATTCTTTATTGCTACTCCTACTTTCTCCCAGATTCATCGGTCTGGGACGGGACTTTATTTAAGAGTTTCTAAGGCCAAAGGATCCCAACTTTCCGGCAAGTAAACGTGGACATAAAGAAAACACAGTAGATGCAGAAACAAAGAAATGGTTTCGCTCAAACGCTGACCTTACAACCGCGATCTAGCTTGTTCCACGGGAGCGCTCTGCATCACAAATGGAAGGACAATCAAGAATATGAGTTACATTTTGAGAAACTTTGAGAGCAAAATGGACAAGACTAGCCATGTAATAAAAGCCAAGAAGAAATAGATTGAGTTTATTGCAATCACCAACAAAAATCCTGCTCTACGAACAAGTTCACAAAACTGAAAGATGCGAGCCAAAAAGAAAAGGAAGACAAGCAAAGAAATATTCACCAGAGGAGCTCCTTTAGATCCCCTTTCAGCTAAGAAAGCACAAGGCTTGAAGAATTCACCATAAGTCTTTGACCACTCATCCAGCTTCGAATAAATGTATTTCGATCCAATGGAATCAGCCCAGAACATGACTCCTCCTCTGTTCACAAGAGATTTAGAATACAACTAAAATGAGCAAACAAGAATTTGATAAGGATCTCAAAGTTACAGCATTTTCTTTTATAATGCCAGTGACCTGTAAGGTGGAAAACCCATTCCCATTATGCCAGCAATGTCGAGGTCTGCTGCTTTAACAGCAATACCTTCAGCAAAAACTCTACACGCTTCGTTCACTACCGGGAAAAACGTCATTTCAATAATTTCCTTCTCTGACAGTTTCGCCAACTACAAGCCACAACAACCACTCAGAGTGAGGAAAGAACAGTGAGTTCCTCTCAAATGAGGTTTTTATGGACAGAGAGATACCTTAGGGTCAACGTTTACGCCAGATATGCTCCTTGCCTTCTCTATATATTTCTTTAATTCAGGATCAGGTTTAGCCTTGCGCTTATCATCATACAAATAGAAACCTTTACGAGTGGCTTCACCTGAATTCAACCAGAATAAAACCAAAAAATTTAGAAGAAATGTTAAATCAATACTAAACATTAGCTAGCTCTTGTTTCTGACATACCAGCTCTCTTGTCCTCTTGCATGAGTGGGATAATCATTGATTTGTTTGTCCTCTCTGGGAAATTCTCGATGAATTGCGTTGCAGTTGCAATTGCCACACCGAATCCAACCAGGTCACACAATCTGCTCGAATATGAGTAATGATGAGTATATATCATGAGACATTAGCTTTCATGTTACATAAATACAATTTAAAAAAGGGGAATGAAAATGACATGGATCTTTGCAACGCGACATACCTGAAGGGACCCATTGGCATTCCGAACTTGCTGATTGCCCTGTCGATAAGATATGGATCTGTTCCACGCTCAACGAGGAACATAGCTGCCTGTGTGTATGGGAAAAACATCCTATTCACTGCAAACCCAGTGCAGTTTCCCACCACGACTGGTGTTTTCTTAATCTTCTTCCCAACATCTAACAGGTCAACAATTACTTGGGCAGAGGTATGATTGGTTCGGACTATTTCAAGTAGTGGCATGACATGTGCTGGACTGCATCAGGAAAATGAATAAACATGATTCGTGTAGAGTGAGCAAAACCATTCCGGGAATAAGATTTTCACTGAAATTCATCCAAATTCATAAGTACAAGTAATCACCTGAAAAAATGTGCTCCGACAATCCGATCCTGGGACTTCGTCTTCTCCCCGATTTTGTTCAAATCAATGGTAGATGTGTTGCTAGCGAGGATACAATGCTGAGGACAGTACTTCTCTAGATCAGCAAAAATTTGTTGCTTCAACGATATGTTCTCAATAACAGCCTGTTCAACCCACCAGAAAGACATCATAAAAAGTCAATTCACTTATCTAGCCATATTAAAAACAACCTTGGTTATGCTCATTGTTACCTCAATGACCATGTCCACATCCCTAAAGCTTTCATAGTCAAGAGAACCCTTGAGGAGAGACATGGTTTTCTCAAACTTTTCCTTAGTCATGCTTCCTTTCCTTACACGACTCTGAAGATTAGCTGATCAATTAATGAAATCAGTCAGTCAGATCAAGCTTTTACAAGTCGTTGGTAAGCAATGTACAGAATCTATCCCCACCTTTGACTCTGCCAATTCCTGCCTCAAGGAACTTCTCATTTACCTCCTTGAGAACCACTGGATAGTTACTGAGAATCAATGCAGTGGCTATTCCAGATCCCATCAACCCGCCTCCAATTATTGCTACCTTTTTAATCTTCCTTGGCACCAACCCACGATCAGTAACTCCAGGAACCTGTCCACAAGGTAGATTGGAAAGAATAAAAACAGGGAAAGATTTTCAAGCCCATAGTTGATAAATACAAGTCTAAATTATTACAATCTCGCAGACCTTTGTAGTTCCTCGCTGAGAAAAGAAGACGTGGATCAAGCCTTTTGTGGTATCCAAGTTTACTACTTGTGAAGCGATTTCAGCCTCCTGTAAAAAGCAATGTGATGGGAAATTTGTACTGGTCAAGAGTCAGGGCGAAAAGGCTAAAGAGAGTAACAAAGCGAAGAAATTATAGGTAAATTACCTTTTCTAAACCAGCCCTTGAACCAGAAACAATACCCACTTCAACAGCGTCAAGGCACATTAAGGGGTGTCTTAAATTGGGGGCTTGCTTCCGCGTCTGTGCCCTGGCAAACTTCATTATCTCCCTTGCCTCTCCAAGAGGAGGTAACTTATCAGTCTTTAAAACACTAGAAACCCATGGTTTTCTCCTCTCGACTATGTCAAGGGCCCAGCGACGAGCAGTGTTCAGTAACTCGGCAGGTGGCACCACAGCATCAATAAGACCCAATGAATGACCTTCCTCAGCTTTAACCGGCTTAGATGTCTATATGTTTCAATAAAAGAAATCTCGTTACATTTTAACCAAAGCGGACTACTGCTAAAATAAGAATTAGTCGCTGACGCACCAAAATCATTTCAAGGGCCTTTGTGAGACCAACAAGACGTGGAAGACGCTGTGTTCCTGCATCAACCCAAAGGAGTCTAATTAGCAAAATAAACGAAAGCGACTTCATTCATTTAACACAAACATGAATCACAAATTCTTTTTCCGTCCTCATAGCCTAATATACATCTACAATTCTTCGACTTCCCATTCCCACGAGTTTTAAACAATGTGATGGTCATTGGAGTAAAGGGCTTGATAATCAACAAAGTTGAGTTATGTACCTCCA
This sequence comes from Draba incana, assembly GCA_963576765.1. NCBI lineage: Eukaryota > Viridiplantae > Streptophyta > Magnoliopsida > Brassicales > Brassicaceae > Draba > Draba incana. Next base: position 31,502,936 of record OY755213.1, read on the forward strand.
AACCCGGGAATAACACCGAGCTGCAGCTCGGGCAGACCTAACTGTGCACCAGGAGATGATATCCGTGCATGGCAAGCCTGGAAACAAACCATACAACTGCATCACCATCCTTTGAAGAAGAAGCAAGTTAAATCTACCAGGCTAAACATAGAAACTCATACCATAGCAAGTTCTAACCCTCCTCCCAAGGCAAGACCTTCAATGGCAGCAACAGACGGTTTCTTTGCAGCTGAATCCAAACAAATAAACCGATCCCTCAGCAACACACCATTGCAAAATATCGCATTAATCAATTAAGTCGGCAAATAGAAAAAAAAAACCTTCAAGCAAGCCAGATATGAGGTCAATTGAGAGGTATCCAGGCTTTGGCTCCTTCCCTGAGAAAAATCAATAACACCAGTACACATTACTAACTACATCAATACACAATCACCAAAGATACAAAATCTACAGAAACATACTAGTCCCCTTCTGCATTTCACCAAAACCAGATATATCAAAGCCACCAGAGAACTTCCCCTTCTCACCTGCAGTGAAAAAAAGAAAAACACATAAAACTCATCACTAAATCATCTCCAAAGTTTGCATAAACGTGTCCTGTTTAATAGACGTAGAAGAGAATGATCTCAAAACATACCCGTAATAACAATAGCTTTAACATCATTCCTGCTCAAGGCCTCCTCGTAATTGCTTTTGAGGTTGTCTAGCACTGTATACAAACACACAAAAACAGAGTATCAAACACACACAATTCACACTTCGTAAAATCGACGTTTCCTCGAGATCATCATCGTACGCTATTAAGTAAACCAAAAGAGCATGAAGATCAAAAACTAGTAGTTCCGAATTTCACATAATCAGATCATAAATTCGATCAGGAGCTGAAATTGAATCGGTGAGGCAACAACAAAACCAAACACGGAGCGATAAAGGAATTGGGCGAAAGAAAATGACCTAAATCTGATGATGTAAAATCCACAAAATTCCGAAATCATGTAAATCTGAGAGTAATCGTACCGTCGAAGGATAGAGAATTGACGGGAGGATTGATGAGTGTGATGACGGCGACGCCATCGGAACCAACTTCCATCACCGTCTTCCCTTTTGCTCGTGAAGCCATTTTTGGAGCTCGGTTACGATCTTCGTTGAGTCAAAACTCGGAATTAAGAAATTAAGAGAGACGTGAGAAATGATATATGATTGGAAAAATGACGTATGATAGAATGCAGTGGCACACTCCTCAATGCCAAGGACGCTTTGATAATGTTTTTGATAAGTGATTTTATTTTTTGTATTCACTCTCAAAATCTATTTTTTATGAAATGGAAGTAATCACGGATTAAGAAAATAAATACCAGTCAAAATTGTGTGTTTCTGAGGATTTTTTACTAAAATTGTGTGTTTTGGCTGTGTTAGATTTGTCTCACATCGGTTGTTTGTGGCTTATATGAACCACATATATAGTGGTGCAAACCTCACCTAATGAGCTAGCTTTTGGGTTGAGTTAGGCCCATTCTAAGAGGCTGGTCTTAGTCCTGCCGGGTTACCAAGCTTGGCGGATCTTATTAACACTACGGATTTGAATCTAAACGACCCATGGATTTATAGTTTAAAACAAAATTAACTAGGAATAAAAGGAAAAATAGAATGTAAATGTTATATTTACTTGATATTTGTGATATATAATCGCACCCATTTTTCGGGGTTTTCTTTACACGTTTGAATGAAAAAATGTAAATAAAGTTCACATTTTTACACAAGCATCAAAATATCAAATCATACCTTATTTTCTAAAAAACATAGTACTAGTATCTTTTACTGCTCCGTATTATCCGGTGAGAAGTATGGAATAAGCTTTCATACAATTAATCATACCAAATAATTTAAGACTTCACTTAGCTAAAAAAAGGGATTTGGTGAACGAAAAAAAGTTAAAGGTTGGCAAAAAAAAGTCAAAATAGAAATGGTGCAACGTTGAGATGTAAGTTGAGTTAGGTTGCTAGCTCACCTCACAGAGATAATGTTTGGCATTTAGTCATGAAATTAATTAGTTAATTGGCATTTTCTCGTTATACTATACTTTTTTTTAATTTTCTTCAAGTACGCACTTATATGACTCAAGACACACGTGTACCGCTAATCACATCCTCCAAAAGCTCCGAGATATTGCTGATGTGGCGTCGATAAAACCAAACTAATTGGATAGTTATATCTAATCAGCACAACTTATCCTTAATCCGATACTGAAACACACGGTACGTTACATTTGTCTGCCAGATTTCTTGTTTTTTTATCTTTAGTTGTTGGAACTTGGAAAAAGCTCTCAATTCCTCTGTTTATTTTTCCATCTCTCCCTGTTTTTTACTCAAGACCAACCGTGAACGGCGATGATCTCAAGGCGGATCTGGCGGAGTCATAGGTTGCTCCGCCAATTTAGCTCGTCTTCTGTTTGCGCTCCGTCGTTTCGGGTACCGGAGTATCATTCTCACTCGCTCGCCTCTCCGGCTTCGCGCCCCGTCCTTGATCACTCTCTCACTGTAAGTTTCTCCAGACCAAATATCTAGTTTTGTCGAGTTTTGTTTTACTTTAAAGATTTTAGAGGTGTGATTGGTTTGGCTTTGCTCTGAGATCAGTCTCCGACAAGCTTTTTGAGTGCAAAAATAAAATTAATCTGTTAAATTTAGAAGAAAAAAAAGAAACATTAATCTGGTAAATCTGGGATTTCTGGTTAATTTTGAGGAAAAAGATCAAACAAGTTGGTAATATTTGTTGTACTTTGGCAGTTGATGAAATGGAGTGGAGGAAGTAGAAGATTATTTTCGAATGAAGCCATGGCCATAGATTCAAATGCAGGGTTGACTGATGTGCCACTAGCACAAACTGGGGAAGGTATTGCTGAATGTGAGCTTCTCAAGTGGTTTGTCAAAGAGGTTTGTTAATTATATGCTTAAAGATTCAGTCTTTTCGATTGTTACAAGAATTATGAATGAATCAACCATTTTTGTGTTTTGCTTTTTTTGCAGGGCGATCTTGTAGAAGAGTTTCAACCGCTTTGTGAAGTTCAGAGTGATAAAGCAACGATAGAGATAACAAGCCGTTTTAAAGGGAAAGTAGCTTTGATTTCACATTCTCCAGGTGATATTATTAAGGTTAGAGCCTACAAAATGAAATATTCGATACGAAAATGCAAGATAATGGATTATTTGTTAGTGAAAGTTTTATTTAGATTGGATTATTAGTTTTAGCATGTTAATCTTTTGTGTTAATATGCGGCCAAATCTCTACTGATGAAAGGTTGGAGAGACGCTGGTTAGGCTTGCGGTTGAAGACGCACAAGATGCTATTCCAGTAACCTCTGAGTGTTCAAGTAATGTAGAACCGGCCGGTTCAAAGCCAAAAACCGACAATCTTGTTGGCGCTCTGTCAACTCCCGCTGTTCGTAACCTTGCAAAAGATCTTGGTATAGACATCAATGTCATTATTGGAAGTGGTAAAGATGGGAGAGTTTTGAAAGAAGACGTTCTTCGATTCAGTAACCAGGATTCAGTTTCTTCTGAGAATCCTGGTATAGGAGGAGACGCCGTTTCCACTATAACGAGTGACTTTGAAGATAAAATAGTTCCTCTAAGGTATTTCCTATTGTTTTCAATATGTGGCTGCTTATAATGGAAACTAAACCCATCTTGTGTATCCACAGGGGATTCAACAGAGCAATGGTCAAGACAATGACTATGGCTACAAAGGTACCGCATTTTCATTTCGTTGAAGACATAAACTGCGACGCACTTGTGGAGCTAAAGCAATTCTTTAAAGAGAACAATACTGATTCTACCGTCAAACACACTTTCCTTCCTACTTTAATCAAGTCACTATCAATGGCTTTAAGTAAATATCCCTTTGTGAATAGTTGCTTCAACGAAGACTCTCTCGACATCATCCTCAAAGGTTTTTCTTATTGAAACTTCTTGATTTTGAGCTTATTATCTTTAGATTATAGTTATATCGATTTTTTTGGTTTTATTGTAGGTTCACATAACATTGGAATTGCAATGGCTACTGAACATGGCCTTGTTGTTCCTAATATAAAGAATGTTCAGTCATTATCTCTACTAGAGATAACCAAAGAGCTATCGCGGTTACAACATTTGGCGACAAACAACAAACTTAGCCCCGAGGATGTAACCGGTGGAACCATAACTCTAAGTAACATTGGAGCAATTGGTGGGAAATTCGGGTCTCCTCTTGTAAACTTACCCGAAGTTGCAATCATCGCTCTTGGAAGAATCGAGAAAGTTCCAAAATTCTCAAAAGACGGAACTGTTTATCCTGCATCAATAATGATGGTAAAGCGTTATTATGTTTTCATTACAAAAATTTTACTAGTACCAAAGTCTGACTATAAAATTTTGATTCAGGTTAACATCGCTGCGGATCATCGAGTACTAGATGGAGCAACAGTGGCTCGGTTTTGCTGCCAGTGGAAAGAGTATATTGAGAAACCGGAGTTGCTAATGCTTCAAATGAGATAAAAAGAGAATGGTTCATGTTTCTCTATGAGTCTTTGTAGAAGATTTGACTCAGTCTTTGTATGAATCTTTATGTTCGAATAAGATCAAGTTTAGTGTATGAAGTTTGAGCTATATATAACTCAACTAGTAATTGTAGACAAAACCTATAAAATGTTCTTAGTTAAAAGGATCAACGTTCGAATCAGTGTAACGTTCCTCTATTTTAATTAAAAGAGTCGTACAAGACAAGAAAATCTCCATTCTTGCCGGTTCGATCCAGTCACGTTCATCCATCACGATCAGAAAAATTCAAATTAAATTATTATATTTTTATAAAGTTGTTAAAAGCACAATTGTGGAGTGTGTACTATGGTTTGTGTAAAAAAAAAAAAGGTGAATGAGAGAGGGTGATCCTTAAAATTGTTCACCCTAGGATTTGCAATGCTATGTACAAATTCTTCCTATATAAGTTTATAAATGTTGTCAAAAATGCATATAACAACGTCATATTGGTTTTGGTCTCAAATCTTTAGGCAAATGAAACTGATATATATATATTATTTTGTTGTCGTCATGAAACTGTTATATATTTCGTGTTCAACGAAAATAACCCAGTCTTTGGCGAATTTAATCCACCTAATTCAACATCCTAAAACGAATCCAAAAAGCAGATATATGCGAGATGGGCCCGAAGAAGTGGTGATGGGCCTTGTATCACTTTATGAGCCCAAAGATATAATAAATACACAAGCTCTCTCACCAACGACGCGTAGGGGTTTCATGCAAAGACGAGTGTTGATTGATGTCTGTTGCTTAGAGTTGAGGCGATTGGATTGAGTATAAACCCTAAATAAAAACTTGTTTTACTGCTTTTTGTCGTCTAAGATTGGATTGCAACCTTGCAGGGACATGAATATAATTCAACCTCAGAAGGACAAGCATATTCAAGTATCATTATCAGGTAGTAGTACTCTCCCATTAATTTCTCTAAGTCTAGTGCTCTAAACTGATCATATGTCACGTGTTTGTATTTCTTTTGTTATCCAACTCTGAAGTTTTTGTGTGTGTTTTTTCAAATCTGAGCAGCAGATGATGAACAAACTGATTGCTTTGTGCGGTTGTACTTGGAACTGGAAGGCTTGGAAAGGTGTACATCTTTTCTTCATTTCGCTCAAAAAAAATAAAAATAGAAAACTTGTTACTGTCTGATATTGGGATTAAAATACAATAATGTCTCAGGGCGGTTGCATCTTTCGCGGTGGCTCGTGAAAACATTGATAAGAAGAGTTTTTCTGCATTTTTATCCGAGGAACTACATCTACAAATGGAGAATGTCAATTCACATCTCGTAGCAAAGAAGTATGTTTCTTTACCAGAGTATACTTGGCTTTTATGAGATATTTCATTCACATATATCCCTCTTGATGTTATCAATCACTGTACAGGGGAATGCAGAATTCAAAAGTGAAGCATGAGAGTAAAGGTATGGTGTTCTCTAGATGTTCTATTTATTGCAACATTGTTATACAATTCTTATTCTCTTGTGTTGTTCTCTAAATTGATTAGGTATACATAAGACTGATAGATTTGCAAGGTTGAACTCGGAAAGAAAAAGCTTTCAAAGGTAAATTATGTTCTTATATGGATGCTTTTTCCCTGAAATAGTTTTTTCTTGTGCGAAGTGGATTATAATTAGACACCATGTCTCTCAGGGCTATTGCGTTGTTTGCGTCGGCTCGTGAAAATGTTGAAAAGAAGCTCAAGTCCGGAGCTAGACAGAAGAATCCCTCAGAAATGTTAGCATCCGTATCCAAGGAGATACAGATGCACATGGAAAATATCAAGTCACATATTATCTCGAGTGGAAGCAGTTCATAGGTGAGGAGGCTTGAGAGTGATTCTTAGAGCACCGCGATTCCAAATGTTTGCTTGTTTCGGCATCTGATCGGTTCTTGCCTCAAAATTTTTTCCTGTTGGCTTTTAGTTACGGGTGTTCAATCCGGTTTGTTTCAAGTTGTTGGCCTAAGATGTTACTCTCTCTCTCTCTCTCTCTCACCTGAATTTGATTATCTATTAGCAGATTGTTGCGTTTCCTTGTTTGAATAAGCAAATCGGTACTTTCTTGTGTATTTACCTTCAAGTCGTTTTTCTCTTCTTTTGTCAAGATACTAATATTAAGAGGAGCACTTGTATCACAGGTAAAGAAGCATCTGTTACAACACTTGATTGTGTGATTTTTTAATTTAAAATTTTAAACGCAACGCTCACCTTCAAGCTCAATAAGCCAAAAACGGAACTAATGATATCTTTTTGAAGAACAAATTTTACAGCAATGGAGGAGTCCATGAAAGAAGCAAAATTTCTTACTGTTCTATACAATCATTTCTTGATCAACCAAACCTTAAGACTTCACTGCAATCATTAAACACTTTCATCTCCTTCCATGAGACACTCAACATGAGGTAGAAAAACACATTAGTTTTCTCTAAAGCCCCATTTGAGCTCACGTGCCTGCTCGGTATCTCCTTCCCTTTTGAAGCCTACCTTGAATCACTACTAGGCAGAAGGATCTGAAGCTCGAGACAAACCCGGTTCTGAGAACAAGTGTGGTCAGCTCCAGACACTTAGTGTGTTCCTTCTTGCTGCAATAAGCGCTGTCTATGGCTTTCTGAAGGATAACACCCCTCTTGACCATAGTTTTGATCAGTTTGTTGGACTCATCTGTTCTGCATAGCCGTGTGACCAAGGAATCACACAATCCAGTAGTAGACATAGCACATTCATATGGCCTTCTCTACAAAGCCCATCAATCAAAACGTTATCGCTCACAATGTCAGGTGACAGGCCATTGTCAACCGTTGTCTTCAAAAGATGCACGCCCTTGAACGGTTCCTCGACTGTACACAACCCTTCCATAAGCTCGTTGAAAGTTCTTACATTAGGTTTGCAGGCCCTCTTCTCCATGACAGAGAGAAGTTCAAACGCAGGAACAACCCGCCCATCTTTGTAGTAGCCATTTATTGACACATTGTAAGTTATTTCCGTCTTTAACCATCTTCCGACAAATCCCATTGGCCTCTTCAATCTTTCCGGCGCTACACAAACCCATCAATAAAAACAGTGCCAGTGAGACCGTTTGGCTTGCACCCTCAAGCAATCATCTCATCAAATAAGTTAAAAGCTTTACCAATCAAACCTCTATCGCACAAGGCTTTGATAAGCACAGTAGATGTACGTGTGCTTGGTTGGCAACTTTTCTCAAGCATTTGATCTTTTAAGCCAAAAGCTTCCTCAAGTGTCCCTACTTCACACAACCCGTGAATCAAAACCGCCTAAGTTACAGAGTTTGGTGCACAAGCTCCCTCTCTGGACATTACATCAAACACCTTGAGTGCATCTTTAAGATTCAATCCACAGCAAAACCCCAGCGACAAAAGAAGTGCTTACATATATGGGAATCTAACACAAACCCAAGTTAAAGAACCTTACACATATGAACATTTCAGCGGGCTTCCGTGAATCCACATTTGCACAGATCATTGACAATGCTTTTGTAATCAATCATACCAATTACAAATCCGACAGCTTCCATTCTTCTGAAATCCCTAAATCAAGTTTAGCCAGAGACATCAAAAGAGAGCTGTTGTTGCTGTAACAAGAGTAGTTTAACCGGAATCCACCATCAACTCTCATTTCATCAAAACAAATCCATTAGTTTCAACATCTCTTTCTCGCATTTGCTACTACATTTTCTTGAGTGTGAACAGAGGATTGTGTTTGAATCCAGAAGATGAGTTTAGTGTTGTTAAGACTGGTGTTGATGTTTGTGGCAAGAATGTTACTGGAATGAGTCCACTGAAGAAGAAGCAATCTCAAGGTGTATATTATGGATCTTGCTTCTTCTTCAATGCTCTGCTTCAGTTTACTCTGTTTCTTGGTTTACATTTCAGATTGCTTTTGTAAAAGAGAGATTAGAAAAACAATTAAATATTTGATGAGTAATGTTCTTTTAGAGATTTTTATATGATTTTGTAATAAAATTTGGAGTTATTTACGGGTTTTTGGGTGTAAAAATGGGTACTGAAGCATGTGTGGATAAATGTGTGTTCTACACAAAAGGAAAAATACCAAAATGAAAAGACGTTTTTGTTTTTTTATTGGGTGGGAAAATTTTAAATTTTCAGGAAATTTGTTATAAGTATTTAATATGGAGTGAAAGTGTGATGAAACAAAAATAAGGGAGCAGATTGGAGGACAAAGAGTGTGCATTATCAGACACAATCTGACCAGTAATTAAATTGAAGAGTCACAAAAAATACTGATAGGAACAGTTTTTTAGCCATAAAGTGTTTTCTAGAACTAGCTCAAAGATCACCGAAAGTTTCAAACCATAACAAAGAGTCAAATAATTGAGTTTTTAACCTTTTGAGTGGGTCTATATCTGCTCGCCATCTGCGACTAAATCATCGTACTCTCCCTGGATCACAACTGCCGCCTTGTCGTAAAGCACGTGGTACAACGCTGTCCCTGGAATTCCCGCGAGGCCGTAACAGAAAGCCTTCCATGACCCTTCTTCCGAAAAAGCTTGTTGAGGATGTAGAAGAGTTGGTTACATCACCACCGCGGACTCTGACTTTCTTCCATGCTTGAGTGTTGTAAGTAGTTCGGGCAAGGAAAACCCAGCTTCGAGGCGTCAAGGTCCCCAAATGCGAACCTCCCAAGATGATGTTGGTTCCATGGAGATCTGCCAACAATGTTGATGTCTTGTACAAGGTTAGGAATGCCAGGATTAAGCGAAAGGTCACGGTTGAGTAGTTCCCTAATCTTTGGAAGGAAGAAATATTCGAAGTCCACCGTGGGATACACAGAACCAAGGCAATGCGGAAACAGAGAGTGTGTCTGCAGTTCAGCTAGATCCCGGCAGTAGTTGGAGCAGAAATCGGAGTCATTCCTTCTCGTTACACAGCAGTCCCATTTGGCGCACTGCCAAGGGGTGCCATACCTCACCAAGCGAACCTCATGCATTGTACCACCTAGGAACAAACAAAAGGGAATCAAATACAAAGAAAAACCCCCCAAATCTAACCCTAATCTAAAACCCCAAATCCAAATGAGGAACACTTAGAAACGGCAATCCTGGTGAACCTCAGGCATTTCAACTCGAAGATCACAGTCACAAGCAGACCAAAGCAAAAATTAACACTTATGGAGAATCAGTAATTCATGTGATTAAATAAACTACAAAATTTGACATACAATCGTGATTATTAGGGTAACCTAGCAGAAAATCCATACCCTCTAAGAAAGAACAATTGTGCTATTTCAAAATCAATCTTAGACGAGAAAGCAGTAAAACAAGTTTTTATTTAGGGTTTATACTCAATCCAATCGCCTCAACACTGTGAAATCTCTGAGCAATAGACATCAATCAACACTCGTCTTTACTAGGGTTTATAGATTACCTTAATCGCTTCAACACGGTGAAATCGTGGCTGCCACTCGGATGAAACCCCTACGCCTTTGTATGCGTCGTTGGTGAGAGAGCTTGTATGTTTATTATATCGCAATGGTCCAAGCAAAAATCGCTTTCTGCCTTCTCCATGTTGGGAATGTCATGAAATCATACTTGTATTCACTCTAGTGATAGTTATACTGTCGAGATTAGACATTCATATGATACTAGGTGGTCATGACGTTTTGCTAGAAACCTCTAATGATCTATGAGTTGTGAACTCATTGCTAGTATTATATGATCCTACAGGGTCACACACCTAAGCAAACTGGATATACTTTATGTGGGAATGATCATTAATGTAATGATCAAAACAACGTGTTTCAAAGGAGGTGTCGATCGACATTACTCCGTAATGTCGATCGACACGTGTATATGATAGACATTATAATCGTGTTTTAAAGAGTGTGTTGATCGACACAAATAAGTCGTATCGATCGACACGGGCCAATAATCGAAATAGGGATTTCGATTTAATGACTCAATTGATTCTGAATCGGTTCAGGATCAATTAGGTTTTCTCCAGGGCCTATATAAGGAGTTATAAGGCACGACCTGGAGTGTTGCTTACCTATATAGCTAAGATTTAAGTGACAGCCAGTGGCTCGCTCGGGTTTTGGTGAAATATGGATCTTGGATCTTTATATTCATTTGAGGAAACATAGTTTTGAATATAATGCGAGTTTTCTTAATTGTTAAGTCTTCTCTTGTATTGAACATGATAACTTACCCTCTACCTCTTTTGTTTCAGCAATGTCTAGCTCAAACAACACTTTCTCCCTGAGATCCGTCCTTGAGAAGGACAAGTTAAATGGATCTAATTTTCTTGAATGGTATCGGAACCTGAGAATTGTTCTCAGGCAGGAGAAGAGGGACTATGTCCTTGATAAAGTTCTCCCGAGAAGTACCGTGCCAATGCCCCGCAGACAGAGAAGAATGCTTGGGATAAGCATTCTAATAATGTGGTCGATGTGACTTGTTTGATGCTGGCGACCATGAACTCATATTTGCAGAAGCAATATGAGAACGTGGTGTCACCCATCGAGATGATCACTAGCCTAAAAGCAATGTTTCAGGAGCAGGCTCGAACTGAGAGATACCAGACGGTTAAATCTCTAGTTGAGTGCAAGCTACCAAAGGATGCTCCAGTAAGTCCTCACGTCATAAAGATGATGGGTTATATTGATAACTTTGGGAAACTGGACTGTCCCATTAGCCAAGAGTTGGCTACTGACATCATACTGCAGTCACTGCCGTCAAGCTATGATACGTTCATAATGAATTATAACATGAACAGCCTGACGAAGACGTTGACTGAGTTACATGGCATGCTCAAGACAGCTGAGCCAAACATCAAGAAGGGCGCCCCAAATATGCTTTTGGTACAAGGGGACAAAAAGTTTAAGAAACCCAGCAAGGGCAAAGGGAAGGGCAGGGCTGTCCAGGTTATGAACCAGGACAAACCTGCGCCTCCTCCTAAGCCAAAGGCTGGCCCTTTTGATGCTGAAAAATGACACTTCTGCAATGAGCCTGGGCATTGGAAAAGAAATTGCAAGAAATTCCTGGAAGGTTTAAAAAACAAGAAGAAGACGTACGAGACGACTTCTCCAGGTATTTATGTTATTGAAGTAAATGTTACTTCTTCACGTTCTAACTCATGGGTATTGGATACCGGTTGTGGTCCTCATATTTGTACTAATGTGCAGGCACTAAGCAACAGTAGGATGCTGGAAAAAGGACAAGTGGAGCTGCGAGTCGGGAATGGAGCAAGGGTTGATGCGTTGGCCGTGGGCACTTATCATTTGTCTTTGCCTTCGGGCTTGGTTTTAGATTTGTATAATTGCTACTTTGTACCTGTGATAAGCAGAAACATCATTTCAATTTCTTGTTTGGATTTAGAAGGATTTGATTTTTCTTTTAAGAATAAATGTTGTTCTTTTAATCGCGATGGTATGTTTTATGGTAGCGGCCCATTAGAGAATGGGCTTTACATTTTAAACCAATCAATGCCCGTCTATAACATAAATACTAAGCGGTTTAAGTCAAATGACGAAAACCCAACTTTTCTCTGGCACTGTCGTTTGGGTCACATAAACAAGAAACGCATACAGAAGCTCCATAGTAATGGGCTTTTGGGCTCATTTGATTATGAATCATGTGAGAAATGTGAATCTTGTTTGATGGGCAAAATGGCAAAGGCTCCTTTCAACAAACCAAATGAACGGGCCAGTGAATTATTGAGCCTTATACATACAGATGTCTGCGGCCCGATGAGCACAAGTGCTAGAGGAAACTATTAATACTTCATTACCTTTACTGATGATTTCAGTAGGTATGGCTATGTCTATCTAATGAGACACAACTCCGAATCCTTTGAAAAATTCAAGGAGTTCCAGAATGAAGTACAAAACCAACTTGGCAAAAGTATTAAAGCTCTTCGATCTGATCGTGGCGGAGAATACTTAAGTCAAGAGTTCAGTGATCATCTGAGAGAGTGTGGAATTGTTTCACAGCTCACTCCTCCTGGAACACCCCAATGGAATGGAGTTTTCGAGAGGAGGAATCGGACCCTATTAGATATGGTTCGATCAATGATGAGTTACACAGACCTTCCATTATCCTTTTGGGGATACGCTCTAGAAACGTCTGCGTTTACACTAAACAGAGTCCCATCAAAATCAGTTGCAAAGACACCATATGAGGTGTGGACTGGAAATGTTCCAAGTTTGTCTTTTTTGAAAATTTAGGGTTGTGAGGCTTATGTAAAACGTTTAATATCCGATAAGCTCGCACCCAAATCTGATAAGTGCTTTTTCGTTGGTTATCCTAAGGAAACCAAGGCGTACTACTTCTACAACCGTTCTGAGAACAAAATGTTTGTTGCTCGGGACTGTACTTTCCTTGAAAGAGAGTTTCTTCATAGGAAGAATAGTGGGAGTAAAGTACTACTCGAAGAAGTTCGAGAATCACAGGAGCCTGCTCAACCTAATGAGGAAGAGCAGCAGGTGGAACCACAAGGAGGTGTGGAACCCACACCTGTGATGCCTGAAGTTCGCAGATCCGGAAGGATTCGTCACGAACCCGAGAGATACTATGGATTTCTCGTGAACGATTGTCATGACCTGTTGATCATTGACAGTGACGAGCCTGCGAATTTTGAAGAAGCAATGTTGGGCCCAGACTCCAAAAAGTGGCTTGGAGCCGCTAGATCCGAAATGGGATCCATGTCAGAAAACCAAGTATGGTCCTTGGTAGATTTACCCGATGGTGTAAAACCCATTGAGTGTAAATGGATCTTCAAGAAGAAGATTGACGTGGATGGGAATATCCAGATATTCAAAGCTAGATTAGTGGCTAAAGGTTTTAAACAAATTCACGGTATTGACTATGATGAGACCTATTCCCCAATCGTTATGCTTAAATCCATTCAGATACTCCTAGCAACTGCTGCTTATTATGATTATGAGATATGGCAGATGGATGTAAAAACAGCTTTCCTTAACGGAATTCTGGAAGAGGATGTGTACATGACACAACCTGAAGGTTTCACAGATCCTAAGAATGCTGGGAAAGTATGCAAGCTTCATCGATCCATTTATGGATTGAAGCAAGCATCACGGAGTTGGAATCTTTGTTTTGATGAAGCGGTCAAAAAGTTTGACTTCATCAAGAACGAAGAGAAACCATGTGTATACAAGAAGACGAGTGGGAGCGGAGTTGCATTTCTCGTACTGTATGTAGACGACATACTTCTTCTCAGAAACGACGTTCCATTGCTTCAGTCTGTCAAAGCTTGGCTTGGAAGTTATTTTTCCATGAAAGACATGGGTGAAGCCGCGTATATTCTTGGAATAAGAATCTATAGAGATAGATTAAATAGGCTTATTGGATTGTGTCAAGATACTTATATAGATAAGGTCTTGCACAGATTCAGTATGCAGGATTCCAAGAAAGGTTTCACGCCTATGTTACATGGCGTTACTCTTAGCAAGAAGCAGTGTCCCTCGACACAAGCTGAGCGGGAGCGAATGAATAGAATTCTTTATGCTTCGGCAGTAGAATCTATTATGTATGTCATGCTCTGTACTCGTCCAGATGTTGCTTGTGCCTTAAGCATGACGAGTAGATACCAATCTGATCCAGGTGAGTGTCACTGGACAGCAGTCAAGAATATCCTCAAGTATTTGAGAAATACCAAGGATAAGTTCTTGGTGTATGGAGGAAATGATGAGCTGGTCATAAGTGGATTCACTGATGCAAGTTTTCAGACGGACAAAGACGATTTCCGGTCTCAGTCTGGTTATGTCTTTTGTCTAAATGGCGGTGCAGTCAGTTGGAAAAGTTCCAAGTAGAGCACCGTAGCTGATTCCACTACTGAGGCTGAATACATTGCTGCTTCGGAAGCAGCAAAGGAAGCTGTTTGGATCAAGAAGTTCATGTCTGAACTTGGTGTGGTTCCTAGTATCTTAGAGCCTGTAGCATTGTATTGTGATAACAATGGAACAATTGCTCAGGCGAAGGAACCAAGATCACACCAAAAATCCAAACACATAGAGAGGAGATATCACTTGATTCGTGATATAATTGATAGAGGAGACGTGAAGATCAGCAGAGTTCCAACGGATGAGAATGTCGCTGATCCTCTGACCAAGCCCCTCCCACGACCTAAGCATGAGAGTCATACTGCTGCTATAGGACTTAAGGAAATTAAGATGTGATCTTGATTTTAGTGGGAGTTGACTTGTATTATGTTATGTTTTGATGTTCATGTAATCATACTTTGGTTATTTTAATGAAATTTGATTTCAGTATTATTTAAATGTGTTTAAATGATAGTCCCAAAATAATTTATGACATTCTATTGGTCATCAAGTTGAGGACTTGATCATGAAACCCTATGAGAATTAAATGACATAGATTATATTTATCCCTGGTCGAGGTTGTTAAAGTGGAACACTAACAACCGCGTGAGACCAGCATTAGACATTCATATGATACTAGGTGGTCATGACGTTTTGCTAGAAACCTCTAATGATCAATGAGTTGTGAACTCATTGCTAGTATTATATGATCCTACAGGGTCACACACCTAAGCAAACTGGATATACTTTATGTGGGAATGATCATTAATGTAATGATCAAAACAACGTGTTTCAAAGGAGGTGTCGATCGACATTACGGAGTAATGTCGATCGACACGTGTATATGATACACATTATAATCGTGTTTTAAAGAGTGTGTCGATCGACACAAATAAGTCGTGTCGATCGACACGGGCCAATAATCAAAATAGGGATTTCGGTTTAATGACTCAATTGATTCTGAATCGGTTCAGGATCAATTAGGTTTTCTCCAGGGCCTATATAAAGAGTTATAAGGCACGACCTGGAGATAGGGGTTTTGTGAAAACTTTCTGGCAGCCACTTTAAAACGCAGAAACTCCCTGAGAGATCCGATCAACCGGCACTAGCATCCCGGCGGATTCCAGTTTGTGTGCGTGTGGACTATCAGTAGAGGCACAACGATTGAAGTTCTCTAAATCTCGAATCCCTGTTCTATCCGCTGCAAAACTCCAGGTATATTCAAGATCCGTTCTATCAGATTTATTTGTTTACAAACCCTAGATCCTAGGCAAAAGAATCGAGACTAGGTTGATTAATAGAGATTAATCCGGTTAAAACCTGAGTAAATTCCTACACTCCACACACGACAGTCCCATTTGGCACACTGCCAAGGGTTGCCATACTTCACCAACCGAACCTCTGCCATTTCACCACCTAGGAACAAAAAAATGGATCAAATACAAAGCAAACAGATCAAAACCCTCAAATCCAAATCTAAGTTCTGAAAACCCTAATCTAAAACCCCAAGGAACAACCAGGTTCTCGAATCCTCTCTTGGGTCAAGGTCCTCGCAGTACCGGTCCAATCATTTTGAATGCCCTATGCATATATGTAAAAAGTGTCATTTTCGTACATTTTCTTGTATCGTAAAATAGTAATCTAAATAAATAAAACACATTAAAACTCCATTAAACAGTTGCTATGCTGCTACTCTTCACAGAGCTGCATTTCCCGGATCTGTTGTTCAAGAGGTATTAGCCTGATCTTTAATATCATGGCTTATTTTATATACAAAAGAGTTGAGACTGTAATTTCGTCTCCATGAAAATAAGAATTTCTTTCATTTTAACATTTTTAAAATATGTATGCATGTTAATCTTATATCACTGGCAGCTATTTTTTCTTGTGCAGATAAGAGGTAGGTTTGGTATTCCGAAAACGGTTTCTAACTCTTAGTTCTTCACTTCTTCCAGGTTTTTTGTTTCCGCTCATGGGCCTCAGATCGAGTCATGACAGCGGAACAGCGTGCAAACTTTTACAGCATTTGGCTAGTGATGAGAAGGGGAAACTTTCATTCAAAGAGTGTGAGAAGATTGCAAAGGATCTGAACCTGACCTTAGAGCAGGTAAAATATGTTTTGCTAAAGATTCAACCTTTTCGATTGTTCTTTCTTATTTTATTGTTACTAGAGTTATATATCAGCCATTCTTGTGTGTTTGCTTCTTTGCAGGGGGATCTTGTAGAAGAGTTTCAACCAATTTGTGAAGTTCAGAGTGATAAAGCAACGATAGAGATAACAAGCCGTTTTAAAGGGAAAGTAGCTTTGATTTCACATTCTCCAGGTGATATTATTAAGGTTAGAGCCTACAAAATGAAATATTCGATACGAAAATGCAAGATAATGGATTATTTGTTAGTGAGAGTTTTATTTAGATTGGATTATTAGTTTTAGCATGTTAATATTTTGTGTTTATATGCGGCGAAATCTCTATTGATGCAAGGTTGGAGAAACTCTGGTTAGGCTTGCGGTTGAAGACGCAGAAGATGCTCTTCTAGTAACCTCTGAGTGTTTAAGTAAAGTAGAACCGGGCGGTTCAAAGCCAAAAACCGACAATCTTGTTGGCGCTCTGTCAACTCCATCTATTCGTAACCTTGCAAAAGATCTTGATATAGACATCAATGTCATTATTGGTAGTGGTAAAGATGGGGGAGTTTTGAAAGAGGATGTTCTTCGATTCGGTAACCAAAACAAAATTGCAACAGATTTAGTTTCTCTTGAGAATCCTGTCATAGGAAGAGGCGCCGATCCCACTGTAATGAGTGACGTGGAAGATAAAATAGTTCCTCTAAGGTAAGCTTGTTGAGTTCATTATGTGGCTGGTTATAATGGTAATTACTAAACTGCCTAATGTTTTTCTTATTCTCAGGGGATTCAACAGAGCAATGGTCAAGACAATGACTATGGCTAGAAAGGCAGAATCGGTGGTAAATTCGGGTCCCCTCTTCTAAACTTACCCGAAGTTGCTATCATCACTCTAGGCAGAATCGAGAAAGTTCTAAAATTCTCAAAAGAAGGAACTGTTTATCATGCATCAATAATGATGGTACAAGCTTAATCATTTTTAAATACATAATTTTTACTAGTAACAAAGTCTGATTATGGATTTGTGATTCAGGTTAACATCTATGCGGATCATCGAGTTCTAGATGGAGCAACAGTGGCTCGGTTTTGTTGTCACTGGAAAGAGTATATTGAGAAGCCGGAGTTGCTAATGCTTCAAATGAGATGATTTTCGAGTATTGTAAAGAGAAAATTACTCAAATCCCATGGAACTATGGTTATATGACTAGAATACCATATATCTTTCAAAAATTACAAAAATCTTTTCACACCCCTAGTAAATTACGATAAACACCCTTGATTAGTTTTTCTTAATTGAAATTATTGTTAATTAAAAAATGAAAATCAAATCCACTTCAGTAAGAAATAACCGTGATCATAAAATAGAGAAGTTTCAAAAGCAGAAACGTTTAAGTGTGCCTTCTCAAAGAAAAAAAATAAAAAAACCACAAATTTTCTCAACTATCTTCTCCGTTTTAGTTTCTCCACATTGTTTCTTTCGAAATCGTCTTCCCCGAAAATTGTCTTCGTCTTGAAATCGTCTCGTCTTCGCCGAAATTTTTTTCGCCGAAATCGTATCGTCTTCGTCGTCGCGGAAATCGTCTTCTCCGCAGTCGTCTGTAATCGTATTCTCCGGTATGTTGTTGCTGAGTTAGTTTTTTTTACTGCGGTTGAATTAGGGTTTAGGGTTTCTCAGTTATAAATTATGTTGTGGCTGAGTTAAAAATTATGTTGTGGCTGAGTTATAAATTGTGGATGAGTTATCAATTATATTGTGGCTGAATTAGGGTTTTTTCGGCTGAGTTATGGTTATATTGCGGCTGAGTTATATATTATGTTTTGGGTGAGTTAGTTTTCTATTGCGGCTGAGTTATTTAAGTCTTTTGTGATCAGATGGAACAACATCAAGCACCTGATTACCCTAGAAGATCAAGACGCGCTGCTAATCTAGAAAATAAAGCGCTTAATCACAATTCCTATATGGGAGATTTCGGTTTTGTTAAAGAACAATTAGAACTTGAGGTTTGGGAAGAACTGAAGAAGTTTCCTGTTGGAATAATTGCTAAGCTATTTGATGGAAAATGCGGGTGGTCTGCTAGGACTGTACACTATCTACTGTGTAGACAGCTGAAAGTAGAGAAGAAGGAGATTTGGAGTGTGGTTGGTGATCAACCTATCAGGTTTAGCTTACTCGAGTTTGGTGAGATCACTGGGTTAAACACAAATCCAGTGCCAACAGAAAGTATTGAACCTTACCAATACAGAAAGTCCTGGGAGGAGTTGAATGTGCCGCATGGGTTTCGACCCAAGCCTGATGAACTGAGGGCAGCAGTAAGAGGCTGTCGGGCCTAAAGTTTTGAAAAGCGTAAATGGTTAGGGCTGTTAGTTCTTCAAGCCATGGGAATTTATGCTGGGCATCATAATTCTAGGACACCGTTTGAAACTGCAAAAAGAGTATTTGATGATGAAGCCATGATGACTTATCCATGGGGTCGGGCTGCATTTAAAGCTCTTGTTGGTAGTATTAAGTCGTTGAATCCAGTAGGAAAGACATACTACATCAATGGCATGAGTTACGCTTTATTGGCTTGGGCGTATGAATCTGTCAGTTGCTTTCGTGAGCATTTTGGCAAACTAGTCGGTGAGGAAGAAGTTCTGCTTCTTCGATGGGATGCAACGCGGACACGTGCAAGTTTTGATAGTGTGCTGAAGAAGGAGATTAAAGACCATGGTCATGTAAGGTTTTAGGCTGAGTTATTCTTTATTTGATGGCTGAGTTATTCTTTATTTGATGGCTGCGTTATTATTTATTCTACGGCTGAGTTATTATTTATGTGATGGCTGAGTTATGGTAATTTGATGGTTGAGTTATGATTTGTTTGATGGCTGAGTTATTCTTTGTTTGATGGCTGAGTTATTCTTTTTACAGATGAGTTATGATTATTCGATGGCTGAGTTATGAGTTACTGTTGTAGGTGCGTGTGAGGCATATGGTTTCAAAGGAGTTTGTAGAAGACATGTTTCCTCAGTGGCCGGGTCAAGACGATGACCCACAACTGAATAACCTGATAAGAGACCTACATTCTGGTAGGTATGTACCAGGTGATTATTGGGATGTGCAGAGGAAGGTGGAGAAGAAAAAAACCAAGTTGGCTTTAGTTCCTTATGACTTTGAGTCTGAGCCACCCAAAAAGAAGCAGAAGAAAGATAAGAAACACGAGGGTGAAGCTCCTGAGGAGAATGAAGCTGCTAATATAGAAAAGAAGGAGGATGCAAAGGAAAAGGTTTAAGCCAGGATGCGGAGGCTCTGAATACCATAGTCGCTACACTGGAACAAATTGCGAGTAAGTTTGAGATCCAGGACTCTATGTTTTGGAATGTTGACTCTTTGTTTGAGAAGTTTGGCTCGAAGTTTAAGGCCATTGATTCCAACGTTGGAGAGTTAACCCAAAAATTTGATGATATGGAGAAGAAAATTGGTGATTATGTCAAAGATGCAGTTGATGAGCGTCTGAAAGTTTTGGGTTTATCGGAAAGTGCCCAAAACTATGTTCCCAGCCCAAAAACGCAAACATTACCACGACATAAGTCAGTTAATAGTCCAAGGGTCCTTAACACGGAATCTGAGACCCCTGATAATGTTGTGTGGGCGATAAAGTTTTCGGTTAATGAGCCGGCTAAGGCCGAAAGTCGAACTCCGCAGCAGTATTTTCCAAAATTAAAGACTGAAATTCCTAAGGGTACCCCTGATGAGCTTGGTAAGGTCGAAGAGAAAGCTGTGGAGTCGAAATTGAAGGCCGAAATTCCTAAGGGTACTTCTGAGGCGAAGAAGAATTTGTTTGGTAGTGGTCAAGCAGATTTCGTTTCTATTTCTCCTGCTAAGCAACCAGATTTACGACGCGTGTTCACGAGGCAAAAACCAAAAGAAAATGAGGTTGCTGCTGATTTGAAAAAGAAGGTTGATGATGCTGCTAAGAAGAGGACTGAGGCTGCTGCTAAAAGGAAGGAGAATGCTGATAAGAAGAAGGAAGAGAAGGCAGCGGCTGAGTTAAAGAAGAAGGAAGAGAAGGCAGCGGCTGAGTTAAAGAAGAAGGAAGAGAAGGCAGCGGCTGAGTTAAAGAAAAAGCCGGCTGAGTTAAAGAAGGAGGTCCAAACAAAGGGTTTACTTGACGGTGTAATAAGAATACCTATTATTCCACCTACTCCTGGGAAGAAGAAGGGGAAGATTGGAGGTGAAAGTGATCTTGAGGATGTGACCGAGGAAGCGATCGCAAAAGGAAATGAATTGTTACTGGAGTCTGATGAGGACGAAGATGAAAGGCTTAGGTTAGCGAGAATTAAGAATTATCGGGCGAGGGTTGTTCAATTAGCAGCAAAGTCAAGTGCTCCTTCAGCAGTTTTTCCTTATGTTTTTGGAGACAGTGGGACGACGTGCATGAGGGAGGATTTTGAACCTTCATCAGCAATCTATGATCCTCTCTCACCTGTTGACCTGGATAAATTGGATAAACTTATGCAACATCTAAGGCCATTCGAGTATGGACTTTTACACCATTTTATTTTATTTTATATAGCTATTAGCAATATTTGCCTAAACTGACTTGTGTTTGATTGTTAGGGACATTCCACTGACAGATGGTAGTAACGAGGAAGTTAATTTCTACAGAATACTCATCAGTGAAAGAGCGCAGTGGCCGAAGCGTGATTATGGATGGTTGTTTCACACTGTAAGTATAAGTTACGGATGAATTATGATTATTTATGGTTGAGTTATTAGTTATTTAATGGTTGGGTTATGATTATTTATGGCTGAGTTATGGTTGTTTGATGGTTGAGTTACGGTTGTTTGATGGCTGGGTTATGTTTAATAATGGCTGAGTTATGATAATTTGATGGTTGACTTAATATTCTGTGTACAACATGTTGCTTTGTATATCAGAGTCCTCATCAAAAGGTCCATGGAAGATCCCAACCCATTTTGTTCCAAGCGCATTGCTTTTGTGGACCAATGGTTCCTAGGATCATGGATTCGGGATTTCAATCAGTTCAAGATGAAGCCAAAGATGTTCAAATTCAAAGACTCAGGTTATGAGTTACTCAGAATTTCAGACAAACAAAAAGTGGTTAGAAGATGTCGATCACTTGTACGGAGTTCTTCATACTGGAGGCGATCATTGGGTGGCGTTTCACGTGGATCTTCTGAAGGAGAAGATTGATGCCTACGATCCCATCATTGGACAGGTAACTCCTGAAAGTCATCAAAAATTGCTAGATGCATTTAGGCCGCTGATGCAAATGATCCCTGCAATGATCAATGCTGTAATTCCTGGCAGAAAAACTGTTTGCAAAAAACAATTTGCGTTCAGATGGAAAAGCGGCAAAAACATTCCCCAAAACACCCAAGTTGGCGATTGTTGGGTGTATTCACTGAAGTTTATCGAGTGTCTAGCACTTGGTGTAACTTTTGATGGGATATGCGATGTAAATATTCAGGGTTTACGGGTGAAGATGGCAGCAGAGATCTTCGATGAAGGACGACATGATATGTATGCGCAGTTCAACTGATTTACCAATTATGAACCTTCTATTTGTTTTTTTATTATTAGGATTTGACTGTAAATGGTATTTTTTTAGTGTATAACTTATGGTTTTTATGATATATTACTCAACCATTTTGTTTAGATAACTCAGCCATACCCTAAAATCGGGAATGTGATTTGAAGACTTATGGTATGTTTAGATAACTCAGCCGTGTCATTTAGATAACTCAGCCGTGTCATTTAGATAACTCAGCCATACCCTAAAACCATTTATATAAGATTTAAGACTTACAAAATTATAATTAAGCTCATTTTATTAATATAAAATGAATATAAATCAACTGAATGTGTATAGTTTCTTCAATTTATACAATTGAATGTGTATGAAATCAAAATATGATCTAACTTGATCTTGAGATATATATTGTCTTACAAATACTTCAAACATTACATATAGATAATTAAGACCCAAAATCATATACAATAAACCATATACAATTTTTTCAATTAAATGTGTATAATTTGATTCAGTTAAGACTCTAAATCATATACTTTTTAAATGTTATACATTAAACCCTAAACCATGATCCCTAAACCCTAAATCCATAACTCAGCCGTGAAGTTCCTATAACTCAGCCGTCAAGTGTAAAATTTTAAGTTGCGACGTTTCGTCTTCCTATCTCTCTCTCTATATATAGTCTTTCTCATCAAACCTAATCTCATCAAAACCTAAGAAAAAAAAACCTAAGAAAACATAAGAAAAAAAAACCTAATCTCATCAAAACCTAAGAAAAAAACCTAATCTCATCAAAAACCTAAGAAATAAAAACCTAATCTCATCAAAACATACATCATGTCGATTGTCCCTGCATATACATCCAAGTTCGAGAGCATGGTCAATGTCATACACAACATGCAAGATCGGGATACCCTCCCTCTTCTAAACCCTGGTGCGGGTGTCTGGTGTGACAAAAACACTGTTACGTGGTTTAAGTTTTTACACGATCTCTCGCAGGTGATCCCGGATATTCTTCGAGAGGGATGGGTTCAGCCGTGGCCGACTTCCCGCTTCATTCCCGATGATGTTAAGGGACAGTGGTTTCTTAAACTAAATGTAAGCATAACCGATAATGTATTCTTATTATATTTAACTTTTTGTTTCTTAAACACTAATACTTTTTGTTTCTTTTTATTAGCGAAAATACAGATGGGATCCGAGGCATTATTTGACAGTTTGGACACAGTTTAATCTGCTGGCTAGAGTTTGGCTTGCTCTCGTCGAAATGTTTGATGCGTTAGGCCCTGATAATTTTCAGTATGGACAATGTTACTTTAATTAAATGTTTTGTTTGTGTTTATATAAATGTATCAGCCATTTATAACAATTTTTGTATCTCAGCGTGCCAAACTCTTGATAATTTTTGTTTATTTAAATGAAGTTAGTCATGTTATCCGTATCTCAACCGTCTTAACCATAACTCAGCCGTATCATGACGTTTCGTCTTTCTATACCATAACTCAGCCGTGTCACCACGTTTTGTATTTCTATTCTGGGTGGGAAAAATCCCGCCAAAAATCCATAACTCAGCCATAATAATGGAGGCGACGCCAAGAGGAAGACTCCCAGAGGAGCTACTCACTATGATACTCACCGGTATACCTCTGAAAACCCTGGCCAGATTCAAATGCGTCTCCAAACCATGGAAAGCCCTAATCGAATCTCCCTACTTCAGCCGTCTCTTCGTCTCTCTCCACATGGACTTATCAACCTAGTCACTCATGGTCCCTAATGCACATCTCGAATTCGGTTTCCACGGTTGCGAGTTATGGAACATTTCCAATTCTCCAGGTTCTTATCTCACCCCAGATCCCACGAATCTCCCTACTTTCTATCGAGCTTCTTCTAATGGATTGGTTTTCGTCGAGATTGGTCGCGATTCTCTCAAATCCTTTGTTGGTAATCCGGTTTTACAAAACTGGGTCCAGATCCCTTACCCTCCTTAGCCATGTAAGTTCACTGCTTTGGTAACCCCTGTTGAGGAAGACGGTCAAGCCTCGAGCTTTAAGGTGGTTAGGACTTGTGAGACTAGTGCTAGTGATAGCAAGGAATGGAGAGTTTGTGTGTATTCGTCTGACTCGTGTGTATGGAGTCAAAAGCGGCTTTTCCCGTCGTTAGATTCCGAGATCATCTATCTTTTCCCATGAATCCGTTTGATTCCGAAAACATTGGTTTTGTGTTTGTTTATTTAAACTCAGCCGTAATGTAAACAAAATCCATAACTCAGCCGTAATGTAAACAAAATCCATAACTCAGCCGTATCGTAATACCATAACTCAACAATTTTTGTTTTTGGTTTAAACATAACTCAGCCGTCTTCACCATAACTCAGCCGTATCGTGACGTTTTGTCTTTCTATACCATAACTCAGCCGTGTCACGACGTTTCGTGTTTCGATTTTGGGAGGGAAAAATCCCGCCAAAAATCCATAACTCAGCCATAATAATGAATCCATAACAGCCATAATGTAAACAAAATCCATAACTCAGCCGTATCGTAATACCATAAGTCAGCCATAACATACAACAGTAAATGTTGAACAGTACATATTGCAAGTTGACCGGCCAACAGTGCCGTTGAATAGTAAATGGCCCGGATTAAATGTTTCAAGTTTCATTTGAGCCTATATATACTTGTTATATGGCTCATTTGTATGTATCCAATTATCAAATAAAAATCAGAAAAGTCTTTGTTCTTCTTTTATATCAGAGCAATGCTCTTGGGTTTGTGATTTGGAGTATTCGGTTTTCAAAAAGTTTTTGAAAATTTTATTTTAAACTTGTTAAGATTAAATCGTTATAAGTGTGGTTTCCATTCCCCTTATGCGCTTAATCTAACACATATTTGGGTGATTTCTCTTGCAAACGAATGATTGCCTCAATCATGGTGTTAAGTCCCACAAGTTCTCATACATGGTTGAAGTTACACCGGAACCCATTGGAGAAGAAAATTTTTCACCATCCGTAGCCAAACTTGAAGAATTGAAGAAGGAATTGTCTGGGTTATAATGTAATGGCTGATTTATATGCGTTCTAAGTAGGAATAGGTTATAAATGTAATTGGCTTGGTTATAATGTAATGGCTGATTTATAATGATTAAGTAAATCTAATGGGTTATAATGTAATTGAGCTGTATAATAAATTACTCATTTACGGGGTTTGAGTTTGCAGGGAAAATCCTCTATAACACAGAACAACCATGCTACTTCCCGCCAGAGCTAGTCTCCCAGTTTCCAGCTCAGTCGCAGACAACATACCATTTTTACTTGATAAGAATGAAGCCCAACTCTTCAAGAAATTTTCATTTAAATGATATTTTTCTAGGAACCAGAGTTGAGCTTGAGTATGACATTGGGAACACAGGCTTCCGGTTGGAAGATCATAAGGGTACAATTGATGTGACACTGAGTTATGTGGGAGCATTTCACCTTACACAAGAGGAGGTATTTTGCACAATTTTTTATATTAATATGTTATTTTGTCACTTGGAACTCCAAATTCGATAATTCTCCTGCTTTTCTTGTGGATTCTTATGTTTTCAGGTCCTTTTGTGTAAAAGATTTCAAATAACACTTTTCAGAGTTCTTTTTGATCACAATGTAGAAAATTTCGTGAAAGCATTGGATGGATTGCATCTCAAAGATGGCTGATTTACCATAGGTTATAATGTAATGGCTGATTTATAATGCACTGGCTGATTTATGAATAAAAAATTCATGGTTTGGCTGATTTAAGAATATATGATGGCTGATTTATGAATGTATGATGGCTGATTTATATAGATAAGATAATACTGATATGGCTGATTTATAATGCAATGTCTTAAAGAGTACAAAGTGAACAACTAGATAACACAGTTAAACTTCAATGTCTTAAAGCGTGGTTAGCTGCGATCTAGCATCCTCTCTCCGTAACTCAGCCATAATAATGAATCCATAACTCAGCCGTATCGTGACGTTTCGTCTATCTATACCATAACTCAGCCATGTCACGACGTTTCGTGTTTCTATTTTGGGGCCCAAAATCCGTAACTCAGCCATAATAATGAATCCATAACTCAGTCGTATCATGACGTTTCGTCTATCTATACCATAACTCAGCCGTGTCACGACGTTTCGTGTTTCTATTTTGGGGCCCAAAATCCGTAACTTAGCCATAATAATGAATCCATAACTCAGCCGTATCGTGACGTTTCATCTATCTATACCATAACTCAGCCGTGTCACGACTTTTCGTATTTCTATTTTGGGGCCCAAAATCCGTAACTCAGCCATAATAATGAATCCATAACTCAGCCGTATCGTGACGTTTCGTCTTTCTATACCATAACTCAGCCGTGTCACGACGTTTCGTGTTTTTATTTTGGGCCCAAAATCTGTAACTCTGCCATAATAATAAGTCCATAACTCAGCCGTATTGTGACGTTTCGTCTATCTATACCATAACTCAGCCGTGTCACGACGTTTTGTGTTTCTATTTTGGGGCCCAAAATCCGTAACTCAGCCATAATAATGAATCCATAACTCAGCTGTATCGTGACGTTTCGTCTATCTATACCATAACTCAGCAGTGTCACGACGTTTCGTGTTCTTATTTTGGGGCTCAAAATCCGTAACTCAGCCATAATAATGAATCCATAACTCAGTCGTATCGTGACGTTTCGTCTTTCTAACTCAGCCGTGTCACGACGTTTCATGTTTCTATTTTGGGCGGGAAAAATCCCGCCAAAAATCCCGAATTTATGTATTTAATGCGCCGATTTGACAGTGACCTATACACTCGCCGAAGAGCCGCTGCACCTAGGGTAGGTGTGCAGTGACCTATACACTCTCCAAAGAGTCGCTACACCTAGCGTAGGTGTGCAGTAACCTATACACTCGCCGAAGAGCCGCCCAAAATCCCGCCCAAATGTCTTAAAGAGTACAAAGTGAACAATCAAACCAAAATCCATCCAAAATCTCTATTTGTTTTGTTAATCGGGTTCTTAACTATCAAATAATATGGATTTGGGGAGGGGAATACCTAGAAGGTGTGGATGTGGGTCGGTTACAATTGTGCTAATGTCTATGACAAAATCTAACCCGGGATGAAAGTTTTATCGTTGCGCCATGGGATCTGGGCCAAATCACGTATTTAAGTGGGTCGACGAAGCTCACGATGAAGAATTGGAGATTATCGCTGAGAGGCATACGACTATGTCTGATGAAATTTGTGAACTTAAGGAGGACATCGCCGATATGAAGGCTGACATAAAGGAGATAGTGCAGATGCTGCAGTCTATGCTTTCTAAGTAGGAATAGGTTATAAATGTAATTGGCTGAGTTATAATGTAATGGCTGATTTATAATGATTGAGTAATTCTGTAATGGCTGATTTATAAATTAAAGCCATAACTCCGCCGTAATACAACAAAAAATTTATACAAACTTTCTACATTGGACAAGTTCTTGCATTATGTCCAACCTGTTTACAACGAGAACATGTGTGTTCTTTCCTAAGACGTTTCTTCTCAAGTGCAACTTCTAGAGCAGATTTCATCCTACCTTTCTTAGGCCTTCCTGGTGGTTGATGAACAACCGGGGGAAAGCACGGTTGGTTAGCTACGTTATCTGGAACTTGGAGAGCTGAATCTACCGGCATGATCGACTCAGCGTATCCGTTTACTAAATAATTGTTGTGATAGTAAGGACTGCACAGGGATATACGACATTTATCCCTGTACTCGGCAGCTGCGATTGCATGCACACATGGTAATTTCTCGCTTTCGAAATGCCCGCATGTCCATGTTATTCCGTCCAAATTCACAACATGCAAAGAATCCCCAGAAGATCCATATATAACTTCAATGTAATAATCATCAATCCTTTGTGCCGTCATAAGTCTGGCGGCAGTAACACGACCCTATTATAAATACAGAATAAAAAAATGTTATGGTTGACTTATGAAATGTTACGGCTGACTTATGCAATAATACGGCTGACTTATGCAATGTTGTTATGGCTGACTTATGAAATGTTACGGCTGACTTATGGCTTATACAACCTGTTTACGGCTGACTTATGAAATGTTACGCCTGACTTACATGTAGTAGTTTCTCGACACCACGTGAAAGCGTGGTTAGCTGCGATCTAGCATCCTCTCTCCGTTCAACAAACCAACTGGTCATCATAACCCGTATCGATTCTAATAGTCGAACAATGTTAAGATTTCTAGCATTTGACAGTGCATGGTTCATTGATTCCGCTATGTTCGTAGTCATCAAATTGTACCTTTCGCCCGGGAAATGAACACGCACCCACGGTCAGACATCAGCTCTTTCGAGGTAGCCATGGAGTTCAGGATTAATCGCTTGAATCTCCTCATATATCGCAGTAAAATCAGCCATCCTACAACATCTTGCCGCTTTCTTCATCAGACGAAAGACATCTTTTCCTTTGTACCGTCCCAAAATGTTCTTATATAAATGATAAGTGCAAATTCTCCGAGAAGCCAACGGATACACATTCCCAATTGCTTTCCCTATCGAGTTATGCCTATCCGAGATTATCGCAAGACCCTCATCGTTAGGAATCACAAGTTTTAGCTGCGTAAAAAACCAGTGCCACGAATCATTATTTTTAGTGTCAACCACACCGAAGGCAATTGGGAAAATCTGAAAGTTACCATCCTGGGCTAGTGCTGTGAGAAGCGTCCCTTTGTATTTACCCTTAAGAAACGTACCGTCGACAACGACAACTTTGCGCATGAAAGGAAACTCTTTTACGCTCGCACCAAATGCAAGGAACACATACATGAATCTTCCAACCTCATCGATTTGAAGACGCGTAATTGTACCCGGATTTGCCCTTCTTATCTTGTATAAGTAAGAAGGCAAGTCTTCAAACTCACTCTCAGGAGTTTCCATCTCAATTTCCCTTGCAAATCTTAGCGTTCTATGTGATTTCCAATAATCCATCTGACCACATAGAAAATGATACAAATAAGTCAGCCGCATCGTAACAATAAGTCAGCTGAAACGTACTAGTAACTCAACCGTTAAGTTTAAATAACTCAGCCGTTAAGTTTATAATATAACTCAGCCGTTGAGATTATATAACTCAGCCGTCTCGTTTATATAACTCAGCCGTTAAGTTTATAATATAAATCAGCTGTAATATAACTATAAATCAGCCGCATCCTAAAATTAAGTCAGCCGCAACATACTAATAATTACTTTTACACCAAATTGCTTCTGGATATATATTCCGACACTCCTAGGTCGAACTGACGGACCAACGTCGCCGAGAAAGTCCTTGTACAACTCTCCTAAAATACCCGCTGTTGCTTTTCGAGATCGACCAGAACGCTCAGTTATAGAACATGTATGATCCGAATCGTAAATACAAACATAAAATGTTGGGGGATCCCCTAGTGTAGTAGCACGAACTCTCCAGAGACATCCACCAACCCAACACTTAATAACGAGTGTATCCGAATCGGATACGTCTACATCAAAATCAAATTGATCCCTCACCGTAAGAAGTTTCAGTCGTTTCTCCAAATCGGCTTTACTCTCGTATCGTTGCCCTACCGAGAGGTTTACGGAAGACATATCTAACCTTGGAACCTCCGGATTCACTTTGGATCCACTCGTCGACAAGTTATGAGGTCTCTTCTTAGGAGGTAGTGTCGGTGAATCTTCGTCTTCGTATAAACTGAAGTTATCATCTTGAGATGACTCACCATCCAAGTCGTCGAACATATCAAATCGGCTTTCAAATACATCATCTTCTTTGTCTTCTTCGCCTACTTCATTTTCTTCGACTACTTCATTTTCTTCGCCTACTTCATCTTCTTCGCCTACTTCATCTTCTTCTACTTCATCCTCCAAATTGAAACCATCATAACTCCCACCGTAATCTTCGGATCTAGATTCAACTTCTGAGCTATAAGTGAATAAAATTTTATTATTCTCTCTCGCTCCGTCATTCCGACTAATTTCATTCTCCGTAATCTCCACACAAAGACGTAAGTGTTCAATTTTTCTGAAGCTTAAAAAAACTTGCAACTGTCGAGTATTGGAGAGGTAAACTGGTGGAGTATCGTGCGCCATTGTTTTCAAAGCTTTATTCGAGAACATGTAGCTCAGTTGAATCTGATGGCTCGACTCCTTCAATCCGTAATCATCGAGTACTATCTTCGCAAGTTCGTCTAATGTTGTTTTCTCATCTATATGCACAACTCTACACCCTCTACCGTCGGCGTTGAATACATATATGTGTTTCTTAACCCAGTTACCGGAAACAATAATTACCGGATCCATAAGATCTCTGATGAATGAAAATAATGAAAAAGGTAGATGAAGAAGAATAAGAAGAAGGTCGTAGATGAAGAACCCTAATTTGTAAAAGCTGATGACATGGAAAATAAGAGCTGATGACATGGAAAATCAGAACTGATGACATGGAATATCGGTAAGTCAGCCGCCAAACAAACACATAACTCAGCCATTAATAAATCAGCCATCAAGTATAATGTAAGTCCGCCGCAACGTGAATAGTATTTCAGTAATTAATCTTTCGCTAATAAATCAGCCGTAATTAGGCTAGGAAATATTAAGTCAGCCGTATTGTCAAATAAATCAGCCGTCAAATGAATGCTATTCTAGTAATTAATCTTTCCCTAATAAGTCAGTCGTAACCAGGTTGAGTTATTGTTAACCCAGCCAATTACGGCTGATTTACGTAAGTCAGCCATAACTACCTTTCATAAGTCAGCCAACCGGAAAACATAACTCAGCCGTCTCTTATCTAAAACTCAGCCAATTTTCCACAAATCAGCCCACCGTTGTATAACTCAGCCGTAACTTATGTTCGTTAGTCAGCCATTATCTCATAAGTCAGCCAGATTTCTGTAAATCAGCCGTAACTAACGGCTGATTTATGTTCGTAAGTCAGCCGTTATCTCATAAGTCAGCCGTTATCTCATAAGTCAGCCAGATTTCTGTAAATCAGCCGTAACTAACGGCTGATTTATGTTCGTAAGTCAGCCGTTATCTCATAAGTCAGCCAGATTTCTGTAAATCAGCCGTAAATAACGGCTGATTTATGTTTGTAAGTCAGGCGATCTCTCATAAGTCAACCGCGTTTTTGAACTCAGCCGCAACGTAACCATAATTCAGCCGTAACGTAACCATAACTCAGCCGTAGCGCTTTACGGCTGAGTTCATTAATACACGTCAGCGATTTCCTACGTGGTTGCTTACGTGGCTATGACATTTTTGTAATTACGTTTTTTGTCACAACGTAACAAAAGAGCACGCTGGGTATTAAAAAAATGCCAGTAATAAAAAAAAGTTTTATATGATTCTAGTTATATTACCTAATTTCTGTGGGATTTGAGCAAAGTACCCTATTGTAAATGATTGGACTCGAGAACAACAATTGTATGAATCTTCATGTTCAAATAAAGAGTATGAATGAATCTTAATAGTCATCACGCGTGATGACTGATGTGCTATATAACTCAGCTAGTAATTGTAAATTAAACCAATAAATAAGTCATAATAATTACATAAAATTTTGTTTATTGAAGGCGATGCATTAATTCTTAAATTAAAAGGATCAACGTTCGAATATGCTGTGTACTAAGGACATGTATAATGGAGACACTGTCATAAGTGTCTATTTGATCACTTTTCCGGTTTTATACACTCAAAGATCCTAAATTTAATATATTTAATTCTAAAAAAATTTTAGACACTTATTACAGTGTCTCCATTATACATGACAAGAGAATCTCCGTTCGTACCGGTTCCAGTCACGTTCCTATTCTTTTTAATAAAGGAATCGTACAAGACAAGAGAATCTCCGTTCGTACCGGTTCCAGTCACTTTCAACCATCAAGATCTGAAAATTTCAAATTAAATCCTCCTCTTATATAAAGATGGTAAACACAAGCATACAAGAAACATGTATTTATAATTAATCTACGTATTAAAAAAGGGCAACTATATTGATTCACGTGGGACAGAACTTTGCAGCTTTCACAAATTGCAAAAAAATTTAAAAACATCACAATTGAATTCTCCCCAACCAAAATAAAAGTTGTATACTTTTTCTTAAAGGATTACTAAATTTTACTATTGTTTTTACGTGACCAAGTAAATGGGAGGAGAAGAGATAGAGATCCTCTGTTGCTGTTCCATGTTAAGCTCTCGTAAACTCAAATACGGTATCGCCACGTCACCTTTTCTCGCCGGCGTTAGTGTTCCGGCTATAGGTCCCGACGAAGGTCTACTCGTACTAGTACGATACGGTGTGCTCGACCCGCTCCGACTCTCGGTTGCGTAAACCGGACCCGACATTGACCCGGTTACGGCGCGAAAATTCCTGACCTTACGATCCTCATTCATACCAACGGTGGAGATTGGCCATTTTCGCCATTTGAAGAAAGAAGGGAAAGCTTTCTTCCACCACCGTTTCTTCCTCTTGTTGTGTAATGTGGTTCGGGTCGGGTCGTCTTTTGAAATGGGTTTCTGGAGCTTGAAATGAATACCGTTAGTGGAAGATTTCAATGACGTTTCTCTCTTATGCTTCCTCGCTTCTTCCATAACCTTTACCCAAAATAAACATCAAAAACAGAGTCACTAACAGACCAATGTGTACAATTTTTTTTATAAACAGTTGGAGTTTCGAACCTTTAGCTCATAAAACTAAATAACTATGCAAACCCATTTAAATAAAACCTCATAAACCATAATAAAAACTTTGAAAAGACCTGAAAGTAGTTGATTTGGGGATCGAAATCGAAGCCATAGTCGGTGAAATGTTGAGAATCGGAGATGGGAAAGATTGGGGAATTGTTGGACATTGTTCTTCTTGGGTAGTTTTTGTCTTTGGAGATTTGAAGTTTTAAGGTGTGAAATGTTTTAATGGAGGTAACTGGGTAATGTGAAAGAGAATGGGTAATGTGCCGTTGGGGAGAGTGTGGGGTTCACTAAAAATTCAATGCAAGGAGTCGTCTATTGTGTCATTTTCAACATCCCTCATTTCCTTCTTTCCCCATATGTACAATACTAGAATAGTCCAACATTATCTCTACTAGAGATTGACGGGTTTATTACTCTTTGTATTTTTGTAACTTGTGTAATATGGTTCATGTTTCGTAACCAATCACTTTAAAATATGTTCTTGTATAATTTATTTATAAATTGCATATGCAATAGTTTTATCGAATATAATCAATGTTAAATATTACGACATTTTAAACATTACTTATATGTAGATAATATATTAACATTAGCTTTTAATAAAATATTATCGTTTTATTTTGAAGTTCCGTTGCATCAGTGATTACGATTATGATTTCAATTTAAATATTATATTTAATATACAAATCCATTTCTTATATATTTCAGATTACTCTAAAACACTATAATATGTATTTATCATTTTTAATAGATAAAAAAATATATATATGTTGGTTTAATACTTTAGCTGCACTAAAAACTATTTATGTCATTTACCTTTGATTTTACGAAGAGCATCCAACACCTAACAGTCTCAATAATTCATATCACTCATGTCTTCATTTCTTTTGGGTTTATTGTTAAAAAAGTTTTAGCTAACACTTTTGTTTTGTTTGTATTTAGTATGGAGCCTTTTTAATATTAGTTTTCTTTGGCGGATTTAATGTAAGCTTCTTTTGCGATTGTACTTAATTTTTTGTTTTAATTATAGAGTTTTCAATTCTTTTCATGTGGTTTTTTATGTTTTCATCAAGCTTCTTGAAGCTAAGTTTTGTAGTGAATTGCGGCTTAGATAAATTTTGTTCTTTGCTCTATCATCTTGTTTTTGCTTTCGAGCTAATAAATTGTACTATTTCCTGTAGATATAATTGAAACCACATTGCATGTAAATCTTCCTAGCACTTTGATGTTTATATAATGGTATATAGAGCACGTTGTGGCTATTAAGAATTGTAAGACTATCACATCCATGTAACAGTAAATGTTTTATCTAATTTAGTGATAATGGAGGTTTTGTTATACAATATCAAGAATATAAATTAAAAATTATCTTAAAACTTGATTACCCAATCCTATAATCTACGTCATATATTTTATGAAATTTAATTATTGTAAACAATGAATAAAATCTTATAGATTTTATGGTTGTCTTATGAATATAAGTTTTCTACGGTTTAGTCAAATTCTCTATGTACACTTTTTCACTAATATTTATTTCGTCATGTTTCAACCTATATTCGTTTTTCTCCCTACATCTACTTTTGTTTCGTCTTTCTATATAATTTCATATTTTTGTATATATTGTTTTTGCTTTTGTTTTAATCTAATTTTAATCTCTAATAATTATAAGTAATAAATGTAAATAAACATGAATTCATGAATTTTTATGATAAATTATACCCATTTTTTTTATTGATGATGATGATACTTTATATGGAGTGAGAATGTATATATTGCCTCAATGGATTTTATTTTTCATGTTTATATAAATTTATCACATGTTATTATTCTTTTATCTATTAGCCATTTGAGGTTTTTTTGGAAAAAAATAAAATGACTTTACTTTTTATCTGATTTATTCATTAAAAATTTCTACTTTATAAATTATTTGTTGTTTTTTTCCATCAAATATGTACATATCGTCTTCTAAGTCTACTATATATTCGTTTATCATAGAAAAATAATTAAGATTTTAGAATACTATTTTGTAAACGTTGTTGTACCTAATAGGGTCATAAATGAAGGAGCTAAGTTAGTTTATAAGTATAATGTGTCGTTGAAAAAATGTAAGTTGGATGTAATGTGAGACTTTGTTTTGAAAAGGTGAAAAATAAGAAATAAAATTTTCATATATTATGGAATATATAAATCTGAAAATTAAGTTAGAAAATTTGATTTTTTTGTTAACTTCTTAAAAATATGGTTATCTCATTTTATTTTTTAATGTATCACTTAACTCATAAGCATATTATATTTTGTTTTAATATGTGTAATATATATTTTTCCGTAAGAAATAAATTTCATATTACTATTGCTTATAAAATCTTGAATATTCTTATAATAAATTTTGATTTTCATTTAGTTTACTTAGTTATTCACGTTTTTAGTTTAATTCAATGATTTATTAGTTCTAAAAATATTTAAATATGATTTAGCATGTATTTTATGAACATAATATAAAAATTAAATAGCTTAAGAAATAGTTTTGCCTATGTAGACACTCTAGATGGAGAGATAACTCCCTAATTATATATAAGATAAACAAAAAAGCCCATGCATTATCTCTATTTCATTGTCCTCGACTCCTCATATTATATTCCTTAACATTGCATTATTAACTTTTCAATAAATTGTCACAAATTATACCATTTTATAGTATCAATAATCATATGCCAGTAAAAATATAAAATCAGTTATAACAATTTTTTTTTTTAATATATAACATGTCCTGACCGACCGAATCCGAAAATAATGTTTCAAAACTTACGGGATAATTAGGGATTTAATCTAAAGCATTGATAATAGTTCACCGTAATTGACTCCATATATAATCTTCTCCCTTTCACGATGAGTTTTTCAAACAATTAATCAACCACTATGAATTAGGTGATTATTAGGTTGATCAATAGTAATAACTTTACAATGCACTATTATAATAACTTTACAATGCCATATTAAAAATAAAAATAAAAAAATAAAAAAAGAACCTTTGTCAAAAAAACTTTACAAGGCACAAAATAACCTTCAATATTTCTGCAGTCACATACCGACATACATATAGATGTACTTACTAGTTACTGCGTATTGTACAAATTGGAATTTGTAGTTTCCCGAAGCAAGGAATGTTATTAATTTCACCGTTCAAAGACAAAGAATAATATTGGATGCAGGCAAATCTCGAAGAACGATACATGTGCATGAGCATCACGTGATCTCCATAACGCATGCAAACAAGCTCCTCGACTTTCTCATCGTTATATATTTACATTATCTTCAAATCAATTTTTTTAAAACAAACTCATTATGAAAAATTAATTGTATATGAATGATATTCGGACAAACTTATAATATTTCAATAAATCAGTTCTGACTTTTAATGAGTGCTCGGTAGGCCTATAACAAATAATTTATATTCACTATAATCAACTTAATTACCTCAGTCATTTGATGCCAAAATCATTACGAAATGGGCGATAAATAATCAATCAATTAATCATTCTTCCAAAAAATCTCAGAAGAACACATTAAAAAAAACAAGATTTAAAACAAAAAATCATTTACAAATTGGAATTAATCTCCTACATGTTTGCAGTGTACGGTACTTGTCTTTGCGGGATCCACGTTTCGCCAAGGACGAATCTATCCCCAGTATACATGAGAGCTTCTTCAGGCGTTAATTTCTTAATCCCGGGCCATTTAACTCTTTGGGCCTGACCCGACCCAGGCCCAATATTCAAATGCTCGGCGTAAAATAGCGTCTTGAGCGCAAAATCTCCATTCCAAGGAGACCATCCTTCAGGAACGATGACGTCATCAATCGTCGTCTTCATTATGATCGTCCTCGCAAACTCCTTCAACGGTCTTCCGAGATAAGCTTTGCTCACATTCTTCACCGGAATATACGCCGGATCTCCCATTATATGGCAGTTATGAAGCACAATTCCGGTCGATTCACGAACGTCGCTTCGTCCCTGAGCTGTAATCATACACGATTGACCTGTTTTAGGTTTCCGAACGACGATTTTACAGTTCTGGAGGATACATTTTGCGTCGCCGAAGATGAAATCGACGGTGCCGGAGACTGTACAGTCACGGTAGAATTGCCGGTGAGAGTGAACGTATAACGTATCTTGGTAACCGTCGATTTGACAGTTGTAGAAGACGGCGTAATCGGCGGAGACTCTTAACGCCACCGCTTGTCCTCCTTCTGGCCCGGCTGTGTTCTCGATTCCGATGTTCTTCGCCGTGAAATGATCTCCTTCGATTGCTGCATCAAAACCAAAATTTGGTAAATGTTTGTAATGTTAGGGAATTTTAGGGTTTTTTTAGGAATTGAACTCACTGATGGTAGCTGTTCGGAATGTCTTGACTTTGCCGATACCGAAATTGAGACTTCCGGTGATTACCGTCTTGTTAGGTCCGTCTCCGATGAAAGTAACGTGTGGCATTTTCTTTGTGACTATTACTTTCTCTTTGTAGATACCTTCTTTGATGTAGATGATGAATGGTAATGTGTTGGCTTTAGGTACTGTGTTTAGAGCATCGGTGATGGTCTTGAACTGACCACTTCCATCTTGAGCCACCACTGCATTTGCCTTCACTGGTCCTGCTCCTTGAACCGCCATTAGCCGCCTTGCCTCTGGTCCAACCCATGTTGGAATACCATCTTCTGTTGAAAGAAGCTTTCTCGCGTAGCTTGCAAGTGCTCCGGTTAGTCCTGCTATCAAGAATCACATAATTGTATCCGTATTTGATGACGGTAATGGATATTTTGGAGAATTTGGGAAGATGGTTTACCTGTGATGTTGGAATTTGGGAGAAGGGTTGAGATGCCAGTAACCATGGCAAGGCTATTGCTACTAAGCTCTTTCGATGTTTTGAAGGCGTCGACCACATCTTTCATAAGATTTGACTTGATTTCCTCGAAGGAATCCATACATGTTTGTTGGAATGCGATTGAGCCACTTAGCCAAACCCGAAGATCCTCAACATAGTATTCGATTCGAGCAGGCGTGAACCCTCTATCGAAAGACCTTCTCAGGTCATCAATAGCGTCAATCATCACCTTCTCACAAAGCTCGAAAGCATCTTTGGCTGCTGGGTCTTTACCAGCCGTGGATTTAAGATCTTCGTTGACTTTATTGAGGCCTTCTTGGATGGATTTGATTGTGAGGTTGAAGCCGAGTTTGATGAGGTCGAGAGGCTCAGTGGATTGCGGTTCAGCTTTCATTAACTTGTTGAAGCAGGTGTCTTTGTAGTCAGTGGGTTCACAAACTGCTTGAACCGCTTTGGTGGTTTTCCGGATTTCATTCTCATCGCCTTTGGGTGAGTGTTTAGACGTTACAACGGCTACAGAAACTACCATGATGACTAGCAAACCCGAGACACTACCTGCGATGATGCATTTCTTTTTCTTGTCACCATCAGTCGCCATCCTTTTCAGGTTTTCTCTATACACAAAATTCAAAAGGTCTAAAAAATGTTTTTTGTTGTAGTTTTTCAAGTTTTTTTGGTTTCCTACTTTTTACATGTTAGAAATAGAGCAGATGGGGCCTGTAACTGTGGCTATAAGGCCCCTTCTAGCTCTGATTTTTTTTTTTTTTTTTTTTTTTTTTGGGGATGGGGTTTTTGGTGTTTGGTATATACAATGGTGAACAAATGGATACAAAGATCTTGATGGGGTTAATATAAAGATGAATTGCATTGCTATTTTTGGGGTTTTGAGGGAAAAAGAACATGAGGCTATGTTAGATTTTCTGTCTTTAGGAATATTGTCTTTTATCCATCTAAAATGTTTGGTTTCCCGCTTTTATGATACCTATGAATAGTATGGTTTTGGGGTCGTGAATTTGTGAAAATGAAGTGGAATAAGTATCTCAAGAAAATTTGTGATTCGAATGATTCTTATTGAAAGAGGAATTGATTTTGTGATAAAGAGTAAAACTACAATGCGCATTATCATCAGATTAAGGATTAACAAAATGAAACAGAAGAGAAGATCTGGTATAAACTTGTTTTCAGATTTACTTTAGCGCTTTGGAGTAAAAGACACAAGAACAGCTTTTATTATGATGTATGTAAAAGAAGAATCATCTTATTCTTTTTTTTTCTGAATCCGAAAAAGCTTTAAAGCTTTGAAGCTCTCTGTAGTTCTACTTTGCCAATGGTCCCAAGATGAACTTCATCAGGTCCATCAGCAATCCTCAGCGTTCTAGCCGTGGCCCACAGATGTGCTAAGACCGTGTCCGAGGATAAACCGGCTGCTCCATGAACTTGCATTGCCGTGTCCAGTACCTTCAACGCCATGTTTGGAGCTGCTACCTGAGTACCAAAATGATTTTCGGTTCTTTAAGATATACTTTGGTCGAATTTTGACAGAAACAAATATTTACAAACCATTTTACCTTGGCCATTGCGAGAATTCCTCGAGCTTTTTTGTTTCCAAACTTATCGAGATGATCAGCAGCTTCTAGAACTAACAATCGTGTTCCTTCAAGCTCTACCCGCAACTGTATCATATAACCACTCATATCAGAACTGATAAGAAACATCTGGGTTGTCAAAACACTCAGTTTTGTATACCTTTGCAAGATCAGAGACAAATGAACCGTGCTGCGCTATGAACTTCCCAAAAGTTTTCCTACTAAGAGCTCTTTGAGCCATTAGCTCCATTCCACGCTCCGCTGCACCTATTAGTCTCATGCAATGGTGCAACCTTCCAGGGCCTAACCTACCCTGATATACCAAACAAAGCAAGCGACCCATAAATACTATACTCTTTCTGTTACTGCGAGTCGATATCCGTCTTATCTTTTGTAGTATTACCTGAGCAATCTCGAATCCTCGGCCTTCTCCAAGGAGAATGTTCTTCACCGGGACAACCACATTTTCAAAAGAAATTTCAGCATGTCCATGAGGTGCGTCATCGAAACCAAACACTGTGAGAGGCCTCTTCACATGTATACCAGGAGTCTGCATGTCAACTAATATCATAGACTGCTGCTTATGTTTCGGGGCGTTGAAATCTGTTTTTCCCTGTACAGTACAGATAGTTTCTTTGATTAACTAGCAAAAATAGAACAAAGACATTTATGCGTGTAAAGATGCATAGACCTAATCTTCTAGATAGAAAGAGAGCAAGGAAAGAGAACTAACCATGAGAATAAGGACTCTGCACCTGGGATCCATAGCTCCACTAGTCCACCATTTTGTGCCATTAATGATGTATGAATCACCTTGTCTGTATAAGCAAGGCAGAATTAGCTTAAGGAGAAATGTGAACACAATTTCAGTTTTCAAGAATTAGCAGTAGAGAAATTGAAAATGACATTTGACATTTTTTTTCAGTGGAGAACTTGAAGAAAATCTTTTACCTTCTAATAGAGCACTCAATATTGGTTGCGTCAGAAGATGCAACTTGTGGCTCCGTCATAGCAAATCCAGAACGAATTTTCCCCTCGAGCAACGGAATAAGCCATTCAGAAATTTGTTCTTTGTTTCCATACCGCAGTATCACCTACAAGATAGTACATATTATACAAATACAAGTAATAAGCAATGAGACGACTTCTAGACCCGTAAAGAAAATCAGGCTTTTTTACCTCCATGTTTCCAGTATCAGGTGCACCACAGTTAAACACCTGTGGAGCCCAAATCGAACGACCCATGATCTCACAGAGGTAACCATACTCTAGGTTTGTGAGGCCCTCACCAAACAATTGGTCAAAAGACCTGCCTGAGAAATTAGGTCCATTCTCAATAGCTGCCAGTTCTCTTCTAGCCCTAGCAGCACTATATACCGGAATAAATAAGTTCCATAGGCCCTCTCTCTTTGCCACATCCTTTAACCTTTCCTCCTCGGGGTGAACGGTCCACCGGGAATCTGATTGAGCAAGTTTGTAGAACTCGTTTTCCATCGGGTAGATGTGCGTTTCCATAAACTTGATCAACTTCTGCCTTAACTCAAATACTTTTCTGTTCGGGACAAATCTCCCGGTTCCATCCACAAGGCTTTTGTATGACGGGCTCACGTCTCTTTTAACTGCATCCAAGACGAGAAACGCAAATTAGCACGCCGTAAATAAGAAATTTATATTAAACAGTATTCCTTAGCAAAATTTGAATCTCAAAGAGGTGGATTACAAGATGGAGGGTGCTCAGGGAGAACATTTTTGCGTGCAATATAGCTCAAGGCAGACTCTACAAGCTCATTGGCTTGAGCCCCTGTATTCCGAGCACGTTCACCGGCAGAAGCATTGCCCTGCATGACCAACCCAGAGTCAGTAGCTCTACAACTGGATAACAAAGAATCTTAAAATGACTAAATTTTCCCAGGGAATACCATTAACCATCTGTTGTACACCCCAGTGTAGATTGCAGCAGCCCGGAACATAGAGAACGCTACGTAGAACTTCCAGTTTGCAGCAGGCCATGGTTTTCCCTAAAGTTCATTTGCCAATATGTCACAACTGAGAACTTACAAGAAAAGCTGACTCGGTTTCTTTTCAAGACACAGCTTACGATATAAAGACAACAAAT
Organism: Draba incana; assembly: GCA_963576765.1. Taxonomy (NCBI): domain Eukaryota; kingdom Viridiplantae; phylum Streptophyta; class Magnoliopsida; order Brassicales; family Brassicaceae; genus Draba; species Draba incana. The sequence goes on from OY755213.1 coordinate 31,544,286, forward strand.
TCACACATGGCTTACCGATGCAGAACAGTATTCTAAGAGAAATTCTGGCATTGAAAGAATTCCTTCCGGAAGTCCAGTAGTTTCAAAACCTTCACTCACGTGCTCCTTGTCGAGCTGAACATTCACAATGTAATGCTGCCAAGACCATGAACTGTATATCAGAGCAGGAAGCAAAGAATACCGCTTTGTGAATACTATGTAACAATAAAAAATTAGCTTATTACCATACAGCTGTATGCAACATCACACATTTGGTTCCCAAGCGTGGACAATTCCCAGTCAATAATACCAATAACTCGATCCTGCAGCCCAAACGTGGACGATTCAGTAAGGTCTCTAAAACTATCCAAGGATCAAAATCAAATAAAACTTGAAAGTATTCAAACCTCAGAAGGATGAAACACGAGATTGTCAATGCGGAAGTCTCCATGTACAAGGCCTGAGGTTGCTCCCGTTGAATCTTCTGCAGGGTTGTTTTTGCGTAACCAATCAACAAGCTCAACCATCTTTGGATTCCTTTCAGGCTTTCCTTCACTTGTTGAAGCCAAATATTGTTTGAACCACCTATCTATCTGAAACTTAGAATATCCAACCAATTCAAAAGATGTATAGCAAGAGCACATAAGCATTAAGAGAAGAACAAACTTGAACACGAACCTGTCTTTTGCAGTAATTAGGCCGTCGACCATATTTCTCAAGACCAATAGCATCAACATCAGCAGAATGAAGAGAAGCTAAGGCTTTTGCAGTTGCACGATAAAGCGCACTCCTCCTTCCAGGCGCTACATTCTAAGTTCAAAACCAATGAAACACACACACACAATTTAAGCCTTTCGGTTCACTATGACTCACATCTCAAGCTTGAAAAAGGGACATTCACATTCACATTCACATAACAGCATATCTTACCGGCAACTTGGGGTCTATGAATATACGCCCTTCCATAAACTCCATAATGTAAAACGCAGTCCCAATGACAGAGGAGTCAGTGCATAAGCAAAAGACTTTAGGAACAGGAACCTGTGTATGTTCACCTAAAGCCTGAAGCACCTACATAACCATCATCAAAAGCATTAGTCAAAATCAAAAGCCTCCACTTTTATTCGATTCTGTATCTATTATACTCAACATCACAAACAGTTACACAGATTCTGTAATCAAAACAGCATTACAAACATCTTCAAGAATCAGAGGAGTATAACATTTCACAACCCAAAATTCGAAATTCAAAGCAGGAGCTTTCTCTATAACTCACACAATTGGGGATTTTCCAGAGGTCAAATTACCTGAAACTCCCTATCAACAGCATGAGCGGATTGGAGGAGCTTCCCAGGAGGTTTCTTCCTCAAAACGTAGCGTTTCAAGGAAGTCCCTGAGCCGACCTCGATCAGAAACGTGGGATTTGACTGCCCATGTCCGAACTGTAAAAACCCAGAAACCAAAATCAGAAAAGGTCTTTCTTTTTTCTTCTTCCCGGAGAAAAATCTAAAGACGCCAGAGATTGGGTAGATACCTGTGAGACTTTGAATTGAGATGGGTTGGTCGGAAAACCGGACACGTTGTCGGCGGCGAAACGAAACAAGGCGTCGTGATCGAACCGATGAGCTGATTGGACACGTGTCACCAGATCGCCTGTGCTGCTTCCCATGTTACTCCTTCACACACACACGCTCTGCTCTATCTGCTCCTCAAGTTGCAACAAATCCAAGAGATTTCATGAAAAGAGCTAGTACACAAACGAACGTACTATATACGGAAAGTCGCAATCTTTGGATAATCTTTATTTTTTTTAATCCAAATGATTAAGGTTGCTCAGCAACAATTAAGAGTTTGTTTAAGTAATTAAGGTAATTTAATCGTCAAAAACAAAAATTTGTCTTTGGATGTGTCATTTCTAAACACGAATCATCGTGATCTGTTTGTCTTCTAATTCTATCATTAATGTCATAGTCATCATCACTACTAATAAATATATGTAGGTAGGATGTTTATTCATGACTAAATAAACATTTTAATTACATAGTCATTAACGACTATAGATGTTTGCCAACTCTCATATGTCATATTTGATCAGATGGTTTTCACTTGGGACGACATTTTCACTTATCTCAAACCATACTAATCTTATGTTTTACTAGAAAGGCGAAAATAATCTTATCTTTTACCTAGAAAGACGCATTTTCTTTATTAAAAGCTTTCTCAAACAACAATTTTTAGATTGATGAACAAAAAACAATTGGACAAGGATGTTTTAATAAAAGAAAATAAAAACAACAACAATTAGACAAGCTAAATGATTGATTAAATTTAATTGGCCCATTTAAAAAACTAAAGGCCCATTAAGTCCATATAATTCCTCGAAGTATCTGAAAAAAAAACGGAAGGGAAAAAACGCAGAGAAGGAGAAGAGCAATCAGAAGCCAAAAACTCTCACCTGCGATGGCTCTTATCACCGCGCGGCGCAAACTAGCGACACTCCTAACCAAAACCCTCTCTTCTTCTTCATCATCATTATCATTTTCTACTCTGTCTTCTCGTTCTCGATTCGCTGTATCTCTAATCGACAAAATCTCCTCGACCCGAACCGGACTGGGACCGTGTTACATCACGACCCGACTCAAGACATCCGGGTCTGGATACTCTCCGTTGAACGATCCTTCTCCGAATTGGAGCAATCGTCCACCGAAAGAGACGATTCTTCTCGATGGGTGCGATTACGAGCACTGGCTCATCGTCATGGAGTTCACTGATCCCAAACCTACCGAAGATGAAATGATCAATGCTTATGTCAAAACCCTAACTTCCGTCATTGGCAGGCAAAATCCCTTTTTCATTTGATTCTTCTCATTTCGTTTTGTGCATTTTGGGATTTCATTGATTTGTGTGTTTTGTGTAGCGAGGAGGAAGCAAAGAAGAAGATTTACTCTGTTTGCACTTCGACTTACACTGGTTTTGGTGCTTTGATCTCTGAAGAGCTTTCTTGCAAAGTCAAAGGTATCATCAACTTTTCCTTTTTCCTCAATTAGGCTGGTTTAAGCCCCTCTTTGTCTCAGAGATTAGCTGTACTGTTAAAAGGGTTTCTGTATTTTGATTCAAAGAGGAAACTTGTTCTATCTCAATTAGTCTATAGGTTTGGAACTTATTAACCTTTGTGTGTAAGATATCTTCTAATCAAAGAGTTGTAATTCTTCTTCAGGATTGCCTGGTGTTCTCTGGGTCTTACCAGATTCCTATCTTGATGTACCAAACAAAGACTATGGAGGTGTGGATTTCTTCTGAATGATTGTCGGATATTGTGAGATATGACTCAAAATCTTAAAACCATTTCCTTTTGTTTATGTTCAGGTGACTTGTATGTTGAAGGGAAGGTCATACCGAGACCACAGTACCGATTCACGGAACAGCGCCAGACTAGGAACCGGTCTAGGCCAAGGTATGATAGGCGCCGCGAGACTATGCAAGTGGAAAGAAGAGACCAACCATCACAGAACTGGAACAGCCAAAATCAACAACCACCATCCACTGGTCATCAACAAGGCTCCAGCTAAAATGTCATGCTAATAAACCCTAGTTGTTTTACATGAACAAGTATATGCATCTGTAATGGAGTTTATTAAGCTTTAGCCTTTATGTGTTTGCTACATTCCAGTCTTAAAGAGAATTTTCAACAATCTAAAGAATCATCATTATTGTTTCTAAAGGACTAAACAGAGCAAAGCTTAGAAATCTAAGATGAATTGCAATTGAAATGAAATATATATATATGTACAATGTATATACACACAAGAGATAATTCGATGGAATTGGACCTGAGATATGACCTGCAACCTAACCGGAATCACCTCCGATCACAAATGTATCAACACACCGGAGATAATGTTATGTTTAGCTTCTCCCTTTCACCGTCCGTTACGATCCTCACAATCCGCTTGAATGCGAAATGAACACAATTCGACAACGCGATCCAGCAAATCACTTCGTACACGAATCCCATCGCTGGATCTGACCAAGACGAAGACGAAGAAGACTCATCCCAATTTCCTCCTCCGAAACCACCACCACCGCCGTAGTTCCATCCCTTTCCGCCTCCATCGTTACCTCCACCGCCAAATCCGAAAGGACCGTCGTTACCACCGTCTAACAGAAAACGACCAAAATCACCACCGTCTTCCGAATCACCCCCAAACGAAACTCGCTTCGCACGCCGCTTCTTACGGATCCGACGGATCGTCTTGTAAGAGCTAGATCTAACCGGTGGAGGAGCGATAGCATCAACGGGAAAGATAATCGCCGATGCTTGAACCATTCCACATAGAGATTGATCAACGGTAGAATCGGCGAACGAAATGTGATTAGCCAAATCCCACCGATTAAGGATCGATTTCCCAAACGCGATTCCTTGCTTCACCGTGCAAACTGAGACTGTATCGGCGATCAGAGAAAATTTCATGATCCACAATTCCGACGACGACGACCTTCTTCGATTTAAAGTTTTTCCCCCAAATCCAAGAAATTGTTTGGATTAGGGATTTCTTACACCTTGCCGGAAATTCGGGTAATGACGGAAATAATATCGGGAATCTGATTCGGAAGCGGATAAATTGGACACGTAACCGGTTTGCGCGTTGAATACAGACGACACGTGTCATGAACTTGAGTAACACTCAAAGTGGGTCCCATATTTTAGTTTCTAAAACGTGAAAGCCCAATTTAGGAGATATATGACAATTCTTGGCCCAAATGGTGAAAAACTGTGGGAGTAGAAAATGTTCTTGATCATTTTCTTAACTATCAAAGTGAAAAAGAAGATCGAATTATATACTGTTTTAGTAACATATGTGGTTTTAGTCCAGAATATATTCGTTTTGCCTTGTCTAAACACACATAAAATTGAAGAGACGTCTCTACTAGAGCACCAATGGAGAAATTTTGATTGTCGGTCCATAAACAATCATTCTGCATTTCACGTGTTTTACTGACACTTTGGTTTTTCGGATTCTACTATGTGAGGCTTTAGTCATTGATTTATAAGAGTTTTTTATTTTCCTGAAATTTTTCTCGTGGTTGTAAAAAACAAAAAAAAATACGTAACAGACGTAATTCAATTACAACAATCAGGATGTAATAGGCAATTTTGATTGATAATCAATAAGTTGGGATCCCCATGTGAATTGTTACTTTCGGGTGACCAAATACAACCGCTATATTTGACTTAATACTGATTATAAGCAGTGATGGTTTCGATTTCGAATAAATCCTGATTAATTTTTGGCTTCATTACAACAAGTCAACCATTGGTAAAACCCATAATTCGACTCTAATTTCCATAATATAAAAATACTACTACGTGTTTTGAGCTTTTTTAAACAATAGATCAACGTGCTTGTAAGAATAGGTACACAATACCCAGCTTGTGTCCAATTCCATTGTCACAGTTCGGTACTATTTTTTTTTTTTTTTTTGATAAAAGGGTACTATTTTTGTTGTCTCAAGTTATAGTCAAAAACCAAACACCAGAAAACAAATCACGAAATCCCATATTCAAAGCAAAGCTAGATATAATATCCTGTTTCCAGTATATCTTATTCATAGACATATACAGATTATTAGACTTCCGAGGTTATTGATTCAACCCATAAATTTGTGTGCTATGCAACCAATATAAAATCTTCACGGATTCAATATTTCATGTAAAGGGTAAAAAAAAAGAGAAGTTGGTATTTGACCTTCTAAACATTTCCAATTAAAAAAGAAAAGAGAAGTTGGGTAGTCACTTCATATTATTGTTTTTTCACCTAATTTGTTTGTTTCATCTATTTCATTTTATTTCAAATTATTAAAGGTACCCTTTGGTATATGGGTGATCTGTGTTCGCTTCACAAGTTTCATATTCCACTATTAAATGTTCTACATTTAACAGCTATCATCATGTGTACTATTAAACTTTTTTTTTTTTTTTTTAATTGAATTGAATGTAAAATTGTATTCAAATCAAACGTTTTTACAATAAATGCGACTTTGTGTTTGAAGTAAAAAAAGAAGTAGAATAAAAGACGACGGTTCTTTCTAGGCTCCTACCGTGTCAAAAGCCATGTATCCATTGCTTCAGTATAAGCTTGATTACCTGTAGCTCGGATAGAATTTATGCGGTTTATGACATTCTTATTAATTAGCTTAATGAGTGTCGAAGTTGTTTGAGCTGGTTCTCCATGCCTTCTCGAGTTTCTCTCTCGCCATAGATGATAGACACTTGATTGAAAAGCGTATCTAATCAAAAACAATTCCGACTTGCGTCGATTGGTCGTGAGGAGAGACACAATCTCTGCCCAATCAGTCGTGAAATTAGTACCAAGTAGCTTCATCATGATTTTCCTCCATACCTCTCTCGAGAAGCTACACGCGAAGAAGATGTGGTTACGAGATTCTTCCACATTACGGCAAAATATACATTCCACTTCTTGATTAGAGCCCCAATTCCTCATTCGATCTCCCGTTGTCAATCTATTACGAAAAGCAAGCCAAGTTAAGAATGAGTATTTAGGAGTGTCGTACTTGAACCAAACTCCCTTATACCACACTGTTACTGGCTGTGGATTGCGTAATAGGTTCCAAGTGTTTTTAGTTACAAACCGTGATTTGTAAACGTTGGCATCATACTTCCAAGACGTAAGATCATCTCTATCCATTCGCTTTGATTTAGCTTCAGCAATTGCGTCCTCAATAGACCGTAATAATTCCACGCGATGTCCTCGTCGACGATGGTTAGCAAATACCTCCGCAATGTTTGCCGTAGAAGAAATGCCCAAATCTATAACCCCTCTAGGACCGGTGAGATCCCTTATACAGCCCAAAGAAGACCAGTTATCGAACCATAATGAAGTGGCCTTACCATTACCAATCTCAACTTTATAAAACGTGCGGGCAATGGTTCGATATTTCAAAAGTTTCTTCCACATCCACGAACCTTTTGTCGTTGTTTCTTTGATGGACCAGAATGTATCTTGCCCAATAAGCATCGTCTTAACCCACCGAACCCACAATGAAGGCTGGTTTGAGATTATGCGCCAAATTAATTTCAAACAACATACTTGATTAGCTTCTTTCAATGGCTGAAATCCAAGGCCACCTTCTGATTTAGGTAGACATACATCTTTCCACGCAACTTTCGATTTGCGAGGATTTAATTCCGGACCAGACCAGAGGAATGACGCACATAACTTATTGATCTCGTTGATATACACATTTGGTAATCTAAATGCCGAAAGCCAGAAATTCGTGATGCTACGAAGTACTATTAAACTTTGCCTAACCATATAATACATGACACTTAGTAATCCAGAGCAAGTTAAAATAAGTACCTAACAATCTATGATTTAACATGCATCATGACCTGTAAGTTTACATCTATAATTTGCAAACAAATCATATATATTGGTTTAGATTGTAATCTGGATTTAACTAAATCAGAGTTTCCACGTACATATAACAAAAATTTCAAACTCGATAATTTGTAAGTAGGGGAAACTTATTTTGGAATTAGTAATAGCTAGTCAGATAGATAGTGGTAAAACTTTTGTGGCGAATGATCGATCGATCACGATCGACCAAACAAACTTTTTATATTCAGTCATTAAATGTATTGTACATTGTAGTTAATTACCGTTAGTTATTTTGTTTACCAAATCAACCAAAAAAAGTGATCACCATTTATGTCCGTAGAAACAAATGATCCATCCGTTTCGATTAACTTTTTTGATAACTCGATAAATTTTTTTTTGTTTGGTCACGATAGCTCGATAGATTAATTTACAATAGTTATAATCTAATAAAAAAAATTTACTTTGCTCTGATAATATGGGATTCTCTTGCAAAATCTTTTTCATTTTTTCACCTATCTTCTTGACAGTAAAAGCGAGTTACAACGTGGCTAAACCCATGGTAATCTTTGTATTCGTCATTTAAGGTTTACCCGTTCTTCGATTTTTTTTTTTTTTACTTCACAATTTTCCATTAATATTTGCTAAACTTTTACTTTTCCAGTAAATGTTTTATTCGAAGAAGAAAAAATCAAATACTGAATTATAATAAATGGACTAATTTAATTATGTTTCTCTCTCTTCCAATTTAAAATGTCAATCCCGCAAAGTCTGCCTGCCTTCTCTTAACGTATCCTCTCTCTTTCTGCTCACTCTTTCAATATTTGTTTTCTCCATAGAAACTTTTTTCCTAACATTTTCCTGGAAAATTTCTTGAAACTTTTGTTGCAATGGGTAAGATCCGACCCGGACCGGATCCAAAAGCGGCATTGGTCTCAGAGATTTGTTCATTATCGATATCACCGGTTTCTTCTTGCATTCACATCAATCGGAGCTCCGCTTCATGTTTCATCGACTGGTATCTCATTCTCGGTGTATGTTCTTTTTCTATAAATATTTCTCAGTTTTATCTCTTTTTTTTTGCCACATTTTGTTATTCAAAATAATATGTTAAAAGAAAATAGAGCATTGCATTTGACATTTGGATAAAATAGATCCAGGAAGATGCAGAGGTCAAGCTCATACGTAAACGATATCACAAATTAGGTCAGGTTTTATTTCGGTTTCGTTTTTGAATTTGAATTTATTACTTATCAATGTGTAGATTTTGAATATTTAAATATTTACAGTTATGATTTATCTTTGATTCTCTAAGATCATTCGTTATTATTGTTCAGCTCTGAAGATTCATCCAGATAAAAACAATCACCCAAAAGCAGATATTGCTTTTAAGCTCATCCACGAGGTAAGCTATTTTTATTTTTATTGTACTCAAAAGTATTCCAAGCAATCTAAACATGAATATATTTATTATTTTCTCAGGGGAGACAATAATACATTATTATATTTTTTATATATAGAGTATATAAAATGTGTGTGGATATGAATCGTACGCTTAATAAGAGCATCAGTGTGTTACGCATGAACTCATTAATTTCCCCATTACAATCGTACGATGTACTATAATCCGGTTTGGCTTTAAGAAAGCGACTGTTTCAAAGCCCTAACCGGTGTAATTAAGATTCTTGAAAATCCGGTTATCTCCCGGTTCAATGATTCGACTATAGAGCTTATGTATGCTGTGTGTAACCTTTTTTTTTGTGTAGGCTTATTTGTGTCTCTCGGACGAAACAAAGAGAAGATGTTTCAACAAGGACCGAAGAAAGAACATTTGTCTAAAGTGCAGCCGAGTCTCACACAAAACCAAAGAGAACCGGACCGAAACTAAACCGAACCGGTTTTGTCAAACGCTCAGGGATATTAGGGACAAGTTCAGAGAAGAGAACAAGGTGATAGAAAGATGTCTAAAAACCAACAGTGCAAAATTCACGGGGAACCGAAACGAGGAAACCTCGGTTTTTGGTGTACCGAACCGAAGCCGGTTAAATAAGGAGTTGCCGGTTTTTAATCCATCGGACTACAAGTTATGGGGTTATCCGCATGTGAGAAGTCGAGTGTTGGATAACAACTTGTCGGATTGGAAGATGTTCATGAGAAGCAGATCCACTTGTGTTCACTCATCGTGATAATTTATTAGTTTTTTGTTATTCTTTTTCTTTCTAGTTTAAATAAGTGAAAAATATAAAGTTGAAATGGTGTGACAAGCCATACTCCCTATAAAGTTGACAAAATTTGAATGAGATCTAGTTGTTCAAGCAAGGCGGTATACATCGTTAGCCTAGAGATTGCGGATGCGTTTGAACTTTTTAAGTTATGCCAAGAAGTTTGGCCACTCTTTCGGTCGTGCAATTATCTTAAAAACGTCTTGACAGTCTATGCCGAATGTTGGCTGAGGTGTGTGAGTGCAAAGGCACATATCCCAAAATTGTTATTTGGGTACAAAACAATATTACAATCTCTTACATGTTACAATAAGATATGATCCCTTAACTAGATTTTATTTTCAAATTGATTATATGGACTAAGGCTCAAACATTTTATTTGAAAAAAATATTTATTACGAACCCCAGTTAAATAAAACGGATGGCTTTACATTATTGGCCTAACATAAAAATAGACTCATTCATCGAAAATTCCACTATGTCCATAAAATTATTAAAGGGAGTTATTGGTAGATTGATTCTGAAAGATTTTTAGAATCCATTGTTTATTGGTTTATGAAGTATAACATTCTTAACAAAATCTCTTATTATTGGTTTGATGATTTTTAAATTCCATTTAAAATATTTTGCTATTCAAAAAGTTTGCTATTTAATGATTCTATAAATCTATTAGAATTAGTGTTATTGGTAGGTTGATTTCTTATAATTTTACTCATTAAACAAGATTTTGAGAATACCTTATAAAACCATTAGATTCAATACCTTATAAAACCATTAGATTCTTAGAATGTCTATAATTAAACTTTTTGAATAGACACAGCTCTTTACAAATTTAATAAATATTTTGATTTTTAAAAATCAATCATTCTACAAGAATCCAACTCCCAATAACTCCTCCTAAGAATAGACTAAATAATCATGTATATTTAATATGTTTCTAAAGTTTTTTTTTTTGTAAACATATTTTGCTTAAGTTGAATAATCATATACAACCTTTCAAATTATAGTTAATGATCATCTGGTCGTCGTCAGAAAATTGTCACCTAGCATCAAGATCGTGCTAAAATCTACATATACCAAAAAAGCAAATACGTACGTGAACTTAATAAGAAATTTCAGTCAAAACTTTTTGCATAACTATATTGTTAGTGTTATTATAAATTTTATAATCTTTAAGGCCTTGCATTGCAATGCTGAGGCGTATTCTATATGATAACAAATCAGGTTCGTGAATCTAGGGATGATAAATAGTTATATACTAATAAATAAAATATATTTATAAATAAAAAACTTTGATTGGTAAACAAGGAGAAGATACAAACATGAACCAAAACACAAAGAATCCCAGGCTGGCAAATTAACAAGAGTTTAGAATTCTTATTGAGATTTCGATTCTTTCTTTTCCTAATCTCAAAAAGGATTATTATAGACTCTCATATTGATTTCTTTAAGAGCAGTGACGTAGATAAAACCGTAAGGATAAAAGTTGAAGGTTTATGGGATGCATTCAAAGCTTGCACCCTCATAATTGTTTTAGGATTAACTCCAAAAACTTTGTGGTAATTTATTATGATATGTTCATTGTGGCTCACTGATATTAATGAATTGATGATATGTTGTTAAACTAGTTTTCTTTTCTCATTTTCTTTTAGCTGTTGGGGATGATTGCCCGGGATTCACAAAGTTTTGGTATTTATCCAGTATGTGGTAAATTTTTTAATACGAGGAGAGCCACTGTAAAATAAAATCTTGAATTCAATAAGCAAATTAAGGATATAAAGAAGATTTTGGGTTTGAAACAAGACATCATCTACAATGATGCTAAATTATTGAGTTACCGGCAACTAATGCTTATGACGGACCAAGATGCGGATGAGTCGCACATCAAAAGGTTGCTAATAAACTTTTTCACCGATACTGACTGTTACTCCTACTGATTCCAACATTTATTTCGAGGTTCGTGACTCCGATTTTAATCTTGTATACAATGTTTTGACATGGTGGTATGTACTCAAACAAAAAAAAAAATGTGACTTTTTACACAATGCATGACTAATGTACGATGAATAAACAACCAGAAAAAGAATGAGTATGAGAGAGCTGGAATTTTACATACTACAAGGTATGACTTGTGATATATGTATACGCATACTAATTTTTTTTTTTTTTTTTGGTAAGGATTGGCTAATTTTTCAAACATAGAAGCATTACAAGTTTTACAATATTTCAAAACACATGAAATTTTTTGTCTAGGAGATGATGAAGATAAAATAGCCATTGACCTAGCGTTTTCCAAAACGAAAGTGAATAATCAAGCCCGAAAAACTTGTTTCTACCGCCATTTGTATATCCTTACATATCTTAAACTTTGCGTGGTATATTTAGGACGATGCGACTTTCTCAATTATGTTTCCTAATGATTTGCTCTTTATTTTTACCTGTGAGATTTTCTCTCCTAATGAAATGCTTCAAAATTGGGAAGACAAGTAACTTACGTACAAAGTCTTTATATACAAAAAATTTCTCAATTATTCAATTATGTTTCCTAATGATTTGCTCTTTATTTTTAGGCCGGTGATATTTTCCTTCCTAATGAAATGCTTCAAAATTGGGAAGACAAGTAACTTACGTACGAAGTCTTTGTATACAAAGATTTCATATTGTAATTCAAGGCGAATCTTTAAAGGTCCACTCCAATGATGGCTGGTGGACAAAAACAAAGCCAACGAAAGATTTTGTTTTCTAAAGTGGAATGAATTTCTCCTTGGACCAAGCAGTTGATCACTACTAGAAAAGACCCCCGTTTGCGGCGGCGGTATTCGTCGCAAAATCGTCGCAAACTCAAATTTGCGACGATTTTGAGTTTGTCGCGACTAGCTCGTCGTAAACTCCAAATCGCCGCAAATTCATCGCAAATTTGAAAAACATCGCAAATTCGTCGCAAATATAGCGACGTACTTGCGGCAAACATTTTGCGACGTTTTAGCGGCGATTTTAATTCGACGCTTTTTTGCGACGTGTTTGGATCCATTTTGCGGAGAAAATATTTGCGACGATTTTGCGACCAATTTATTTTGCGACGGTTTTGCGATAGTAATTTTGCTACGACTTTGCGGCGAAAAGTTGCGACGAGTTTGCGACAGTTTATTTGCGACGGGTTTGCGAGTAATTAATTTGCGACAAAATTGCGAGGGAATGTAGATCTGATTAAAAAAAATTAAAATTAAAATAATTATTAATTTTAAAAATATTTAAAATATAAAAACTAAAACCATTCGAGAATAATTAAAATTACATAAAAGTATTAAAAGTTTAAAAACATAAAAATAAAATCGAAATAAAATCTAATCGAAATTAATTTGTGATTCGATCGGTTCCTCGTCTTCGTATTCCTCTTCTATGGCTCTCACTTGCTCTGCTGCTGCTTCTCTCTTCTCCCTCAACAACTCGTTTAACAGGGGGATTGTCTGTGCTAACAGGTCCAACATCCTATCGTAGGTCGTATCGCTAGCTTGCAACATCTTGATCATCTTTGCATCTTTCTCCTGTTGTTTTTTCATTCGAAAGTGCTCCTTTTGCAACGTTGGATCAGTAGCATAGCTGGAAACGGGACAAAACGGAACTCCATGTTCATTCATCCGGATAGATCCAGCAAATGTCATCTTCCCCTTACGGTTTTTTGGAGCCATCTAGGAAAAAAAAAGAGGAGGTTAAATTTGAAAACATTTTTAGTAATATAATAATTTTAATAAAAATAAAGGGTTAAGACTATAATGTAATTAAAATTACTAATAAAAATTAAATTTAAAAATTAAAATATTTTCTTACCTCAGCGGCGAGGCGGTTGACCTCAAATGGTGTCACCTGAGTAGGCTGACCATCGGGAGTAGGCTGGGATGAGAGTTCTTCGACCCGGCTAAGCACATCGTCGTGGAGCTTCCCGACACGTTGATCAATCCATGATCCATCCGCCCTGCGGTGCGTCTTCACCCAAACCTATGACATCGTAGCGGGAGCTCCTTTTTTTAATGCCAAAAAATAAAAATATAATTTAAAATGTTACTTTTGTAATACGTAAAACAAAAAACATTAAAAACTTACAATTTGTCGCGCGTTCTTCTCATAAGATCTCTGTCCCGCACAATGCTTTGACGGCTGGTCACCGTTAACCGGCGTCAATCGAGCGGAAGAATACTAGGCCGATTTTATCTTGCTACTCTCCTTCTCTCGAATTCGACAAGACCAGCCCAAATTGTCGGGTTAAACCAGGGTGGCATACACACTTTCGGATCTGGGTTTTGCTCCCACTTGTCTTTCCACCGTCCAATTTGGTCGTTGAGGCGAGCCTTCGCATTTGCATCAAAATGTTCCCAAACATAGCCGTTGATCGCTGGGTCCCAGTAATACTTTTGCTATAAAAAAATAAGAAAAACAAAAGTAATATAAATTTAAAAATTAAGAAAGAAAAAAAAAGTTATATTACCGCAAATGTTTTGTACCACCGGCCTTCGTCTCCTCGGGAACATACTTCCAACTCGTATGTAGCATGGTGAAATCCCGCTCGATAATCTCCCTAATTGACTTTTCGACAGAGTTTTGCGAGAACCTGTAAAAAAAATCAGTAATTGAAAACATGTTAGGTAATAAATGTAATTAATAACAATATTATATTTTTAAAAGAAAATGTGATACCACAATTGGTTGCCGGACGGCTCAGGATGTAGCTCGGGAAGTACTCGGCGTGCAGGACTGACGAGAAGCTGAGCAAAAGTCATATCGTCCATCGACGGAACTCTACGATCGTCCTCTGGAGGCGCCTCCAGAGTTGGTTGAGTCTCAGAAATCGCAGAAGAAGAAGCTCGTCGCCTCTAGGCGCATGAAACCCTGGTCGTGGTGGTCTACGTGAAGGGTCCCGCTGTAGAAAGTCAGTGTACTCGTTCGGTGTACGACCCGTCATCTACAATTATTTAAAATTATAAAAAATTAATAAAAATTTATGTTAAAAAATTTAATAACAAATTAAAACACAATATAGTAAAAATTAACATTTTAAACTTCTAATCCTAACAATTGTAATAATTCTCATAATTCTAATTATGGTCATAACATATTACTAACCATTCTACTAAATTATATAATTCAATAAATTGTAAAAATTAATATTCTAATATTCTAATCCTAACAATTATAATAATTCCCAAAATCCAAATTATTCTAATCAACAATATAATCCTAACCATTCTAATAAATCCTATCATTCTAACAATTCCAAAAATTTAATCCTAACAAATATATAAATAAATTAAAAGTAAAGAGGGAGGAAACAGTTTTGCGAGATGGGAGAGAGGAATGTGCGACTGTTCACGGTTCTGGGCTCGCGCTTATATAGGAAAAGATCTGTCGCAAAACCGTCGCAAAACTTTGTTTTCACTGCCACATCAGTCGCAAAATCGTCGCAAACCTTTGTTTTCACCGCCACTTCTGTCGCAAAATCATCGCAAATCAGGTAATTAAATACTGTATTTAATTCATTTGACTGCGGTTATCGTCGCAAAAACGTCGCAATAATGATTCTCTCGCAAAATCGCCGCAAACGGGGTTTAGGGTTTGTCTAGTGTTTTGAGTTTTCTAGACCAATTTTAGGAATACAAAATGCTAAATATACTTGCTTTTGGGTCCCTTGTGCATATAGCGATAAAAGATGGACAATAAATGAAGAAAATCTGCAAATCGCTGTAAATGATAGATTTATCATATTCATTGTCTAAGTGTATGATGTATATACTTATGTTTCTCACGGTTGATAGATTGATGTTATAATAATTTCAATAAGAAAGTTTTTATTGCTTATACTACTTACTCTTTAGTTAATATAACCAATAAAGGATGTTAAGAACATGTAACTCAAAAATTATATGTTTAGGGTTTAGGGCTTAGAGTTTGCGACGAATTTGCGAGGTAGTCATCGCAAACTATCTACAGTTGCGACGGTTTTGCGACCACTCCCTCGCAACTTCGTCGCAAAACCTAAACCCTAAACCCTAAACATATAATTTTTGGGTTAGCTATTTTTAAATTCTTCTTTTTGTGATATTAAACTAAGGAGTGAGTATATAACAATACAAATTTTCTTGTATTGAGTTGTGTATTGAGAGTTAAGGGTTTGCGACGATTTTGCGAGGGAATCCTCGCAAAACCGTCGCAAAATTTGCTACTGTTTTGCGACGGTTATCTCGCAAAACCGTCGCAAATATCAATATTTTAATTAAAAAAAAATTACATCGCAATTACATTTATTAATCTTCTTCTTCATTATCATAAATATAAGTTCCTACTCCCCCTTCATTTTCCTCCTCATCTTCCTCCTCATGATCTTCTTCATCGTCGTCTTCATCAAATTCATCTTTGTTTCCATCCAAAACCTCGAATATCACATCAAGACCACTGTGGAGCGGGTCAATTCTTGTCAAATCAGTGTTTACGTCCGTTGGGATTGAAACTTCTTCGGTTCTGGCAAGTTGTACTGGGGGTTGATCATCAGCATCAGCTGCTAACCCACCGACAATTCGACCCCTTGGGTTAACTTTTATCACAGATAGCTAATCTTGATCCCGTCGTACATGAGTGCGTGGGTAAGGAATGAAGACTACTTGCTCTGCTTAGGATGTTAAAACAAATGGCTCAAACTTGTCGGTGTAGCTCATATTTCCTTTTACGTCAATAACTCTTAATTTGCTAGTTCTAACCCCGACACCAATGGATGGATCAAACCAATCACAACAAAATAATACACTTTTCAAGTTCAACACACCAGCATATTCAATCTCGATGATTTCTTTCAAAATACCATAAAAGTTTGTATCGCTAGGGACATGAATACCATAATTTGCAGTGACTTTATTTTGGCCATGTTCAAATGTGTGAAAAATAAAGCCGCGAGTACAATACTTCTTACTCGTTTTTATGCTTGCAATAGGCCCCAAAACAAACTCATGAACCCATAAAGGCCAACTGTGTCGAGTTCTCTTCACCACCTATTCTCAAAATAAAATAATTAATTAGTATATATAAATATACATGTATATATACATATATTAATATAAATCATGCATGTTTCTTACCTTCTCCCGCATCCGGCCAGCAAAATCACGTTCTAGGAAAGATTGGATTTCTGCATCATTTAGATCAAAAAAGCTTCTCGTATTTGTCGTTCTAACATTCTGCATGTACGTACACCCGTTAATTAGTTGTATATATATATATAAATATAAATATTAAATAATATATTCTCATATATGTATATATATATATATACCTCTCATATGGCAGAAAGTAATTACAATTTAGCAATATATACGTATGGGCAGCTTGCATATGCTTGAAATCACACCATGTTGTTTCTTTCACTTTTCCACACATTCGACCAACATCAAAGAAAACATCCGGTACACCCTCTAAGTGATATGTTCGGCCAACCCCACCATCGTCGTATCGTCTACGACGGTTTTTCTTTGTTTTCACGGTTTGGCTAAAGTAGTAAGTAGAGAAGTTTGATGTCTCCTCTGTCAAACTTCCAGCAATGATTGATCCCTCAACTCTTGCGAGATTTTTTGCCTTCATCTTCAGATGTTTGAAGAACCTTTTGAAGGGGTACATCCATCAAAATTGGACTGGTCCACCCAAATCAAACTCATGAGCTAAGTGTACAACCAGATGTTCCATCACATCGAAAAAGAAAGGTGGAAATATGTTCTCTAAGTTGCAAATAGTGAGTGGTATGTCTGAATTCAACTTCGAGATTTCGTCCTTCATTAAGCTTCTAGCACATAAGTCTCTGAAAAATGCTCCAATACCTGAAATGGCAATCCGGTCCGGAGTAAGTTAATAATTAATTAATACACTTACAAAATATAATTTAATGTATATATCAATAACCAAGAATAACCGTAACACCTGCTATTGCGTCGAGGACATTTTGCGGCAAAAGCTCTTGAAAGGCGAAAGGGAGTAGTCGTTGCATGAACACATGACAATCGTGGCTCTTCATCCCAGAAAATTTGCCCCCTTGTTCAACACACCTTGAAAAAGTGGACACGTATCCATCTGGGAACTTCACCCAATCCTTAACCCAGTTTATCAAAGCATTCTTTGCAGCAGGTGGTAGTCGGAAACTGGGAATCGGTGCCCTACCATCTCCTGTTAAATGTAACTCTGGCCTTATGCATAAAGCCGCAAGATCGATACGAGATTTCCGATTGTCGTTTGTTTTACCTACAACATTCAACAATGTGTGTATATTATTCTCAAAGAAATTTTTCTCCACATGCATGACATCCAAGTTGTGCCTCAAGATTTGATCCTTCCAGTACGGTAACTCCCAAAATATACTTTTCTTATGCCAATTATGGTACACCCCATACCCAACAGGCATATTTGCTGGATTACTTTGCCAATTACCCCCAACTTTTACAGTTTCTTCTGCACCATATCCATTCATTTGTTCTTCTAACTCCTTACCTGAGAGGTAAACCAAGGGGGAAGTTTTAACAACTCTTTTTCGGAACAACGTCCTATTCTTTCTATAAGGATGACTCATTGGAAGAAAACGACGATGGCAGTCAAACCAAAAAGCTTTCCCTCCAGCTGACATTTGAAATGATTCAGTCTTATCTAAACAATAAGGACATGATAACTTTCCATGCGTTGTCCATTGATATATCATGGTTTTTACCCTGTTTAAGCCATGATATAAGTCCTATATCTAGAGTCTTTGTTATGTTTTGTGTTTGTTTTAGAGTCTTTTCAGGTACAAGGACGATTGGAGCTTAAAAGATGTTTACTGGGAGTTTTGGAGTATCACGGAATGAAGCGGCAAAGATGCAATCATGGAATAAAGTTTTGGAGACTGTGTCGAGCGACACCACAACTGAGCATCGCTCGACACTACGACATGAGAAGCAAAGAATCCGATTTTGAAGATTGGTGTCGATCAACACCATCTATCAGTGTCGATCGACACCCTGCGCGACCAAGCCCAGATTTTAATCAGAAAAGTCCGTTCGAAGCCCGAAGTTTCCAGATGTTTACTTTTATGTTCTGGCCGACTTTGTAACCTTATAAATACGTTTTTAGAGTCATTGTTTAGGAGGACGGATTATTTTACTGAACTCTTTGATTTATCTTTTAATAAAACCATGTTTTCATTATTCGATATGTCTGAGTAGTTTTCTTTGTTAGGTTTAGGGTTATTCGAAAGTGTTTGATAAATTGCTGATCTGATCTGATTGTTAGGATAATATCATTAGAATGTTCTTCATCTTGACTTGCTTTTATTGCTGATTTTAGCGTCATGAACTGAAATCTGATCTTAGGATAATTAATAGAAATGAGAGTTTGATTAATTTCCTGATCTAGTCTTTGATGAGCAAAATTCCTATTCGCAAAGGAATTTGGCTTAGGGTTTTGTGAACAATTGAACCTGAAATTAATGCTTGTTTAGATTCATAGGATTCGCAAAGGAATTTGGTTTTCTAGGATTTATTCATAGATAATATTCGCAGCGGAAGCTGGTTTGTTTTACTTTCGTGTTCATGTTCAAGAACTGTGCTTTAATAATCCTATCAATTGATTTATCTGTAATTTTGATTCACTGGAGATTTCCCTGTGCCTAGCGCTTTTCTCTAATTGATTTACAACAGTTTTTATTGCTTTGTTTTTGCATTCTTATAATCTTGCTTAGCATAATTCGAACTCATAAATCTATTGTGTTTTCTGATTCCCTGTGGATTTCGATACCTAAAGTACTACATTGATCTCTTAATTTGAGAGAGTTAGCTCTAGGTTAATTTGAGCATATCAAATTTTGGCGCCGTTGCCGGGGAATCTAGACCATTAGATTTATTTTATTAGGATTTTGTCTAGTTTTTTTTTTTTTTTTTGTTTTGCTAGTTTCTTTTTGTTTTGCGTTTCAGGTACATGCGAAACCGCAATACCAGGAGCAATCGACACGAGGAACTAGTTGGTTACAATCTCGAGGAACTTGCGCGTTTGGAACGCGAGAACAGAAGAACAGCTAGAATGGCTGCTCAAGAACGTATTATACTGATTCCTGGAGAGGATGGAGTTCTGCGTGATACGGCAGGTCTCAGATACAATGCCGAAGGCCAGAGGATCAATGACGATGGTATTATGATCGTCGAGGAGATTGACGAGCCAGTTGACGAAGGAGCAGTGTTCGAAAATCAAGCTGGTGTCGCTCGACACCACAACGGTGTCGTTCGACACCCGCATGGGATTCACGCCGAGCAACAAGGGAATCAGATCGCTGGACGCAACAGACAGCCAGGTGTCGATCGACACCAGGAGGGTGTCGATCGACGCCCTGTCCAGAACCGCACTCTAGCTGATTTCAACAGGCCTGATCAGTTCTACGCGAATCGAGCTGCGATTCTGATTCCCTGTGGATTTCGATACCTAAAGTACTACATTGATCTCTTAATTTGAGAGAGTTAGCTCTAGGTTAATTTGAGCATATCATCCATCCAGATAGCATGCCATACGCCGGAAAGTCACTTATCGTCCACATAAGGACAACCTTCATGTTGAAGTTTTGACGGCTCGACAAATCAAATGTGCGTACACCAAAATGCCACAACTGCTTTAGTTCATGTATAAGAGGTTGTAGGAATACATCAAGTGATCTTTTTGGATGCTTAGGCCCTGGAACCAAAATGCTGAAAAATAAAAATTCTCTATGCATACAATTTTTCGGCGGGAGATTATATGGCGTCACTATGACTGGCCACAACGAATACTGCCGACCAGACATACCAAAAGGACTAAACCCATCAGTGCAAAGACCTAAATACACATTTCTATGTTCTACAGCAAAGTCCGGATGTACCGTGTGAAAGTGTTTCCATGCCTTTGCATCTGATGGATGGGCGACGACCCTTCCTCACAATCATGTTTTGTATGCCACCTCATTGCCCCTGCTGTCTGCTCTGATTGATATAATCACTGCAGCCTATCTGTTATTGGAAGATACCACATACGCTTGAACGGGACTTTCGTTCGACCACTAGTCTTCTTATATCTTGGATGAGAGCAAAAACGACATTCCTGCAGCTGACCATCATCTTTCCAAAAAATCATACAATTATTAATGCAGACATCAATCATCTCAGACGGTAATCCAATACTTGCTACCAATCTTTGTATCTCATAGTAACTCTCTCCAGAGTTATTACCCTCAGGTAAATACTCTTTAAACAATTCACCCCATTTATCCATGCAATTTTCACTAAGGTTTTCTTCGCTTTTAATTGTCATCATCCTAGATGCTAGGGACAATTTTGATAGCCCTTTTCTACATCCTTCGTAGATAGGTTTGTTAGCAGCATCTAACATATCATAAAAATTTTTAGCACTCGGGTTTGGTTCTTCAAAAGTATTATCACTAAACGCATCAGTAGTTTCTTGAAATGCATCATTAACCATGTCATTAAACCTATTCCCATCAGTATTTCCATACGAAGACTCATTAAAATTATCATGACCATACTGATAATTATTATCCCCCTAATTACTACCACCTTCTATATTCCCACGATAACTCGTACTTGAACTACCCGGAACATTGACAACAAAATCCTCCCCATGAAAAAACCAAACATATTAGTTAGTAAAAAACCCCTTTGTAAATAAATGTTTCCAAACAGTTTGAGTATCATGTGGTGTCAAGTTTTTGCATTTCACGCAAGGACAAAAAATTTGTACGTTACCGGTATAGGT
This sequence comes from Draba incana, assembly GCA_963576765.1. Taxonomy (NCBI): domain Eukaryota; kingdom Viridiplantae; phylum Streptophyta; class Magnoliopsida; order Brassicales; family Brassicaceae; genus Draba; species Draba incana. Next base: position 31,565,677 of record OY755213.1, read on the forward strand.
GATTCCAGCATGTGCCCTTTGGTTGTTTACCGCCTGGTTCAAAAACTGGTCAAGCCCTTCTCTAAATTCTCTTGTCACTTCGCCGGTTTCTGGATCACGACGATTGTACATCCATCCTCGAATCGTGTATATTTCATGATAAGACATACTAATTGATGATTAAGAATTTTTTTTTCTGTTTTCTTTGTTGTGTTTGTTTTATGATCATACATTCGTGGTTTTTATAGAATTTCATTTCAGTTTGCGACTAATTTGCGACGATTTTCCAAAACTTTGCGACTGATTTGCGGCTAAAATATTACACTCATAAACAAGTAAGAATCAATTAAAACGTGTTCAACCTACTTTCGTCGCAAAGCCCCCGCAACTCTTAAATCGTCGCAAATTCGACGCACATATTGCGACGGTTTTGCGTCTATATGTACAAATCGACGCAAAACCGTCGCAAAATATACATCGACGCAAACTCGTCGCAAATTTTGCGACGGTTTTGCGTCCAAAAGTACAAGTCGACGCAAAATCATCGCAAATTTGCGACGATTTTGCGTCGCCAAGTTCCTACGCAAATTTGCGATGGTTTTGCGAGTTATTAAGACTGTTAGTCGCAAAAATTTCGCAACTAAGACGCAAATTTGCAAGGATTTATTTCCGTCGCAAAATTCCGTCGCAAAACCACTTGTTTTCTTGTAGTGGATGTAGTAGTTGTTGAAGTAGCTAAGGACACAATTTATCATCACAGAGAAAGTGTTCTTTCCGCAATCATCATAAAGATAACGCACAGTTTTGTTGGCACCAACAATATTAACATGCTTACACCATTAGGTCAATTTTGGTACACTAGCCCTTGTAAGTATATCTGATAACTACAGATTTCTCTCGTTTATCTATTGCTATATTACTCATCATGTACATGTTCATAAAGTGGGAAAGATGCATTTGAGCCAGAATGCCTTCGTGCTAGTCTCTTTTATCCAGCAATGTCATTGTTTTGCAACTATGACTAGCAACAACTTGCATACCATAATCATTTGCGGGAAATCATAGAGCCAGTATATGTAAAGTAATGTAATTCTTTTTCCATCCAGTTTATATATATTCAAGATTAGTTAACTTTATATGTGAATGGCTTGTTAGATATGTGTCTGTTCGTCATTCCCACGATATTAATTAATGGATGTAAAGGAATAGCATCGAGTTATTCAACTTTCATTCCGAAGTATAACCCAAAAGGTATGATCAACAAACTTCATCGTGTTGGTGAAAAAGATACCTATGCTTCTTTGGTATAGAGGTTCCAAGGGAAAGATTAGTAAACATGCATGAGTCTGAGAAACATACCTACATAATCACTGGTGAATATGAGGAAGATGGTACAAATATAAGAATCATTGTGTTTCCTATAGGTACTTGGACAGAGAATTACAAACTTTGGTTGAGATAATTGACGAATGATGATGATGTGGAGGTTATCGAGGTAGAATGCTTGGTTTAATATGATTTTTTGTATGTTTGTTTCTAATTGTTTCTTCTCTTTTGTGTGTAGTCTATTAAAGACAATGTAGTAGAAAATACAAAGGAAAATATTGAATGGATTAAGGAAAAACCATTAACTTTGATTGATAAACAAAGAGTTCCAGGCTGAGCTTAATACAAATATCAACTAGAACACAAAGAGTGCCAGGCTGGCAAATTAACGCATGATTGGAGTGGGACCCCTTCCATTTGCCTCCTCCCTGTCAGTCCACATGCTTCCCAGTCAAATCATTTTTTTCTGAGTTTTTTTCATATAACAATATAAATATATAGGTTCGCCTGATAGCATAGTAAACGTGAAAATACGTATAAATATAATTATAAACGAATGGATCTTATTTTCTTTAAAATATGTACCCTCTAAACGAATGTATGATAATAATGTATCAACAACGATAAATCAAAATGAGAAAAGAGTGAGAAATAGTGATATTACAAATTTTTATTTTATTTTTAAACGATATTATAAAAAAAAATCGAAAATGCTAAAATTCAACCAAAAATAATTGAAGAAAACATGAAAACAAATATATACACATGCATTGTCTAAAAACAAAACTACAATAAATATTTTATTGTTCTGTTGTCCAGTCACAGATTAAAACAGCCATTTATCTCTCTTGTTCTTTTCTCTGCTCATTTTTCGTCTTCTCTCTCATATGCCTAGAAGATTTGTCGGCCGATAATACGTTACCAGATCCCTCTTAATCCATTTGATGACAAAAAAAACCCGATATTTATTGCTTAAATATTGAAAAATTAATTATAACATTAATTGATTATCATTTTTCTCCCTCATTCTCTATATATTTCTTTCCATTTTTTCGATATATATTTCCTTATTTTTCATATTAACAAAATCAATTTATAATACGCATATAAGGCTGTCATTTCGGCGTCAATCTTCCTATCTAATTTTTTCCTTTTTCAATCATTTAATTTCCTGTTAAATAAAATTCGTTTTTCTCTGTCAATTACCGTTTTGTCTCGAATAAAAAAAAAGAAAGCTTTCTCTATTTTGTGTGGTGTTATTACGAAGAACTCTTCTTCTTCTTCTTCTTCTTCTTCTTCTTCAGTTGTCTGGTTACATTTGGCGCGAAAAGTTCTTCCCTTTATAGCTTTTTTTTCTCTTACATTCTCCGACAACTTCATTACAGATAAAATATGTCAGTAAGTGCGTTCTCACTTTTCGTTTATCTCTTTAATTATTTATGTCCTTCTTTCGTTGTCCCTTTCTGGGTTTCGAAGCTCTCCATTGTTGCTTCATCGATTTCCTTTGTTTATTACAGTTTCTAAGGTTTCATAGATCCAATTCAGAATGTAACAAAGATTTTTCTTTTTTATTGTCACAGGGTGCAATAATCTTGGTATTGGTATTTTCCGGTTTGATTCCGGTTTACGCAGAAATTGACGGCGCCGGAAAAATATGCGACGAATTTGGCCGGAGATCATCGAGTTCAAGACCACACAGTGTCTCAATCACAGAGTTTGGAGCGGTTGGAGATGGCAAAACGCTAAACACACTCGCGTTTCAAAACGCCGTTTTCTATTTGATGTCATTCGCGGATAAAGGTGGGGCCCAACTCTATGTACCGCCGGGAAAATGGCTCACCGGAAGTTTTAGCCTCACCAGCCATCTCACTCTGTTTCTTGAAAACGGCGCCGTTATAGTTGCCTCTCAGGTATACTAATTCTTCTTTCTCACATTTACCCCAAACTTTTATAATTGTATTAAAAAACCCAAATTTGTATTATATGATGAATTTGTGTTTATTGTTACTCCAAAAGGATCCGTCGCATTGGGAAGTTGTTGATCCGTTACCATCTTATGGACGAGGAATCGATTTGCCTGGGAAGCGATACACGGGTTTGATCAATGGTTATAAGCTACATGATATTGTTGTAACAGGTAACATTGCTTCTTGATATGTAATTTGATTTCATTTTCACATGGTATAATATGATTCTTAAACTTTAATGATTACTCTGTTTTTTTAGGTGATAATGGTACTATAGATGGTCAAGGTTTGGTTTGGTGGGATCGGTTTACTTCACATTCCTTGAAGTATAGTCGTCCTCACCTTATCGAGTTTATTTCATCCGAAAATGTATTCGTATCAAATCTTACGTTCTTGAATGCCCCGGCTTATACAATCCATTCAATCTACTCTAGGTAAGTGATTGTTCAACACCATTTAGGCCTTAAGTAAAAATGGTATAACCCTTGACTATAATATCTTCCTATGCAGCCATGTATATATTTCTAATATATTAGCTCATTCGTCACCCGAATCTCCGTATACAATCGGTATTGTCCCAGGTTAGTTGTCTTATCTTTGCGTTTTTTCGATTATAACCGTTTTTGTTATGTATATGAATAGGAAATGAAATGTGTGTTTGTTTTGTTATGTTTTCAGATTCTTCTGATAATGTTTGCATACAAAACTCTACCATTAATATGGGGTACGACGCTATATCCCTCAAAAGCGGTTGGGATGAGTACGGAATCGCTTATTCGCGTCCCACTGCGAATGTTCATATACGAAATGTTTACCTTCGATCAGCTTCTGGTTCGTCTATTTCCTTCGGTAGTGAAATGTCCGGTGGAATATCGGATGTTGTGGTTGATAACGCCGTTATACACAACTCATTAACCGGCATTGCCTTTAGAACCACAAAAGGAAGAGGTGGTTACATCAAAGAGATCGATATTTCAAATATCGACATGTCGAGAATCGGTACTGCTATTGTGGCAAACGGTAGCTTTGGATCTCACCCGGATGATAAATACGACGCGAACGCTCTCCCGCTTGTGAGTCACATAAGACTAAACAACGTTTATGGAGTACACATCGGTGTTGCGGGGAAATTGTTCGGGATCAAAGAGTCTCCTTTAAGCTCAATGGCTTTATCCAATGTTTCTTTCTCGATGAACTCGGCTTCTGATGATTCTTGGCAATGCTCATACGTCTACGGTTCTTCAATTTCCGTTGTTCCTGAACCGTGTCCTGAGCTGAACAGAGCTGAGAATGTATACGGTAGAGCTGCAGTCTAAAGAAACCGAAACACCACACACAAAAGCTTGGGTTTCTTATTCATCAATCAAATTCATATTTGTGAAGTTAGAAAAAGGTCAGATTCTTTTTAATCCAAAATAAACCACATTGTTTAGATCATACATGGGTGATGATCTTTTTTTGGTTAAATGATTTTTGAAGTTGTTTTTGCATATTGTGAGAAGAAATTTGTACAGTTCCAATTCTTCATTCACGTGTAATCAAAAGAAATTTTGTTTCATCATCAAGAAAATTATTTGAATATTCTCTTATAAGGAAAATAGTTTGGTTTCCGTTTATGCACATAAAAGTTCTAAGGTTACAATGACAATAATATATGGGTTTTTTTAAACTCTGCATAGCCTTAACTTGCAAGGTTTTGCTTCCAACCTCATATTCCTTACTCTTCTCATGCATCAACCACAACAAAGACGACGGATTTAACCGAAAATTAGAAATCTTCTCCAAGCATTGTTGACAAGAACAAACCTCTCACAAACTCGCTCTTTTTCGCCTTCTCTTGATCTTCTCGCGAAAGTGGAGCTTCTCGAATCTCCCTGCACAAATGAAAACCCAAACACCAAGTTAGAATGAAGCTTAAAGTTAGCTTTCTCGGGACCGGAGGGTCAATAGATATACCTTTTGACAGATTCCTTATACAAGACTTTTGTAGCCGAGGTTCCTTTGGTAACAAGAGTAGCAGATTTGTTCGTAGGCTCGTTAGCCGGAGGAGTATTGAACATAAAGGAAGATAGTAACGGATCAGAATCTATATTGGTCGAAGAAGTGAAACTCGAAGATCCACCAAGAAGAGACTGTAAGTTTGCTTCTCGGAGTTCTTTCTTCAACGCGAGATAAGCTGAGCTATATCCACCTCTTCTCAACCTTCTCCTTTGCTGCACGTAAAATCTTTAATCAAGGAAATAAACAAATTCACTCTAAATTCTAACCAAATGATTATGCACTATACAACCAAGCATCATAAACTGGAAACAGAACAAAGAACAAGATATCGAAATGTGGAAAAAAGGATATCTTAAAGAAATTCGCGTGTTGCGTCGTAATATGGCCAACGATATCCAATCCAACCCTCTTTGAGCATACAGGACACACCTGGAAAACAAAAATACAAAAATCACATTTTATTGTATTCAACTCCATGTTCAAGAGCAAACAGATAAGAGTAGCATTCCGGATCTCACTAATTTACTGATTTACCGACTAATGACGAATACTGAATCTAACGAAATGTTCCAAGATTGGATTCAAAAGGGCTGGTAAATGTGATTCTCATCTGATAAGAAGAAACACAACATGTAGGCAAGAAGAACATTTCATCATCACACAAACATTTCCAACCAAAATTATCCTAGACAAAGCTAAAAGCTTAGACCTGATCAACCTAAGAATCTGAACTAATCAACTAAATATCCTTAAAAAAATGAAGATTTGATGATGATTGGTTAATTTAATCACCCCGGTCTTGGCTTCAACAGGATGTTCTTCATCAATGTGACAACAAAGCCCAACAATGTCGAAATCCTCTGCGCAAAACGGACAGATAAACTCTGCCTTCAAATCGTCTTCCCCTTCAAGATCCTCGTACCCTCCTCCACCTAAATACAAATCTACAATTTCACAGATCAATCTCATGAATAAAATCATAAAAATACGTAATTATCACAATTAAGAGATAAAAAAGACCAAACCTGATCGAGATTGACGTCGTCGCGTAGAAGAAGAAGAAGATGAGAAAACGGAAGGACAATTGATCCATGAATTCGAATCCATTAGATTGTTACAATGATTTTACAAAGAAATGAATAATGATACAAAAAATTTCGAGATTAAAGGAGAAAAATTGGATGTGATCAAACGAAACCCTAGAAGGACGGTAGAGAGAGAGAGAGAGAGAGAGAGAAGAAGGGGAAGAAGAAAAATGGAAGAGAGGAGAGAGAGAGAGTGGAAGCGAGACACAAGAAGAAGACAAAAGAATAAAGGCAAATATAATATTTACATGTTATACCCTCCGATGTTTTTTTTGTTCACGCGGTTTGTTTCGATTGGACTGAACACAAAAGTTAAGTGGTTTCGTTGTGTGATTCACTCACACGTGTGACTTTAGTCTACCACAAGTCTTGTCCGAGAAAAAATCATAAATTTTAGTAGAGAACAAGCTGTTACAATTATTACTAAGGAGGTGTTATTGGATTGGGGATTTTAAAATATTTTGTTGGATTTGTATTTGAAAGTATTCTACTGGATTTTGATGGATTCTTTACATTGGATTGGTATTCTGATGTATTTTATTGTATATGTATTTTAAAGTAATTTGTTGAATTATGTTGGAATTTGTACACTCATAATAGAGGTGGCTCAAGGTACTTCTCAGCTAGATATTGGCAACACAAAAGCAAAGATCAATGATACGTTACCATTATAATGGCAAAAGAATCAGAATTGAAATGTTCACCGAGTATAATTCACAAAACCACAAAGAAAAACCTTAAACAATTAACGACTTTTGAAGTTCTTATTACATTCTTGGTAATAAATTTTAAGCAAAACCTTAAGTCATGGAAACAGATGATGTCACTAACATTACAATGGAAAAATAAAATCTAAAAAATGTCTTCTCAAGCAACTTCAATTCAATGAACGATTGCTAACAAATCAATCTCTTTGCAAAAGCAGTGTTTAGCATCTGTTCCAAAATCAACCTGAAGAAAGTCAAGAGAAATGTCTCAGTTACACAAGTAAAGATCAAAGTCACTACATAACATTGTTTACTCAATATTTCATCATGTATCAAATACAAACCTAGTAGGCGCTAATGTCCGAGAAGAGAACCTACAAAAGACACGGAGACAACACAAATGAATACGATTCTCTAAAGACTCTGTTAGCTCTTAGTGGAATGATGTGTAATTTTAGGCCCTGTTCGTTTGTGTTTCTGGTTTATGCGTCCAGAAATTGTATCTGGATGCACTTATGTTTGTTTGGTATTTTGATTCATGTATCCAGACGCATCTATCGTAAAATGATCAAAAAGTCATTTTTGTGTTAATACTATTATTTATGATTAGAATTCACTTATTTAGCTATATAATTGCCAAATAATTTTTTTTAAGATACTTTTGGTAAATATAATCACACAATTATACAAATTACTAAATAAAATCATTTTCATGAATTAAAATCCACAACAAATAATTATTTAAACTTTAAAATGTTGTCTTTAAACAAAACGTAGCTTGGTTTCATGAATAGATTTCTGAAACAAAGGACACTGTACAAAATTTTTAGCTCTTTAACAAAACCCATAACAAAATGCATCTTTATAGCAAACCCAAAACAAATCAATGAATTCTCTCAACAAACATCATATCGTTTCATAATAAAGCAAGAGAACTTTTATAATCTTCCCTAAGATGGCTTCACCATCTTCACGTTCTATTTCACTTTCGAAGGAACATGCAAATAAAGCTATGGAGCTCTAACTTTCTTCTATTTCTAAGCCTATGGTGATAAACATCGAAACCTTAGGGAAGATGGTGAAGCGTTGAAGACTAAAAAGACACGCGTACCTGTAGTTGCTGAGGAAGAAGATTTGTTCCCAGATTTTGTTTCCGTCAAATTCGAAGCTTCTTCTTCGCGAAATCGAGCTTCTTCTTCGTGAAATCGAGCTTCTTCTTCTAGAGAATCGATCGATGATGAGGTAAAACAAAGATTCTACAGGTCGAATCCATGGTGGTTTATGAATTTTAGGGTTTATGAAATGGGAATTTGATTTTGTCGATATAAAATTTAGGGGTAGGTTTTTGTGATTATTGAATTTAGCTGGGGTTATTTTGGACTTTTACAACTTTGGATGAGTTTTGGTGCATCCAAACTCTGATTATAAACTCATCTCAAATTTCCAGTTTTTTTTTGATGAGTCTCAAACGTGCATCCAGATACAGTATTCAGTTCATGTGTTTAATTGTCAGTAAACGAACAATAACTCAAATCTGCATCCAGAATCAGCAGCTGGTGCACCAAACGAACAACACCTTAGACGAACAAATTTACCTTCTTGTCAGGCTCTACATCAGCAACCTCAGAACCAACAAAGACAACATGAAACCAAACTCCGAAATCATCAATAGATTCTTCTCAAGTCTTATAACATATGAGTGAAGAACAAAGCTTTACCTCGCCCGTTAGGTGCCTCTCAAACTTCATAACTCCTTCTCCGAACAAAAATTCGCCATGATCACAAAGAGATTGTTCTTCGTAGACTCTACAGAGAAAAAGTGGCGAATTCGGAGACGACAATGGTTAACCAAGCAGATCAATTACTGGAGCCATTTGCAGACCCAAAATCTCTTCTTAGATCTGATTCGCAAAGAAGAATCGAATTTCACGATTAGGGACGAGAAGATGAATCAATCGTCTTTCCTCTTTTTGGGCATTCCTCATGAACTAATTTCACGATTATAGACGATTCGCTAATTTATTAGAATTGGATGGAAGAACAAAAAAATCAATTATCTCAATGGAATTATATAAGAAGAGAGATTACCATGTTTTGTTTGAATCCATTAAAAGAAGAAGCAAAAAGCCCGTATTCCTCTTATGATTTTAGATGAAAAAATGCACTAAAATCTATTATAATCACAGTCTGTTAAAATCAAAAAAAAATTGAATAACAGTTGTTTTTGTTGTATTTTAGAATACATCAAATAAATGATTAATCCAATAACACTGAATTTTTATGTATTTCTATGGAATACACAATCCAATATAACAAATTTCATTTTGATTTTAAAATACATTAAAATACACCATTCAATAACCCCTCCTAATTCATTAAAAAATTACCCAAAAACAATGTTTATCAGCTTTTTTTGTGTGTGTGAATTGCATCTTTATCATTAGTAGTACTAGTTAACTAAAAATGAATCAAGTTATTTCTTGTCGATTGGTTTTGAATTTTACATCTATCATATTTATTTCCTTTTGTTAACACAACCATGCATTATATCACGGGCTATTATATCATACTTTTTTTTTGTGTGGTCAGATAAATCAAAACTATTTTTTGAAACTTAACATCCACAAGAAGGAAAGGGAGAGAAGAATGAGTACTTGCGGCTAATCATAAACTGCAGGAGGAGAGGTCTTGCATGGGACTTATCCCAAGTGAGTCGGTGGAGAAGTACGGACAGGAACAAGTGCATATTCCAACCAATTCATCGACGGATGCGGTGGAATTGGAGCTAGTTTAATGGTTCGCCCCGGTAATTTATGTGTGCACATATAATGTTATGAAGATGAATTGCTTATTATGGAATTGCCGGGGGGCAAATAAACCCAACTTTCGTCGAGTTATTCGATATATGTTAAAGAAATTTCACACGGATGTTCTTGCGTTGTTTGAAACTCATGCCGGAGGAGAGAAAGCGGATAAGATTTGTCGAGGTCTTGGTTTTGATAACTCGTTTCGGGTAGATGCTGTGGGGCAAAGCGGAGGAATGTGGTTACTATGGAGAACAAATGTAGGGTCGGTTTCGATTGAAGAATCAACGAAACAGTTTATTCATGCTCGATTTGGTGATGGTGAGGAGAGTATGCATCTAATAGTGGTTTATGCGGCACCATCGGTTAGCCGTACAAGTGGTTTATGGGCTAAATTGGGAGAAGTAAATCAAGCTATAAAAGACCCATTGATCATCGGCGGGGACTTTAACACCATTCTACGTTTAGATGAACGAACAGGAAGGAATGGTAGATTATCTCAAGACTCGCTGGAGTTTGGGGAATGGATTAACGAGTATTCATTGATTGATCAGGGTTTTAAGGGACCTAAATTTACTTGGAGACGGGGTCAAAATACACATACTTATCTAGCCAAACGGCTTGACCGAGTCTTGTGTAATACAAATGCGAGACTAAAGTGGATGGAAGCGTCGGTTCAACACATGCCATTTCTTGCCTCGGATCACACCCCACTCCGGTTGGAGCTGGTGCCGGTTCATGTTGGGAATAAAGAACGTAGACCATTTCGCTTCGAAGCGGCATGGTTGAAGCACGAGAGCTTCAAGGAGATGGTGCATAATTCTTGGAATAACTCATTAGCAACGCTGGAAGCTTTGTATGGATTGCAAGTGAAGCTTCAAGCTTGGAATCGAGAGGTATTTGGTGATGTTCGGCGAAGAAAAGAGAAATTATTAAAGGAGATTACGAGGGTTCACGATTTACTAGATTTGCGTCAATCGGATGATCTCTTAGTAAAGGAAGAAGGTTTGATTAAAGACTTAGACGTTATCATGGAACAAGAAGGGATGATTTGGTTTCAGAAATCAAGGGAGAAGTATATAGCTTTGGGTGATCGGAATACAAGGTATTTTCACACTTCCACGATTATTAGGAGGAGGAGAAACCGGATTGAAGCGTTAAAGAATGATGATGGGCTTTGGATATTAAATCAGCCGGAGCTGGAAAGTCTAACAATCAATTACTATACTAGACTTTATTCTATGGAGGATGTGAACCCGGTTATGGAAATATTGCCATCGGATGGATTTATTGGTTTAAGCAGAGATGATGTTCAAAAATTGAATGTTTCCTTCTCAAACATGGAAGTAGAGAATGCAGTTAGGAACATGGGAGAATTTAAAGTGCTAGGACCGGATGGTTTCCAACCGATATTTTATCATGAGTGTTGGGATGAGGTAGGGAGTTCGGTTCAAAAGTTTGTTTTGGAGTTCTTTGCGACGGGACATGTGCCGATTGGTTTAAATGATGCATTATTGGTTTTGATTCCAAAAGTAACTAAACCAGAGAAGGTAACGCAATTTCGTCCGATTAGTCTGTGTAACATGTTATTCAAAATCATAACAAAGGTAATGGTCACTCGAATGAAGGGTTTAATGCAGAAGTTGATCTGCCCGGCTCAATCTAGCTTTATACCGGGGCGGTTAAGTATGGATAACATTGTTGTGGTTCAAGAAGCGGTCCATAGTATGCATCGTAAGAAAGGCTGTAAAGGCTGGATGCTATTGAAGCTAGACTTGGAGAAAGCTTATGATAAGATACGATGGGATTTTTTGGAAGATACGCTTAAGGCTGCAAGGCTACCGAATAGTTGGGTTACGTGGATTTTGAGATGTGTAAGTGGACCATTTATGCAATTGTTGTGGAATGGAGAAAAGACAGAATCGTTTAAACCTCAGCGAGGATTAAGACAGGGAGATCCGTTATCCCCATATTTATTTGTGTTATTCATCGAATAACTTTGTCATTTGATTGAACACTCAATTGTTATAGGTGAATGGAAACCTATTCGGCTATCTCAAGGTGGTTCAAAACTCTCTCATATGTGCTTTGCGGATGATCTCATCCTGTTTGCGGAGGCCTCGGTTACACAAGTGAGGATTATTCGGAAAGTTTTGGAATGCTTTTGTACGGCTTGGGGGCAGAAGGTAAGCTTGGAGAAGTCAAAAATCTTTTTCTCTGAAAATGTGAGTCAGGATTTGGGGAAACTGATTAGCGAAGAAAGTGGTATCGCCTCGACACATAACCTGGGGAAATATTTAGGCATGCCAGTTTTACAAAAAAGAATTAACAAGGATACTTTTTGGGATATTCTTGAGAAGGCATCATCAAGACTAGCGGCTTAGAAAAGCCAGTATTTGAGTAGTGCGGGTCGGTTAACTCTGACGAAAGCGATTATTTCTTCGTTCCCGGTGCACGCGATGAGTACAATTGCAATGCCTAAGTCAACGCTCGAGAAATTGGATAAATTATCGCAGTCTTTTATATGGGGCAGCAGCACTGGGCATAGGAGACAACATTTGGTGAATTGGCAAAGGGTATGTAAACCAAAGTATGAAGGGGGTCTAGGGCTACAAACTGCGTCGGTCAGGAATAAGGCTCTGCTTGCTAAGCTAGGATGGCGGTTAATTCAAGATCATCACAGCCTATGGGCGCGAGTATTGAGGAGTAAATATCGGGTTAAAGAGATTGGGGATCCAAGCTGGTTAGTGGCTAAAGGTAGATGGTCGTCTACGTGGCAGAGTGTAGCAATGGGGTTACAGGAGATAGTCTTACCAAGAGCTGGTTGGGCACTCGGAGATGGCAAGTCGGCAAATTTTTGGAATGACAAATGGTTGTGTAACCAGCCCTTGAGAGAGGTGGTAACAAGAGAACTACAAGCCTACGAGATCGAGCTTAAAGTGAGGGATCTATGGAGTGAGGGTAGTGGTTGGTTATGGACTTATCTTGACCCGTTACTTCCTCATGAGTATAGACTACGGCTAAGATCGGTGGTTGTGGATACGATGAGTGGTGTACCAGATAAGCTATCCTAGAGAGAGAATCAAGATGGGGGATTCACGGTAGGATCGGCATACGCGTTACTTAGTCATGATCTAACCCCTCGGCCAGATTTGAGCCGTTTATTTCAACGTGTATGGACAGTGATTGCACCAGAAAGAGTACGAGTGTTTATTTGGCTAGGAATTCATCAAATGCTTATGAAGAATGTTGAGCGAAAACGGAGACACTTGAGTGACTCAGAGTCTGTCAAGTATGCAAAGGCGGTGAGGAGACAATAATTCATATTTTACGCGATTGTCCGGCCATGCAAGGGATTTGGAAACGGTTAGTCCCACAAAGGAAGCAAGGTGAGTTTTTTGCGCTATCTTTGATTGAATGGCTTTATGCAAATCTTGGTGATGATCGGAAAATGGGAGCTACGAATTGGTCAACTACGTTTGCAATGACTATATGGTGGGGTTGGAAGTGGCGTTGTGGAAATGTTTTTGGAGTGAATGGGAGATGTCGGGATAAAGTGAAGTTTGTTCAAGAGTTGTCAAAAGAGGTTACATTGGCTCATTACCGGAATGGGGAAGTTGTTAAGGTGAACAGGGTGCGGATTGAGAGAATGATAGCGTGGACTCGGCCGCCACAAGAGTGGCTAAAACTAAATACTGATGGAGCGTCGTAGGGTAATCCGGGTTTATCAACAGCGGGGGGAGTTCTTAGAGATGATGAATGTAGTTGGTGTAAGGGTTTGGCTCAGCCCCGCTTGCGGAGTTATGGGGTGTTTATTATGGGTTGGTGATTGCTTGGGAATAGCGAGTTCAGAGATTAGAGATCGAGATTGATTCGGAATTAGTGGTGGGTTTTCTCAGGACAGGGATAAGCGAGGCTAATCCGCTGTCGTTCCTGGTACGCTTGTGCCATGGCTTCATTTCTAGTAACTGTGTTGGGAATGTCCTGAAATCAGACTTGTATTCACTCTAGTGATAGTTGTAGTGTCGAGATTAGACATTCATATGATACTAGGTGATCATAATGTTTTGCTAGAAACCTCTGATGATCTATGAGTTGTGAATTCATTGCTAGTATTATATGATCCTACATGGTCACACACCTAAGCAAATAGGATGCGCTTTATATGGGAATAATCATTAATGTAATGATCCAGATGATGTGTATTTGATACACATTATTTTGTGTTTTAAAGAGTGCGTCGATCGACACAATGTGTTGTGTCGATCGACACGGTTTAAAAAGGAGTGTGTCGATCGACACAATATGTTGTGTCGCTCGACACGGGCTAAATCCGAAATAGGGATTTCGGTTTAACGACTTAATTAATTCTGACTCGGTTCAGGATAATTAGGTTTTTCTCCAGGGCCTATATATAGAGATATGAGGCACGACCTGGAAAAGAACCTTTTTCTGATAGTCGTCACTCTGAAACACTAAATCCCTAAGGAGATCTGATCACCGGTTCTAGCAATCCGGCGGATTCCTATTTGTGTGCGTGTGGACTGTCCGTAGAGGCATAGCGTTTGATATGCTCGTAATCTCGATTCCCTGAATCAATTCCGCTGCAAAACTCCAGGTATATTCGAGATCTGTTCTTACATATCGTTGTTTACAAACCCTAGATCCTAGGCAAAGGAATTTTCACTAGGTTGTTTAATAGAGATTAAACCGGTAAACCTGAACAAATTCTTACAGTGGTATCAGAGCCTAAGGGTTTAACAACTTGATATATTATAACTGTAAATCGATCTGTTCAAATCATATTCGCGAAAAACGTTTTCTGTAATTTTTTGTTCCTGATCGGTTTGAGAATTGATAGTGTCGATCGACACAATGGTTGTGTCGCTCGACGCGATCGGCTCTGTGGTTTTATGTGAAAGCCCTAGTCGTGTCGATCGACACAACTGTTGTGTCGCTCGACACGAACAAATCTGCCTTGCGATTAGAACCGGTTCAATTGGATTGAACCGGTTATCGTGCTTGGTTAGAAAATCGATTAAACCGACTAATTTCGGTCTGTTGCGATTTGGTTATCGTCGATCGACACAAATGTTGTGTCGATCGACAGAGACCAAAACCGACCCGGTTCAATTGGATTGACCGGTTATCGCAAAATCGATTCGGTTTAGTTTTGTGTCGATCGACACAAAATGGTATGTCGCTCGACATAACCAATAATCGACCCGGTTCAATTGGATTGACCGGTTATCGATCCGGTTCAATTGGATTGACCGGTTATCGGAAATTGAATGTGGTTTGGTCATGTCGATCGATGCAAATGTTGCGTCGATCGACACCGACCGGTTATTGAAATTTTGTGTCGGTTATCGAATCCGGCTCAATTGGATTGATCAGTTTTCGATGAACCGTAACAGAAGAGTAAGTGTCGATCGACACTAAGGTAATGTCGATCGACAGCTTAAGCAGATTGACGGTTAGTGAACCTGAAATCAAATAACCGAACCGGATTCAATGAGATAGGGTTCCTGAATGCATATCTGATATGTATTGAGGATTAAATGTTCAGTTCCTCGACTAAATATCAAGTGTTCTGGATGTCTTCCCAATCTTGTCAGCTGTCAAGATTTGTGTCATTGCGTGATAGGTTTACAGTGCAAGGTATCTGCAGTTACATGAATAAGGCAGTAGGTAATTGTGTTGATGGGCTTGCAGTGCATGGCATCAACTGTTACATGACAGAAGAGATTGGTTTACTTGAGTGGGCTATCAGAAGTTCTGGGCCCATAGACATCAGGTGGACAAAACATAAGATGTTTTATCCGCAACCAAGAGTCATATTGGATATGATTAGCAAGGTGTTGCTTACCTAGATAGCTAAGATTTGGGTGATAGCCAGTGGCTCGCTCGAGTTTTGGTGAAGTATGGATCTTGGATCATTATATTCTATTGAGGAAACATTGTTTTGAATATAATGCGAGTTTTCTTAATTGTTAAGATTTCTCATTTCCTGAATATCATAACTGATTTTTCCTTTTCTTATTTCAGTTATGTCTAATCAGAACTCTTTCTTGTTGAGATCCGTCCTTGAGAAGGACAAGTTAAATGGATCCAACTTCCTTGATTGGTATCGGAACTTGAGAATTGTTCTCAAGCAGGAGAGAAAGGACTATGTCCTTGAGAAAGCTCTCCCCGAGAAACTAAGGTCCAATGCCTCACATGCAGTATATGATGCTTGGAATAAGCATTATTATGATGTGGTCGATGTGAGCCGTCTGATGAGGGATACCATGAACTCTGAATTGCAGGGGCAATATGAGAACGTGGAATCGCCTATCGAGATAGTCGCTAGCCTGAAAGCTATGTTTCAGGAGCAGACTCAAACTGAGAGATACCAGACGGTTAAATCTCTGTTTGAGTGCAAGCTACCAAAGGATGCTCCAGTAAGTCCTCATGTCATGAAAATGATAGGTTATATTGATAACCTGAGGAGACTGGATTGCTCTATTAGCCAAGAGTTGGCTACTGACATCATTCTGCAGTCCCTGCTGACGAGCTATGATGAGTTCATCAAGTACTACATCAAGAATGTCTTGACAAAGACATTGACTGAACTGCATGATATGCTCAAGACAGCTGAGCTCAATATCAAGAAGGGCAAAAGGTTTGTGAAACCTAGTAAAGACAAGGGTGATAGAAAGGCCGTCCAGATTATGAATCAGGACAAGCCCGGGTCTATCACTAAACCCAAGTCTGGCCCATCTGATGATGATGCATGCAGCTACTGTGGGGAGCCAAGGCATTGGAGGAGAAAATGCAAGAAATACATGGAAGATTCTATGGAAATAATGGAGATGTATGACACTCCTTATTCAGGGCCTGAGCAACGGTAGAACATTGAAGAAGGGACGAGTGGAGGTGTTCAACAGGAATGAAGCAAGTGTTGCTGCATTAGCTGAAGAAAGTGTCCATTTGTAGTCGCCTTCAGGCTTGGTTTTAGAAATTAAATTATCGCTATTGTGTATCTGCTATGAGCAGAAATGTCATTTCATTTTCTTGTAAGGATATGAGTGATTTTATTTTGATAAAAGACAAATGTTGCTCTTTTGATCTTAATAATACGTTCTATGATAGCACCCCATTAGAGAATGGGTTTTATGTCTGAAACCAATCTATGCCTGTCTATAACACAAACACTAATCGGTTCCCTAGCATTGCCGTTTTGGGCCACAGAGGATTCAAAGGTTCCATAGTGATGGGCTTTTGGGCTCATTTGATTGTGAATCATATGACAAAAGAGAATCCTGCTTATTGGGCAAAACGACTAAGGCCTCTTTTAATGAACCAATTGAGAGGGCCAACGAATTATTGGGCCTTATACATACAGATGTGTGCGGCCCGATGAGCAACAGTGCTAGAGGAAACTTTAGTACTTCATTACTTTTACTGATGACTTTAGTATGCATGGCGATGTCTACCTAATGAGTCATAAGTCGGAATCCTTTGAAAAGTTCAAGGAGTTCCAGAATGAAGTACACAATAAAATTGACAAAAGTATTAGAGCTCCTCGATCAAATCGCGGAGGAGAATTTTTCTTCGATCCGATCGCGGAGGAGAATACTTAAGTCAATAGATAAGTGATCATCTGAGAGAGTGTGAAATTGTTTCACAAGAATTGGATCTTATTGGATATGGTTCGATAGATGATGAGTCACAAAGATCTTCCATTATCTCTTTTAGAGATACGCTCTAGAAATGTCTGAGTTTACACTAAATAGGGTTCCATCAAAATCAATTGCAAAGACACCACATAAGATGTGGACTGGAAATGTTCCAATTTGTCTTTCCTAAAAATTTGGGGTTGTAAAGCTTATGTAAAATGTTTAATAAGCTCGCACCCAAATATGATAAGTGCTACTTCGGAAGGTTATCCTAAGGAAACCAAAGCTTACTTCTTCCACAACCGTTATGTGAACAAAATGTTTGTTGCCTAAGAACTGTGTTTTCTAGAGAAAGATTGTCTTTCTAAGAAGAACAGTGGGAGTGAAGTAAAACTCGAAAAGGTTCGAGAATCACAGGAGACTACTCGACTTGTTAATGAAGAGGAGTAACTGGATCTGCAAAGAGTTGTAGAACCTACACCTGTGGTGCCTAAAGTTCGCAGATCCGAAAGGATTGGTAACGATCACGAGAAACATGGATTTCTTATGACCGATTGTCATGACTTGTTGATCATTGACAATGACGAGCATGCGAATTTTAAAGAAGCAGTGTTGGGCCCGAACTCCGAAAATGGCTTGGAGCCGATAGATCCGAAATGGGATCCATATCAGAAAACCAGTTATGGTACTTGGTAAATTTACCCGATGGTGTAAAAAACATTGAGGGTAGATGAGTCTTCAAAAGAAGATTGACATGGATGGATATATTAAAATATATAAAGCTAGTTTAGTGGCTAAAGGTTTCAAGCAAATCATGGTATTGACTATGATGAGACCTGTTTCCATTCGCTATGCTTAAATCCATTCGGATTATACTAGCAAATGCCATTTATCATGGTGATGATATTTGGTAAATGGATGTGATCCAAATAATGCTGGGAAGGAATGCAAGCTTCATCGATCCATGTATGGATTGAAGCAAGCATCACGGAGTTGAAATCTTCGTTTTGATAAAGCTGTCAAAATGTTTGACTTCATCAGGAACGAAGAGGAAACGTGTGTTTACAAAAAGACTAGTGGGAGTGTAGTTGCATTTCTCATTATGTATGTAGATGACATACTTATTCTCGGAAATGACGTTCTGTTGCTTTAGTTTTTGAAACTTGGCTCGGAAGTTGTTTTTCAATGAAAGGCGTAAAATTCTTGGAATAAGAATCTATAGAGATAGATTGGGTAGGCTAATTGGATCGTGTCAAGATGCTTATGGTGATAAGGTCTTGGACAGATTCAGTATGCATGATTCCAAGAAGAGCCTTATACCAATGGTTCATGGCATTTATCTTGGCAAAACGCAGTGTCCTCAGGCACAGGCTGAGCAAGAACATTTGAGTAGAATTCCCATGCGTAAGCAGTGGAATCTATCAAGAATGCCATGACCTGCACTCGTCTAGGTACTGCTTGTGTTCTAAGCATGACGAGTAGATACCAATATGATCCAAGTGAAAGTCACTGGGCAGTTACCAAGAATATTCTCACGTATTTGTAGAATACTGAGGATAGGAGCTTGGTGAACTAAGGAAGTAAGGATTTTTTGTTGAGAGTGATTGGACGGACTAAGACAATTTCTGGTAGGAACCTGATTGTGTCTTGTGTCTATACTGCGGTGCGGTTTGTTGGAAAGGGTTCCAAGCAAAGCATCACAGCCTGCGGTTTGTTGGAAAGGGTTCCAAGCAATGCACCGCAACCTCTCCCATAACCTAAGCATGAGTTTTACCCTCCTGCTGTAGGTATTAGATATATTAAGATATGATCTTAATTCTAGTGGGAGTTGTAAAGAATTTAGTTGTGTTATGATATTCATGCTGACATACTACGGTTGTGTCATAATGAAATTGTTTCATTTATTATTTGATTATTGGATAATCGAATAATAGTCCCAAAATAATTTATGACATTCTATAGGTCATCAAGTTGAGGACTTGATCATGAAACCCTATGAGAAATTAAATGTCATAGATTATATTTGTCCCCGGTCGAGGTTGTTAATGTGGGACACTAACAACCGCGAGAGACTGGCATGTGAGGTGACTGATGACTAAGTTTCATGGAGTCATTAATAAGAGTATTAAAGTCAATCACATGGATATATGTTGGAGAACATATGATTGGACATGACCCGCTAATGAGAACTCTACAAGATAGCTATACAAGTGTCATAAGAGATTCTCATTACGACTATAGAGTATAGTCCTTAGACCTGAGTTCATCATGATTTCTTACATGTGAATTGGTCCGCTTTGACTTTGTCAAACGTTATCCGTAAAAGGTGACTATAAAGGCATTGATTGGGCGCATCATGAAGCGTGTGAAGGAACAGAGGGATGGAACAAGATGGGATTTGTCCCTCCTGTATAGCAGGAGATAAATATCTCAGGGCCCATCAAAGATTTGATACTAATAAATGTGTGGCCGCACTCAAACGAGCTGAATGTCAGCTGTTTGTCTTGTTAGTATAAATCGGAGTTCGATGAACATGATTTTGGTTGAATAAGGATGTCACGGTTCTTGACTTATGCCAGATCGGGATATAGCGACAAAGGGATTAAAGGAATAGATGATTCCAGTACAAGTGGGAGATTGTTGGGAATGTCCTGAAATCAGACTTGTATTCACTCTAGTGATAGTTGTAGTGTCGAGATTAGACATTCATATGATACTAGGTGATCATAATGTTTTGCTAGAAACCTCTGATGATCTATGAGTTGTGAATTCATTGCTAGTATTATATGATCCTACAAGGTCACACACCTAAGCAAATAGGATGCGCTTTATATGGGAATAATCATTAATGTAATGATCCAGATGATGTGTATTTGATACACATTATTTTGTGTTTTAAAGAGTGCGTCGATCGACACAATGTGTTGTGTCGATCGACACGGTTTAAAAAGGAGTGTGTCGATCGACACAATATGTTGTGTCGCTCGACACGGGCTAAATCCGAAATAGGGATTTCGGTTTAACGACTTAATTAATTCTGACTCGGTTCAGGATAATTAGGTTTTTCTCCAGGGCCTATATATAGAGATATGAGGCACGACCTGGAAAAGAACCTTTTTCTGATAGTCGTCACTCTGAAACACTAAATCCCTAAGGAGATCTGATCACCGGTTCTAGCAATCCGGCGGATTCCTATTTGTGTGCGTGTGGACTGTCCGTAGAGGCATAGCGTTTGATATGCTCGTAATCTCGATTCCCTGAATCAATTCCGCTGCAAAACTCCAGGTATATTCGAGATCTGTTCTTACATATCGTTGTTTACAAACCCTAGATCCTAGGCAAAGGAATTTTCACTAGGTTGTTTAATAGAGATTAAACCGGTAAACCTGAACAAATTCTTACAAACTGGATAGTCCATATTTCACATGTGTATAGGGAGGCTAATCGTCTAGCATACGGGTTAGCGAACTATGCGTTTTCACTTCCGCTTGGCTTTCATTTGTTTACTAGTAAACCGGACATTGTTAGTCCAATTTTTTTAGAGGATATTGACGGAATTTTGATTCCTGGACAAGTATGTTTGTAGTATGGTTAAATTTCAATAAAAAGGGGGTTTCAGCCCCTCCTCCGACCAAAAAAAAACTTAACATCCACTACCATATTTTTTTTGTTTTTGTTAGCACGACCATGCATTACGGTCTAAGAGTCTGATTGATGGAGAATAATCTGGTAAAGTAAGTATAATTGTATTATTATTATTGTAATTGTAGATTTGGATATCAAACTGACTTGTCTATTCACAATAACATACAACTAGTATTTGTACACAAGAAAACATCTAGGGCAACTATACATTAACCGTCATAACCTAAAGCCCAAATACATAAGCCCAATAATACTCCCCCTCAAGTTGGTGCGTGAAGATCCCGAACGCCCAACTTGGACATCAGATCTGCAAACTTTGGACGACCAAGAGCCTTGGTAAGAATATCAGCAATTTGGTCATTTGTACCAATGTGATAAGTAGCAATAAGTTTGGCTTGAACCGCATCTCGCACAGAATGAAAATCAGCTTCTATGTGCTTGGTCCGCTCATGAAACACCGGGTTTGCAGCTATGTGAATGGCTGCATGACTATCACAAAAAAATGTATTGGCGCAACATGATCAATACCCAAATCTTTCAAAAGACGCTTAATCCATTTTATTTCACGGAGAGCCGCAGCCATAGAACGATACTCAGCTTCAGCAGATGAATGAGCTACGATGTCCTGTTTCTTTGTCTTCCAAGAAATAGGAGAAGTACCAAGCATCACCACAAAATCACTTAAAGAACGACGTCTCAAAGGACATGATTGCCAATCAGAATCACAATAAACCGTTAAAGAGAGATCATCATCCGACTTGAGCATTATACCTTGCCCTGGCGACCCTTTCAAAAACCGAACAACCCAAATAGCAGCAGTCAAATGACCTTCACGAGGTGTCTTCATAAACTGAGAGAGAATGTTGACTGCATAAGATAACTCAGGACGTGTATGGGTAAGATAAATCAGCTGACCAATCAAACAGCGATATTGTTTCGGATCAATAAGCACAAGACTTTTATCTTTACCGAGATTGTGCTTGGTTTCCAACGGAGTGTTGGCTGGTCTCAAACCTAAGTTACCTGTATCCGCAACAATATTCAAGGCATATTTCCGTTGAGAAAGAAAAATACCTTCAGGACCACGACTAACTTAAATCCCCAAAAAATACTTTAACTTACCCAAGTCCTTCATAGAGAAACACCTTCCCAAATACTCCTTAAACTTCTTAACCATGTGACTATGATTTCCACATATAACCAGATCATCGACATAGACCAATACGCGAAACTCAATGCCATTACGAGAATAGGAAAAAAGAGCATAATCCTCGTAAGACTGGACAAAACCAAAACGCAACAACGAGTCTGAAAGCTTCTTATACCAACACCGCGGAACTTGTTTCAAACCATATAATGACTTACGGAGGCGACTTACCTTATCAGGATGAGTGTGGCAAAAACCAGGCGGAAGCTTCATATAAACCTCTTCTTCAAGATCACCATGAAGAAAAGCGTTATTAACATCCATTTGATAAACATCCCAGCCATTTGCAGCCACCATACGCAGTAAAGAGCAAACCGTTATCATCTTGACAACTGGAGCAAATGTCTCGTCATAATCCTCACCTTCAATTTGTTTATTACCTTGTGCTACGAGGCGAGGTTTGTAGCGCTCAAGGGAACCATCCGCATAGTATTTAATTTTATAGACCAATTGGCTTCCAATGGCTGTCTTACCTTCAGGTAGAGACACAATATCCCATGTGTGAGCTACTTCTTGAGCATCAACTTCCGTTATCATAGCATCATTCCACACTTTCACTTTAACTGCCTCCTTGAAGTGTTTTGGTTTGACGGCAGTTGTGACAGCTGTAAGAAAAGCACGGTGTGCAGGCGAGAAAGCATCATCAGAGATGTAATCAGATAAAGGATAGAGAGACATAGCCGGATCCGTTGACGAAGACTCACGATTGGAAGCGGGAAGACCGTGTAAAGATGGGGGGTTTACTTGAGAATTGTAGGTAATATATCCACGAAGACGAACATTCTCCTGGCGTTGTCGAAGACCTCAACCCAATTCTTCAATTTCAGGAGAAGAAGATTCAGCGGGTCGAATTCTTGAATTCTCTGGAGAAGCCGGCGTCGAATTCGCAGACTCAGACAAGGAAGAAGATCGATTTTGGGTAACAGGTGAACCAGGCTGGTTCAATCCAACACTAACTGGCAACTCGGTTTGATTTAAGTTATTAACCAGCTGGTCTGGTTCGATAACTCTCTGCAACGACAAAGCATCGGACGATGATGCAAACTTGACTGGAGCAGGGGACGCCGGAGACTGCTCATCGGCGGAGAAAGTCCTGGAGTTTTTCGGCGACGATGGAACAGGATTCGACGGCGAACTCCCCCTGTCCGAGATACTCCCCCTTTTTTGAAATAAGTACAATCAGCCAGTCATCATCAGGCGATTCGGTGGAAACTGGAATTGACGGCGTCGACATTGATGGTTGACCAAACGGAAAAATGTCTTCACGGAAGACAATGTCTCTTGAAACCAGAAATTCATTTTTCTCCATATCAAATACTCTCCACTCTTTCTTACCAAACGGATACCCCACAAATATACACGATCGACTACGAGAAGAGAATTTATCTTTACTCCGATCAATGTGAAGAACATGACAAGCAAATCCAAAAACACGCAACAGATCATATGATGGTTTTTGACCATGTAGAATCTCATATGGGGAACGACCCTTATGAATTGGAGTAGGAGTCCGATTTATCAAATACGATGCCGTTAAGATTGTTTTTCCCCTGAATTTAACTGGAAGCGATGCTTGCAATAAGAGAGCATGCGCAACATTTAAAATAAGACGATGCTTACGCTCTACACGCCCATTATGTTGGGGTGTTCCCACACAGGAAGTCTGATGTACCATCCCATGTTCACGAAAGTAAGAAGACATACACATGAATTCCGTACCATTGTCACTTCCGACACTTGTACTGATTTACCAAATTATTTTTCTGTATACACAAAGAAATTTTTGAGAATTTGTGGAACTTCAGATTTCGCAAGTAAAAGATACGTCCAAACTGTGCGTGAAAAATCGTCGACGATGGTGAGAAAATACACAGCACCACACGAAGAAGGAACTCGATAAGGACCCCAAACATCGCAATGAATCATGGAAAAACAATCACTCATTTTATTAAAACTTTCAGGAAAAACATCTCTTGTCTGTTTTGCTCTTAAACATACATCACATGATTGAGAGCTAGACGAATTATTAGAAGAAAACACCATAGGTAAAGCTGAAAACACATGAAAACAAGGGTGTCCTAATCGCTGATGCCACAAGCATTGAGACAAAGTCGCAGAAACCTGATGAACACGAGCAGATACAACATCCGTCAAATAGTAAACCCCATCACGCTCTTCACCGGTTCCAATCAGAGTCCTCAAAAAAGGGTCCTGTAAAACACACAGTGTCAGTAAATGTGGCAAAACAACCAGTTTGCTTCAAAATCTTCGAAACATAGATGAGTGTACAACTCAAAGAAGGAACATATAACACATTTAACAAAGACAATGTGTTAGTCTATGGTAATGTGCCCATACGATCAGCAAACGTCTTGCTACCATCTGCCAAACCGATGATACAATGTGGAATAGGAACAAGAGAATGCAAGAGAGAGAGATTTCCGGTCATATGATGAGAAGCTCATGTATCCAAAATCACATCTCCAAAATCATTCTTACCCGACAACTTATCAGAATTGGTACTTCCAGACCCACTCTTTTCATTGATCATCTGAGAGAGCACTCGCCATTGATCTTGAGTAAATTTAGGAAAACCCGAAGGATTAGAGCTTGTAGCGTGTGCTACAGAAGCTTGACTTCGACCACGACCAGAAAAGCTTGAGCCACGTCCTCCTCTTCCTTTTGTGTAAGTACCACGACCACTTCCACCCTTTTTAGATTTTTCAGTAAACCACTCAGGAAACCCAATTATTTGCCAACATTCTTTCTTCTCATGTCCACTGCGACCACAATGAGAACACAATAAAAAACGAGATTTAGCTTGAGACGACACAATCGAATCGGACCTGACCTGAGAGGAGGCACCACTTTCCCGTCGAGCAACAAAACCCACAACTTCTGAATGCTGTTCTTTGGCTCGTACCGAAGCAAATCGTTGCTCTTCCCTAACAATCTTCGAGTAAACTTCACCCAGAGAAGGAAGAGGATCTGCACTCACCAAACTTTGACATAAACCACCAAAACGTGCCTCATCGAGACCCATGACGAATTGGTGAACCTTTTCTTCTTCTCGTTCTTTTGATAGAGTAGATGCCGCTCCACAAGAACATGTAGGTAACAGCCTGTAAATCTGCAACTCCTCCCAAAGCTTAGCCAGGCGACTGTAATACTCAACAACGGATTGACCATCCTGACGACAACAAGCCAACTGTGTTTTCAATTGATACACGCGAGTTGGATGCCCGACGGAGAACCTCTCCTTAAGCTCTTGCCAAAGAAGACATGCATCGGATATGAAAGTAACCGAAGAACGTATCTTTGGTTCGATAGACGACCTTATCCATCCCACGATCATTGAATTGACAGTTAGCCAATTCTCCAAATCTGCACTCCCAGGAAGAGGACGTAACAAGCTTCCATTGATGAATCCAGTCTTCCTCTTTGCTTGAAGTGCATTAAACATGTTAACCGATCATTCATTGTAATTCTTCCCATCCAGAAGAACAAGAGTAATCACAGCTCCGGGATTATCCGAGCTAAAGAGAGTGTAAGGAGTTTCTTCTGAAGCACGTTCAGACACAACGAGGGAACTTGATGATGACTTTGTCATAGACGACATGGACGGTGAGCTCATGGAGGACACGGACGAAGAGCTCATGGACGAGACAGTGAACGTTGGAGACAACGATGATTCTGACAATGGGGAAGTCATGACGGCGGCCACAAGATACAAATAACGAAATTAGGTTTTTTTATTTTATTTTATTGATTTTAGCTCTGATACCATGTAGATTTGGATATCAAACTGACTTGTCTATTCACAGTAACATACAACTAGTATTTGTACACAAGAGAACATCTAGGGCAACTATACATTAACCCTCATAACCTAAAGCCCAAATACATAAGCCCAATAATAGTAATAGATGATTAGTGTACGAATTATTCTTTGTTTATAATTAAAAACTCGAAAGCGACATGAGTCATCTCAAATTGGTGATAAAAAAAAAAGTATACAAAATAAGTCGCATGTGAAGGAAGGGAATAAAGTGGTGTCTCATGAAAAACTTGTTTATCAACAAAACAAAGAAGAATCCATTTTACATTTTGCCAACCAACAACTGTAGAGCTTTCTTTCCTTTTTACATTTTTGATTTTGTTAGATCCTCTCTTTTCTTTCGGTTTCATATTACAAATTAATTCAACCCAACATTCACATGCATTACATAGATTAATGGCAACACTCGAAAGCAGAATTTGATTTTGTCTCAGTCACTTGTATAAATTTGGGAGAAATTTATTTCATGCAATTAAAGTTTGTTGGTCTTTTTACTACATGGTGGTGACACCAATCTTTTTGTTGCATAAATGTAACTTTGTATTTACAAATTTGATTATACAAAATATATATATTGGGTCGACTTCCATTGGCTATTTCAACTACATATACATTAATTCCAAAAATTGTCCAGCTAGCTAGGAGCTAGCTCTCAACTCTCAACTATCTAGTTATTTTTTATTTCTTGTTGGTGAGGAGCTGTTAATAATACAAAACGAAACTTGGATAATTTGGATTCAGTTTCACTTTTTTGTAATTTATTCTACAATATATTATAAGTCAAACTTTTTTATGTCAACTTTCTCGGTAGTTTTTGTAATCCTTTCAAAAATATGTTTTGGACATGTAGAAACAAATTAATGGGTCCCGAAAATAAGTGTCCAAGGTTGTATGTAGAGTTTGTTTTGTTTTTGGAGAAATTATATGTAGAGTTTTACTTCCATGATGCGATGGTGTTTCTACTGGCTCGTTGTGGTAATGTGTCACTCTATATATCAAAGTAACATAATATGTATGGGAAAATGGCTAAAAAAAACTCTGAACTCTAGGCGTTAGACCAAAAAAACTCTGAATTACACGTTAAACCATTTTAACCTTTATCTTTTGTTGACTTTCATTTTAAATCTTAAACTTTAATTGACTAAACAAAGATCGACTCGTCGTTAAGTCACCTAACGGAACAGTTACACATTGTTAATCTCCGTTACTGTTCTCCGTTAAACACAAAATTCCCAAATTCCCAAATTCCCAAATCGATTTTAGGGTTCTAAAAACTCAAAATTCCCAAATCAATTTCTTTTCTTCTTCAATTCTCAATCCCTAAAATGATAATTATTAATGAAAAAATCTAAATTCACGTACACCACCGTCATCACTATCAATTTTTTTTTTGCTCATACTTAGGAGCTTGAGATGCATCAACGGCGGATTTTTAATCGAAGCACGATATGTAATAATCTATAGCTTTTTAGAAAGCTCTTTACAACTGGAATTTAATGTTAACAACCACAGATGGTAATTTTTACTAAATTGACCGGAATTTCACCGAGAAGTTTTCGTCCTCAAACTTTAAAATGAAATTCCCAGAGTTCTACAATGAATCATGAAAAATAGAGACTAGTTCCAAACTCGTAAGAACATAATTAAGAAAGCCCAATAGTGTATTTCAAAATCATAGAAGAGGAGTAAAATTGATTTGAGGATTTTGTGTTTCTAGGGTTCTAAAATTGTGTTTAACGGAGAACAGTAACATAGATTAACTCTGTGTAACTGTTCCGTTAGGTGACTTAACGACGAGTCTATTTTAGTTTAGTCAATTAAAGTTTAAGATTTAAAAGTAAAAATCAACAAAAGATGGAAGTTAAAATGGTTTAGTGTGTAATTTAAGATTTTTTTGGTCTGACGCCTAGAGTTCATGGTTTTTTTAATCATTTTCCCAATATGTATGGCAGAGATGAAATCAGCCACACACGCACTAGGCCTAACACACACCAAACAAACAAATTTCCATAAAGGAAATGTTTTAAAAAAAGCGAAGTAAAAATCAGGTACACTTATTTAACAAAAAAAGAAAGGCAGGTAATTATTTATCTAGTTCAGTTTGATATGGAAAATTTGAATGTTTATAATGTTTTGAGTTATAACAGATAGTTAGAAATGTAAAATGGAACAAATCATTAATACTAATTTCTCTTGATAATATATGAGCTATGATTAGTTTACTAAAATTATGTCTGTTTGCAATAAAATTATAATAACTAATTAAAAAATGGAACATGAACAGATACACATAATTTGAAATAATAAAAAATCATTTTTTAATGAATGAAAAATAAAATATTAAAAAAATGAAAATTCCTTAATAAAGAGAGAGGTGACACTTCTACTCTGAGCCTCTGAATGTGCTTCTTCCTCCTCTATCTCTCTCTCTCCTCTCTTATCTATTCTTCTTAATCCTCAACGAATTCTCTGACAATGGAAGCAATCAGATTCTCTAATTTGTCAGTTCTTCTTCTCTTACTTCTTCTATCATTCTCTCTCTCTGTAACTTCAAAAGACCAAACCGTTTCTTGCACAATGTGTACTTCTTGCGACAATCCATGTAACCCTGACCCATCTCCTCCTCCTCCACCGTCGCCAATCGCTTGTCCTCCGCCTCCTACTCCTCCGAGCTCCGGAAACGGCGGTGGATCTTATTACTACTCTCCTCCTCCTCCTTCAAGCTCCGGTGGTGGTAAATACTACCCGCCTCCGTATAACGGCGACGGTGGACAAGGTTACTATTATCCGCCTCCTAATTACGGAAATTACCCGGTGCCGCCTCCGCCGAATCCGATCGTTCCTTATTTTCCGTATTACTATCACATTCCTCCTCCTGGAGATTCTGGATCGGATCGTTTGTTTGGTTCTCTTCTTTTTGTTCTGTTTTCAGTGTTGCTCTGTTTTGTGTAACGGAGAAATCATATGAAACCTCTTTTTTTACCTTTTTAACTATAGTTTTTACTTTTTTCGTTGACAATTTGTACTTATGTTATCTTTTAAGTTAACATTATAACAACCCGTTGTTCAGAATCTTCAGATCTACTATTATGTATAAGAAGTATTTATTAATGAGACTTTTATTGTTTTTGTTAAAGAATAAGACTTTTTTGTGTGTGGCATGAACATAAGCTACTCGGTAATAAAGTACTGTAAAAACTGTAAGAGTTTTGATTCCACTATTTTGTTTTGTCGGCTCGGTTATCTGTTAATCAACGAATTATTTGTTCTTTATCTGATTAATCACATTCACGTTATTGAATTGGCAAATTAGTCAATTGTCAGTTTGTTTTTTTTCTTTTTTTTTTGAAACTTAATTGTCAGTTTGTTTTAAACTGATTTTCGATGTTCGTGAATTTAGTGCATAACCTGAATTATTTGCTTAGGACAAAAATCAAGTGGATCTCTTAACCACCTAGAGCTCTAGTTTGGACCAATCATCTCTATGAAAGCTATGAGTTACTTACTCATTGGCCATGTGATCGTATCTTCTTACCTTTTTTTCCTTTTTAATTTTTAGATTGCCTTTAAGGCTTTAGCTTTAGTCATGCGTAGTACTGTATGAAAATATTAGCTGGTTAGCACGTGCGAGTAATGGGTTATTACGGGCCCACCAAGTTGATCTAACACAAATTCGGTACAATTCGGTACAATGTCCGACTGGTTGGTATGTAACGATCTTGTAATTTATTGCATTTAGAGTGATGAATTATAGTTGACTATATTATCAAATCCACGTCATAAGCTAAACTTTGAATTTGTTAATTCTGTTTTAAATCTCCACGACTGTACCACTTTTCCTCATTAAGGAACACATTAACGAGAGATAACCGAAATCAAATCACTACACCGAACCGGCCAAATTCCATTTATTGCGCAAGGCTCATAAAGAAAAATAGCTTTGGGCTTGACTTTTAGTAACTTTGTAGCTTTCTATCTGTAAGCTTTTCTTACCCTTTAAAACTTTTCCAATTTCCTTGCCCTGTGGTTGATACTTGATATAACATCTTCTAGGCTTATATAAATTTGTTGATAATCTAATGGGGGAAAAACCCAACTATGTCAATGATGTGCGTATTAGTTTTATGGTATACAAATTAATAAAGTATACTACTTAGCTTACTTATAAATCCGTTTATTTTAGGCCTTTCATATACTTTCCGTGATATCAAGTTATCAACATTGAAATTTTGGATTATATAAGTATCTCAAGAGGAAAGTAGATATACCAAAAAAGTAAAGAAAAGGATAAACTTTGAAGAGCTATGAGGTAGGAAAATCTATATTCATCTATTTAAACCATTTTTGAAAGACAAATGAGTAAAGTAGTTCATGAGTTGACAAAGCAAAAGTTATTTTCATTTCTGTTAGAGCATAGAAAGAAAACTAGTCATAAGTTCTCAGCCAATTTAACTCAAGGTTGATTGATGAACGTTGGGTTACTGGCTACACGCCATTGGTCAGCCCATTTCTTGTATAAACCCATTTGTTGAATAAACATATACCCCTTTAACAACACCAAGAACATTTCAATCTAAGTTTTTAATCATTGTTATAAAATAATAAGTAGTTTAATGCAACTTTACGAAACATTTTACTAGTATTATATTTTCAGAAACTTTAGTGTGATTTTATACATTTTTTTGCTTGAGTCCAAACTCTTACCCAATCACGTGATCGAAATTTTCTCACATTCAACTAATGTTATAGGCCCAACATTCCGTACACTACATTTATTACATATAAGTTCTAGTCTATCCTCAAGCAACTTTTGTAACCAATCTAACAAATTTAAAATTTCCACTCGAAAATATTTTCGAAATGATTCGAGACAACAAACAATACCAATCACATCAAATTATGGATTTAAATTCTTATACAGTACTATCGACATTATGGTTTGGTACTTGGTTCCCAAATAAGAAAGTTTCTACATTAAATCATTCTTATTAATTAGTATAATTATAAACAAAAATTGAATTAGCGGGGGAAAAAATATATATCAAGTTTTGACTTTTTTTAAGGTTTGAGTGGGAAAAAGTAGCGGCAATTTCGAAAACATTACATTTTTAGTGAAAATTTTCAAAAAGAAATTTATGTGCTTGACAGATAGGCAGTCTCCATTCTTGTCCCTAATAAAGACAAAACTTGCAAGAAAATAACAATAATTATTGTTAGTTGCTGAAGACAAATTATATTGACCTCTTTCACACTCATCAAGATGTCACACATAAACCAAATACAAAAATTCAAAAACAAAAAGTTAATGCAAACAACAAACACAAAAATTACACATTCACTTAATTCGTAATCTAATTACTCTTGTAATCTGAAATTAAAAACATTGATCTAGAGAAAATTCGTTTAAGCATAAACAGAATTAGGATAAGAGAGAGCCATGAGTAAAACAGCGGCTTGTTCTTCTTCTCCTAGCTTATTCCGCCGTTGATTCTCAGCCGTTGATCTCTGTAACATCACTTCTCTTCCTAATTCCATCAATCTCTCCTTCAACGAATCACCAATCTTCGGATTTCTCTTCTTCTTATCTTCCGATCTGTTTACAATCACTGTTCTTCGCTTCTTCCTGTTCCTGATCCCACACGCATTACACAACGACTGCATAAACCAAACCAAATATCAGATCAGATCGGATCGGATCGGAAAACCAAACCGGGATCGGGAAGTGTATACTAACCTTTGGACCGGCGGGACCGCCTCGCCAAAGAGGGGTTTTACTTGTACCGCAAATAGCACAACTCTTCTTCTCGTTGCTGATTCCTCCATTAGTGATTTCTTCAATTGCATCTGATTTGCTTTCCATGGTTTCTGAATCGAAGATCTGACAATACCAAGCATAAATGAATCGTTAAGGTTTGATTAATCGGATCGAGTTAAAATCAGAGCACGAAGAAGGAATCAGATCACTCACTTTGTCGCAGTGATCTAGCATTATCTGGATCGGAAAAGCAGATCGTGAAGTGATTTCTAATCGAGAAAATTGAGATCAGATGTGAATTCAAAAGACGAGACGATCAGAGAAAAAACAAAATTTGAAAAGGAGAGAGAGAGTAGCGAGGGAGTGTCAGAGGAACAGAGATATATATATTTTTCTTTCTTTCAAAGAAGAGACCCGACCAGATACCACTCGAATCAGATCTAAACCAAAATATAAATCGAATTGGGCTAGTGTCACTAAACCCTAACTCTAATTTGACATGTCAAATGACGGAATTACCCCTGATCGGCCCGCCAACAAACCGCGAAACCTTTTTTAATAATTTGGGTCAAGAAGAAAGAGCGCCATTTCAAATGGCGCGGTTTTTTTTTAATAATTGTGTTTAACAACTTTTAATTTCGGTTTTCATGTTAATTTCACAAAGAATAAAAAACCGCATTACTTGATTTAACCGGACATAACCGACCGGACCAACGACTCAACACCAGAAAACCTCAAGAATTGGGGCCCTGTCACAAAAATCAAGTACTGAAACTAACACTGCATTGCATACATATAAAATTCTTAGTTTTACATTCTTCTCTTTTACACTCACTCTTCACCTAGATGATATTCTTAACCGCATTCTTCAAAATCCAAAAAACTCGGTACCAATCCTACATTACGGCGAATCTATTCAATCCTAAAGCAAGAAAGTGTTTCCTCAGTTAAAAGACTTTCACATATCGTTGTCGATGATATCGCGCATCATCTGTATTGGAATTAGTCCTTCGGTTCTGATTGCATCTTTGTTTGGGTCAGGACTGATGAAGAACAACGTGGGTAAGCCGCGAACCTGCGTTACAAGATTATGGTTATTGTAATGAATTACATTGATATGTTAAGAGGAGACTGATAAGATGAGAAGCTGAAATTTAACGGTTACCTGCATATCGCGTGCAAATTCGTACTCATCATCTGTATCGACTTTCACAATCATTGCATTTTGCTCATACTCTACTGCAAGCTGTTTCACAAATAGTCTAATGAGATTTACAAGGATAAAAGCGAGTAGATAAAGCAAATCAAAAAGTAGAAGCTGAGATTCTGCAATCGAACAACAAACATTTTGAAAAATCGAAACATGACATCATATGGATGTAACACTGATAAGATTGGAACTGGTAAACTTGTTTATTAAACAGAGGGGTCTATATAGCCCATAGCCGAAAACCAAGACCCTAGACAAATCCAGAATCTCCCCATACATTTTCTTATCTTCCCTTAAAACATTAATTCATTAACTAACCGAAAGGTCTGTTGTTGAGCTAACAAAGCTATGATTCACTGGTCAACCCCTAAGCTAGTTACAATAGTCCTGCACTAGACTTAACAACAAAACCTTATCATCATTTCATAAAACCATCACATTTCAAGAGTCGAGTAAATATGACAAACAACTGGTTTCAAGAGCCAATGTTTGTAAATAATAGAAGCATACTAGAGGCTAAAACATGAAGCAAATGAAATGAAGAATATGTAATCACTGTGAGCGATGAGAATCGATGATATACCATTTCGAGTTCCTGGGCCATCAAGATACAAGGTCCACACCATGTGGCATAAAAATCAACAATCAGAGGCACCTTCCTCTCACCTTTCACTAGTTCTTGAAGTTCTTGAGCTGATAATTTCCTCTGTCAAACCATAAACAAAGGAAAAACATCCAACAAGACAAGTGAGACTCCCACTTGATGTTCTCAAGAATCAACCATAAGTTACAAATATTGCAATCTCAATTATGCAGAATTTAGCAGTGTACTTGTCGAATCTTTGATACTACTAACAAGCACACATATTATCATTATACAAGTAGAGCTACATCGATGACCAAATTCTGGGGGGGAAATGACTAGAATTATTTTGCCTCGAACCAACTCAATTCCCCAGGAAAACGGAAAGCAAAAATCTTACAACGAATAGATAAATGAAAAGTACCACGAAATTGACAAAAGACAATATGGAGACAAGGGAGTGAAATTGGCCGTACCACAAGATAGTCTTCTCGGACAAACTTTCCCCGAGGCGGAGGACAGAGAAGCTTGCGCGGACGCGTCAACGGCGAGAACGGCAAGCTCCCGGCGGTGGAGGATGAGAGCGGCGAGGATACCGGTCGGATTTCCCTCCGGGGAAAGAGAGACGACGGAGGATGAAGGGAAGATAGAATCGGCGATAACGGGAGATTGAGGTGTGCAAGTGTCCTGGATTGAACAAGAGCCATTTTGGGAATCGAAAGTTGAAAATGATTTCTGTTTTAGCTTTTTAAGGTTTTTCACTCTCAGTTTAGACGATAAGGCAAATATAAAAGTGTTTCAATTTGATATATACTGTATACTGCTCTCTCCATATGATTTTAAGTGTCGTTTTGATAAAATGTATCTGAATGTATATGAATGTGTTTTGAGTTAAATACATCCAAATATTAACTAGATACATTTCTCAAAACGTCATACGGAGGAAGTATTATTTTTTC
The DNA here is from genome assembly GCA_963576765.1 of Draba incana. Taxonomy (NCBI): domain Eukaryota; kingdom Viridiplantae; phylum Streptophyta; class Magnoliopsida; order Brassicales; family Brassicaceae; genus Draba; species Draba incana. The sequence continues at coordinate 31,600,404 of OY755213.1, forward strand.
CCGACAATAGTCCTTGCCTTTCCACTATAATTTGCTTACTCACAGTATTTTAACTTGTTAACCACAGCATTTGAGTCCGGTCAAAGTTTATTGGTTTGATTAAGTCTTTTAACTCGAAAATAAACCCTCTTTGGAAAACAAGACATCGAAAAGAGTTTTTTGGTTTCCACAAATCAAGACAAAAAAGCCTTGTGGTTTTTTTTTTCCGACATACAAACTTTGTTCTGAACACAAAAACAAGACTCCAGTATATGGTAAAATTTATAACCCTCCAAAATTTAAAAACAACACCAAAACTAGACTCACGACCTCCCCAACCGGAGTGTGCCGATCATTCCAAAAAAATAGCCCTGGACTATGGAGGCACTTACTTTCTCCGACTCTGTACTCTAAAACCGACCACCCGGTATAGCCCTCTGAAAGACCAGCAGACCGTCGCTATAACCCCAGTACTGAAACTAGACTCTGACTGACTCTGACCTTTCACCAAACCAAGCTGCAACCTTCCAATTCCTATTCCTGTGGGTTTGTGTTCCAGATCCAAATTATCAGATTTTGCATGTTTTCATAAACAAAAGCTTTTGTTAGATGTTAAATGGTTCTTGTTTCTTCTTTACCTTCAGCTGAAGTTGAATCCCCCGGATGGAACCGAAGCTTGGTTCCCTCCAAACTGGAACCCGGCCTGAGAACCATCACCACCTGGAGGTTGTAGTGTCTCCTCATCTTCGTCTTCAACCCAGTATGTCTCCAGAATTTTAACAGCCTTCTCATAGATCTCAGTGTTGTCATGGCTCTGAAGATTCTCGATCTTTTCTAGCCCTTCTGCATCGTCAATCAGCTGAGCGTAATAGTTCACGTCTCCCGAGTTACCCAAGTTCTTCTCCGACTCTCCCACCTTCAAAATGTTCTCCAATCCTTCAAGGCAGACTGTTATGATTCTTGGATCTGGGCACACCAGGAGATCACATAATGGTTTTATACATCCTTGATCCACCAGGTATCTAAATAACCAACGAGAACAGAACATCAATATATAAACTCAAAGTGTATGTAATTACAAGAGAGAAAGAAAAGTAAGTTAGAGGAAGGTAAAAATGATAGTGACATACTTGATTTGATCATGAGAGCCACCTGAAGTTGCATTTGAAATTGCCCATGCAGCTTCTTTCTTAATGTCAAATTCAGCATTTAGAAGCAGACTGATCAAAGGGGCAATCAAATTAGCCTCAACTACTTTCTGCAACATTAGGAGAAAAAACATAATTAATGAGTAGGTTAGAGAAGTCTGGAAGTGCAACATTTCAAACCACATGATGAAATAGAAGGAACTGCCTACCTGGATCTGTTCTTTGTTGCCTGCTGTGATGTTTGAAATCGTCCAGCACGCTTCCTTCTTTATGCTTTTCTTATAGTTTTGAGTGAGAAGGTTGGCAAGACAAGGTAGAGAGCCACTTTCAATCACCCACTGAAGAAGAAGTTCATCGGATTGTAAAACAATGTAAGATATTTTTAAATATATAGAATAATAGACTCATGCAAAAACAAATTTCAATGGTTGCTGGTTTTATCACAAGAATTCATTGCAACGAAAATAAAACACAAGCAACATACGGCAAAGAATGGCATTGCATCCTACCTACTAATGTGGACAGAAAGGCGCAGAGGGAGGCTATAATAATAAGCATCCAATTCTCCCATGTTTTGATGAAAGGTTAAATATAACATAGCAACAAGGGGGAAACATTCAATTGGCAAACAATTCACCGCATATTCTACTCGTTGATTAGATTACAATACATACATGGTATATCACTAACTTTGAGATGTTTATGAAAAGTTCTAATTGTGTCTTCAGACCTACTCCTAAAGACCAAAGGGTTCTTTACAGTCCATTGCTGTGCTTATGCACTAAAAGCTATTCTTTGCTGCATGCATGGGTATACTGTCTTATAACATATGCACAACAGAAGTATTGCGAGAATTCAATAGACAGCATTTGGAAGTTATACCTGGGTTTGGTTATCATCTCCAGTAACGATATTTCCAACGGTGCGAAGTGCAGGAATTAGCACAGACGGAGAAGGATGGCTGGAAAACCAAGAGCAGTGTGTCAAGTTATGAATCTATACCTGTGTGAAGGGGACATAAATTAAAAAGGGTACTCACAGGAGAAGTTCAACAAGTCTTGGGACAACACCGGCGTTGATAACAGCCTGGATTTTGTCGTTGGTCCCATCTGAGAGGTATGAGAGAGCCCAACAAGCATCTGTCAAAACTTCTTCGTCATTCGAGTGAATGAGTCGTTCAAGGGACACAAGAGCGGGTGACACCTGTTAGTCATGCTTAATGTTAAAAGTACTGGACATAATACATTGAAGAAACCAAAGCTGGAGGGAACAAAGGAAGACCTGGTCAAAGAGAGGCTGAGGCTTGCCACGACAAAAGTTGGACAAGGTCCATGTGGCATTTCTAAGCATGGACAACTTGGCATGCTCGTTTAACTGGTTCAGCAGCGGCCCCAGTGCCCCACATTTAAGAACAAGGTCACGGCACTGTGGTGAATCACCAGCAACATTACCCAACGCCCATACAGCCTGTAGGTTAGAGCAGGTAAAAGCATATTCTTCAGATGAGGATTTTACAAACTTTTACATCGCAAAATCTTTCAATGCTAAATTCGTAAACATATTCCGTGTTCCATACCTGTTCACGGACATCATCGCTAGGGGAAGCAAGAAGCTGGACAAAGATTGGAACAGCCTGGTGATCGATTACAACCCTTGTGTGATCCGATGTACCAGATGCAATGTTTGTTAGAGCCCAAGCCGCCTCAAACTAGAGAAGATCATAGGATATCAGAAACAGAAGATTACACAGACGACTAAATACAATGAAAGAGCCGAGTTTCTCTAACCTGAAGCTGAGGGTGATCCTCCCTCTTAAGAAACTCAACAAACCGAGGCACAACACCAGCTTTAATCACTTCCTCAATAGGTGGACTTCTCTCTATGCAAATATAACACAAATTTTAAAGAAGAACACCCAAAATAACGTTGAAACGAGGAACAAAGAGATTTATGAACATGAATTACCTATAGATAGAAGCTTCCTGAATTGAGTAGTGGACTCAAGCTGCAAATTAGCATCCTCTGACCATACCCCAGCGATCATATTCGGCAAACTCTCCAACTACACAGAATTCCAAGAAAATCATCAAACAACAATAACCGTAAGCTAGTATCCCAAATCAAAACTCTATCCAATCGGAAACACAATCGAAACCCTAAAACCACGAAAACCCTAGAAACCAACCACAGGAAGGTACAATCGAATCGTCGGAGAATATACCTTCTTATCGTTGAAGGCGGCGGAGGAAGACAGAGGGAAATCGGGAAGAGCTTGCATACCTTCACGCCTCTTCTTCATCAGATTCTCCTCGCGCTTGTTTTTACGAATCTCAACCATATTATCCTCTCTTCTCCGTCGTCCTTCCTCCGCATCAACCGCAACTTTGTACCGGGTCCGGCGAACCTCAGTCTTCGCGTTAGGTCGTAGCGACATGGCTCCTCTCGCTCGAAAGAATAATCCGATGAGGTTAAAGAGAAGACGGGAAAATTAGTCGATCAATGGTACACGGAGGATACGCAGCGAAAGAGTGATTGCGTATATATAGAGATCTTGTGGGAGAGAAATATTAAAAACCCTAAGATCATCAACATTGGAGACCCTAAGAGCATCAACAATAAAAAAATATTAAAAACACACTCTCTCTTCTTTTTACTCAATTTTATATTTTATATTTTATTTTTTTACTCAATTTTATATTTTCTCTTTTATCTTTTTACTCAACTTTTATTAATTTTATATTTAAACACACATTAATATTCTCTTTCTTATGTCTTCCCCAAGACACAATCTCTCCAACTAAACTCACTATCTTCTCTCTTTATTCAACTTTTATTAATTTTATATTTCAATACACCACACTATTTCAACAAAAAACACTCTATTTCTTCCTTTTACTCAAATTTTAATAATTTTATATTGTGAGACACACCTAAATGCTCTAATAATGATTTTGGGAGTGAAAAGTTAAGAAAGCGAGGGACAAGTTGACAACAGCGCAACCGGCGAATAAAGTACTCTCATTGTATTATCTTTGTGATTTTAATTAATTAATTTATTTTATATACACCAAAAATATCATTATTTTTTTTAATCAACAAATTAACTCTATCTTTCTTTAGTTTTTGCTTTTTTTTTGGGCTAAGCAATCTTTCTTTAGTTTACTTGTTTTATTTATTTTGCATCAAGAACAGATTGTGTATTTCCTCCCATGAAGTTTTTTTTTCCGGGAAGATGTAGATATAGGCTCAGATTGGTGAACACATTTTATAATCTTTATAATTTTTATTCCATTTTTTAATTTGTACCGCTTTAGATTGTTCTAATCACGTAAATTTTATCAAAAGCTTTACCAACACTATTACACTAATTTTTATTTATACAGCTTTATCTCAAATCTTTATTTATACAGTTTTTCACTATGCTATAAAGCTTACCGCTCCACATTTAAAAAAAACTAGGTTACCAATCGTACTCATAGTTTATCTGATGAGGTTGTGAGGTTAAGAAATCAAGACTAGTTCAAGTTATTTATATAATACATTTGATGAGAAAATGACTAAAGATAAAAAAGAGGTTATGTATATATTTTGTTGACAACAAATGTTATTTAATGAGAAGAGGAGTAAAGAGCCAAAATAGTTAAGAGAATTTGGTGACGAAAAAAAAAAAAGTTAAGAGAATTTGGTTAGTGTTTCCATGTTATTGGATTTTCTTTCATTAAAACCTTGAAGTGTTTTAATGGGCATTAAAGCCCTAAAGTTCATGATCAAATTAATAAGTAATATACGCTTTATTAAATAATTAAAAAAGTTAACCATGCTATTCTAAGACTCTCTGAAGTGTTGGATCAAATAATATCCCAATTCCTATGATATCAAGGTATAAAATGTATATCGTCCCTAGAATTGAATTTTATTTGGTTTTCGACTTTACTGATAAGTCATACTAATAAGTAATAACGTACTTCTTAGATCTAAAATCAGTCTACTACAATTTATATCTCTGTATTGCATCGACCGTTTTGCAAGTTTTTTCAATGTTATAGTCCTCGAAATATTTCGGTTTGGTTTTTCGGTTTCAGATATTTTGCCCACTCCTAGTTCACAAGGATCTTGAGGCTGAAAAGTTAAAATGGTGAGAGTCTATTTGTAATGGAGTAAGTCAGAGAAAAAAGGAGAATCTGTTCAACAACAGAGTTATGAAAAATATGAAGAAAAAGAAATTTTCTATCTAAGGTAGACAAGATTTTCTCTGCTTTATTTTCTAGACGAAAGAGAGAGCACAGAAGCTTATACTTTATTGGGTAGACATATTGATAGATGACATAGTTATGGTTGTAAAATTAAAAGCAGAAACATGATTTTAGTTATATATATCTCGTGGTTTTAATCTCAAGAATGCAGGAAGAGAGGCCTTTGGTAATCGTTTACTTTTTTGTATCCGAGAATGACACAAAGGTTTATTGCCTTACTTCGTCAAGTGCTTTTGGGTTCATTTTATTTATGGGCTTTATATGATTTATTATAACGGGCCATATTCTATTAGGGTATTTTAGTCATTTCAATTAGAGTTCGACCAGGAATTAGGGTTTTGATTCCAGATCTTCTCTACCTTCCTGACTCAGGTTAGCCGAATCGCCGTCTTCTTTCTCTCGTTCGTGATTTGAATTGTTGCGTTGTTTTGAAAGAAATGGCCAAGTCGAAGAATCACACGGCGCATAACCAGTCGGCTAAGGCCCACAAGAACGGAATCAAGAAGCCAAGGAGACACCGTCACGCCTCCACCAAAGGAGTAAGTCTCGATCACTGTTTAAAATTAACGATTCCAGGTTTCCGATTTGAGTTTCGGAGTTTGACTTGTTTGTGAAATGTTATAGATGGACCCGAAGTTCTTGAGGAATCAGAGGTACGCAAGGAAGCACAACGTCAAGAGCGGCGAAAATGCTTCTGAAGAATAATAAGCTTTTGAATTATCTTCGAGAGATGTTTTTATGAATTTCAGACTTTTTTTGTTAGACAAAGGAACCAATTTACTTTATCCTTGCATTTCGTTTGATTATGTTTAAGCAAATGTTTAGGAAGCTATTCGAAATTCCAAATCATAGACTTAGATGAATCTAACTGTGAGTGGTTGGAGAGGATAGGTGGTTTTCTTTTGCGATCTCAAATTTTGCTAACTGCTTGAAACTAAATGAAGAAGCTAGAGAAACTTGTACAGACATCGGTGTCCACGAAAGCAATCCTATTAAATTTCCAAATCCTATTAGGTAGAAATAGAATGCATCGATTCGTAATAACATCGACCAAAGAAGTGATGAGAGAGCCCATTCACCTTCCAATATTTGCAATAACATCGACCAAAGTCGTATCCAACGTCCTTAGTCATCGGTAATAGAAGCTACAATCCAAAATTCTGGTTTTCTTCTTCAAACTCAATTTATTACACACTGAACACAACGTAACTAAACATGTTTCTTTTTACAAAGTTCTACTTGTGTTGTTCATTGAACTCCCCGGTCAAAGTCGAAAGTCATGCAACAACTTCAAGACATTTGCTAACCTATGATAAACATGGGATCAATTATATCAAGTAATCTTTTATCAATCAAATAGTATTGGTAAGAAGAAAGTATCAAAAGATGTTTAGTTTTGCTTAATGACTTAGCAGACTAACCTACCAGGCTAATACAGGACTTTATCACTGAGTTAATATATACAAAGACCCGTCAAAAGATTCTTTTTTTGTTTTTGTTTTTGTTTCTTTGGCATCGTGCTAGTGCCAACCACTCTTTAATAAAACATCTAGACTTTAGGTAGATGTGTAATCATACATTCATACTTTTCATATATTGTATAAATGGTAACGATGAAGAGTATTAAAATTATAGTTAGCTAGCGCCTTAGGAAAATCCAACGATCAATCTTACTACGACATCGAACGGATTAGCATATATTCACACAATAACTAAAAATGTTTGGATAGTAGTAGTAATTAACTAGTAAATTAGTTAAATCTAAGAGAAAAGTTCTGAAACTTTCTTGAATAGGTAAATACTTTTTTGGTAAGCAAACTACCAATTATATATATCACCTGCATGGTTTTGTCATTGGGAATTAAATCCCGGATCTAGGCATCTAAAATCAGAGATTGGAGAGATGATGCATGTATCATGTATGTATTGAATTTTCTTTAAAATGTGTTGAAACTGTTTATCATTGGTTGTTCATGAAGACAAAATGTCAAAAGCCTGAAAGAAAAAGGAAGAGACAAAGCAGCTGGATTAATTCATAAGATATTGCAAAAATAGCATATCGATTCTATCATTTAAGCAAATCTTAATTAGAAAATTGTCAACTAGTCATTTTTCTTTGGATTTTGTCTTCCATCAATCAGCTGGTTTTGCCGGCCACTAATCAACTAATCTAATATACTATAAAATATATACATAAACATTAAAATATATGACATTTATCTATCCAAAGCTGTGATTAGGAACAAAAAAATCGTTATAAACCTCCTATGGCGATCAAATAATACAAGTACAATCTTCCACACAAAACAAAAAAGATACAAGCATTAAAATTCAAGTGTCATTTCTGCTTTTGAGATTCATTATCTCACAAAGCTAGTCATGGGTCTTGTAGAGATAACATGTCTATATCACACTAAAACAGATGTGACATTTGGGATTGGTGATAAACCACTTTGTGACGGGTGCGGTGGTTCAGATGGAGTCGGTCGTGCTTGCGAGATGTGCAACGTACAAGCGCATGAGGAATGCATCATGTGGAATTTCAGATACATCGGGCACAATAGACATCCTCTCAAGAAAGTTTCACCTGGAACACTAGACTATACCGATGGTAAATGCCAATTTTGTAGAAAAATTCCTGCAGAAGATTTCTACCACTGTTCCATATGCAACTTCAGCGTAGATGAAGATTGTAAAACGTGGGAATCATATGCTATTCGGAATCTGAAGATCCATGAGGATGCCTTCTCTTACCAAGAGAGATCTCATTCACTTGTAATGCATGTGGGTTGCTTGGAGAACGTAACACTTATGTATGCATTGCATGCAATTACATGATTCACAAGGATTGTATCAATCTACCACGAGTTATAAACATCAACCGTCATGATCATCGTTTTTCTCTCACTTATCATCTTGGTCACGGCAAATCAAGATTATGTGCAGTTTGTCAAGAAAGCATAGATTGGACTTTTGGAGGTTACTCTTGCAAGCGTTGTCCAGATTATGCTGTTCATTCAAAATGCGCGACGGATGGGAAAGAACTCGAAGATGTGCCTGACGAAGACGAAGAAATCTTAGATCCATACAAGATGGTAAATGGTGAAATGGAGATCATTCATTTTAGTCATGAAGAAGAAGAACACCACCTAAGACTTGTTGAGGATAATAATGCTAAAGATAATTTTGAGAAGATGCGGTGAGATGCTTGCATCCTTCCCCTGGATGATGGTATGTCCTACAAATGCGTGAAATGCGATTTCTTCCTTCATAGAGTGTGTGCCAATCTTCCTCGGAGGAAACGACATGTGCTTCACAATCACAAGCTTAGTCTAAATGATTGGAAGAGACCCGATATGTTTCAATGTTTCGCTTGTAAGCAAATCTCAACCGGTTTCAGGTACGAGTGCCTTAATCATATTCAGCACCAAGCGTTTGACTGTGATGTGGTCTTACTAGATGCAAAGTGTGGTTCCATCTCTGAACCATTTATACATAAATTGCATAAGCATCCATTGTACCACACTTTGGAGATTTCAAAGACTTGTGTGGCATGTGGCGTAAATTCACCTAATGTCTTAACTTGTAAGATGTGTGATTTTTCTCTAGACATTAAGTGTGCCACTTTACCAACTAAGGTAAAACATAGGTGTGATGATCATTATCTGTCACTATGTCGTGGCGATGGAAACGTGACTGGCGAATTGTGGTGTGATATTTGCGAGACGAAGACGAATCCAAAGGTATGGTTTTATACGTGTGACGATTGTGGGGTCGCTCTTCATATCAAGTGTGTTCTTGGAGATTTGTCCTATATCAAGCCAGAATGCATAGACATTGGTTTTCAGGTGATTCCCAACAATGGTATGACTCGACCTATTTGCGGTATTTGTAAACGTCGTTGCATGTTTCCTAACTTTGTGACCAACCCTGCGCCGTCTCTCGAATACGTTTGCTCGCTAGAATGTATGTTTTCATCAATAGACACCAAAAGTGAGACTTGAGATTGTAATCTGATTTATGGCGTGTGTTTAAAATCATTATTGTTGAATTTCTGTCCCATTGTACTCTCTTTTCTTTATCAAAAAAATAATAATATTGTTTTTGCTTTTGATTTGTGAAAAGAAGAAGCAAATATAGTCAGTAACACTACAAGAAAACATGACATATTCCTACGGCCAAATCCATCAGAAATCCGTTGGAATAGGGGGTATTCCGACAGATTTCTGACGGATTTGGTCCGCCCGTTCTATCTCGTCGGAAATACAAATCGGACCAAATCCGTCGGAAATCCGTCGGGTTGTCCCGACGGATTTCTGACGGGACATGGATCACTGGATTCCGTCGACACTACGCCGGAATCCGGTCGGAGCACAGAATTCCGACGGTATTCCGACGGATACTCATACTGACGGAATTCCGACGGTCAAGGAGGGCGACGGCTTCCAAGACCGTCGGAAATCCGTCCGTATGAGTATTCGTCGGAATACTGTCGGAATTCTGTGCTCCGACCGGATTCCGACGTAGTGTCGACGGATTCCGGTGATCCATGTGCCGTCAGGAATCCGTCGGGCCAAACCGACGGAATTCTGACGGATTTGCAATTATTTTAAAAAAAATTATTTTTATTTAAATATATGAAAATAAATGAATTATTAAGAAAAAATTAAATTAAAAATCAAAATTAAATTAAAATTAAATTCAAATTGTTTTAAAACTAAATTTAAAGTTTTACATTAAATTTAAAATGTCCAAAAACATTTACGACCCATGAGAACGGAAGTCTTCGCCTCCATTGCACAATATCGTTCCTCCGCCTCCTCCTTCTCTCTATGGCGTTGTTCCTCAACCTTCGCAATCTGTCTCTGCAACCGTTCCTCTGCCTCCGCCTTCTCTCTCTCGTACCGTTCCTCCAAAGAGCTAACCCGCTGGGTCAGCTCGGCGTTTTGTTGTACCAAACTGCTACCACCGTGATAGCGAACCGACGAAACGGATGAGCAACTGTCTTTGGGGAGGCCGTAGACACGACATCTGCTCTTAGGGGTTACCTAAGAAAAAAAATTCAATCAATTTCAAAACATATTAGTATTAAAAGGTATTTTAAATGTGTTTAAAATTGACACGTTTACTAACCTCGTAAGTGAACTCGTTGATCTTCTCGAATGGAACTTCGGTTGGCGGCGGAGTTCCATCGACGATCGGTTGCGATTGGAGGTACTGCTCCCCGAGCTTCTCCACGTTCTCCACAATTTCCCGAGCAATCGCATCTTGGATTTCACCCGTCTTTCTGTTGGTGTGGGCATCTCTGATGACATCAAGATGCGAATGACGCATACCGGTCTTCTCAATCTGTTAGCATAGTCAAGTACGGAAAATGTTAGCGATAATTAAATTTTTTTGGAAAATTAGGAAAATTACCAGTTGCTGAACACATGATGCCTTGCTCGTTGCACCGAGGTTGTTGGTCGCCGGTCCCTTCCCATTCCGCTCGCTCCTCCGGTTAGTCGAGTTTTGTGTGGAGGTCGCTTGAGTGTCCTCCCGTTCCTAATGTGCAATTAGTCCAGCCCATAATGCTTCGTTTTTTTTAAGAACCTTAGGCACCTTCTGACGTCGGATCCACCCGTCCTTCCACTCGTTCATCTTCTGCGAGTACTTTCTACGCGCCTTTGCGTCGAATTCTTTGTGGACGATAAGAGTCAGCTGTGGCTCCCACGTAAATTCTTGCTGAAAAACAAAACAATACCCGAAATACTATTGACAATTGGAATGTAATATAAAAGATGAATTTTTAATTTAGAATATAAATACATACCGCAAATTGCCGAAACCATGTGTCCTGGTCTGCCACCGGCATGGACTCATAAGTGGGAGACATCTTACATATCATGCTATTGATCATTGAGTTGATGGAACTCGAAATACCGTTTCCCGAATATTGGAACCTACACGGTATTTTGTTTCATATTTTGTTAACAATTTTATTAAGTTAATATAAGCCTATAAATTTTTAAAAGTAGTCATTACCAGGTCGTGTTAGGTGGTACATCTGGATCAAGTCGTGTCAACCTTTCCCGACCGGGTTGGGACACAAACTCCTCGATGCTCATTGCCGTACGAGCAGAGGCAGTTGTACCCGTAAGAGGAGTGTCGGGGATCTGCGACTGCCTCTCAGTCCCACCTCCCCTAGTGGAAGTACCGGCTCCGCTAGTCTCATGATATAGGCCATAAATTCCTACGATTTACAAATTTTTTACATAACTTTAAAATTACTATGTCAATTATAAATTTAAAATTTACAATCTTTAGTACAGAGTTTGGGCTTTTGGGCTTTTGGGAATTTGTGATTTTGAGATTTTGAGATTTCAGAATTTATGGAATTTAGGATTTATGGTAATTTGGTAATTTGCGATTTTGGAATTTTGTTATGAAGGAATGAAGTAACACTCCGACATCACGAAGACGAAACACGTAAAATTTTGTAAATGGTATAAAGGTTTTTTTAGATATAGTGATATATTGATTTTTTTCATCTTATATATATATATATAGATTTAGGGATTAAGGATTTATTAAATTTTTTTAAAAAAACATTAAAAAAACATTTAAAACAATAAAAATTAAAAAAATTAAGGGACTCGCTCAATGTTGGGAGTTCATGCAACCATTATTGACAATGTTAAGGAATTAGAGGTTTCTGAAAACCAAGGAAACATAGATAGAACTTCTGGGATTCACGGCCTTGGAAACCAGAAGTTCTACCTATGCTGGCTTGGTTTTCATAAATCCCTAATTACTTAACATTGTCAATAATTCTTGCATACAACTCCCAATAATCCCTTAATTTTTTTAATTTGTATTGTTTTTAAATGTTTTTAAATTGTTTTTCAAATTTAAGGGTTTTAAAAGTTTTTTTAATTTTTTTAAAGTTACTTAAAATTGAAAGTAACATGTTTTTAAAAGTTACATATTATTAAATTTTTTAAAATTTAAGAGTTACATGTTTGTAAAAGTTTTTAAATTTTTTATATTTAAGAGTTTTTTTTTAAAAAAATTTAATCAAGAATTTTAACAATTTTTAATTTATAGAAATTTTTATATTAATCATATTATAAATCTCAATAAATCTTTAAAAATTACAGACACTTATTAGAATTGAAATTCAATTAATTGCAAGTGGTAAGTTCCTAAAATTATCATAATACCTCAATCCATATATCCATTAACCCCTAATTTCTCATAATTTCAAAATTCATAAAATTTTCTAAATCCCTAAATCTTAAATTCCTAAACATCTCATAATCAATTACGAAATCATGTTAAACAATGCTTGTAATTCGACATTTGCCCATTCCCAATTGAATAAAGCACAATTTCAAGCACAAATCCGTTCATAATATTTAAAATCACCAAAAACTTATATTGTCTCGTTGATTTGTTGAGAGGGTTTGTGAAATGGAATGAGGACGTCGGAAAAACGGTGATAAACTGCGGCGATTCGGCGGCGTAACGGACGGAAAGACGGAGGCGATTTGGGGAAATTTTTTTTTTCTCTGGTTCTGTCTGCGAGGAAGACGAAGTCTGTGATTTTAAAGGACTATGCGACGGAAGTCCGACAGAATTATGGCGGAATATAAAAATCCGTCGGAATTTCGTCAGAGGTTCCCGCTTTTTCGATGAGATAGATGTGTTTAGGCGGCAGGAAATTAGGGTTTTCCGTCAGAAATCCGTCATAAATTATGACGGAATTCTGACTGATTTTTTTTTTCTTTTAATTTTTTTCAGGATCCGACTAAAACAAATATAAAATTAATAATCCGTCAGAAATCCGTCAGCATTTATGACAGATTTCTAACGGATTACTTAAAATCAATTAATTTCTACTTGGAGATAGAAAAAATTAAATAAAAGTATGAATACGTCGGACATAAGGTTATTTATGTTTCCTTACTCCGAATATAAAATATTTCAATTTAAGATTAATAATAATTTTAAAATATTTTTCCTTTCTCCGATTGATATATTAAGATTTTAGCCTCTTTTACTTATTGTTTTCCATTGTTTTTCGAGTCTTTCAAGTTCTTTTTGTTGTCTTTTGAGGTTCTAGGAGGCTGTCGAGCATGGTTTGGAGTTATTGGGGCTCATTGGAGCAAACGAGACAAAATTGGAGTAAAAAGCCGATCCCTATCCGAGCACATGCTCGCCCTGATCGGAGCACCTGCTCGCCAAAGGATCGAAGACTTTTACCTCCTTGAATTGAGACCGACCGGTCACATTACCAACCCGATCGGTCCCGATTCCAGAGACTCATGTCGACGAAATTTTTAAAAAATTATATTCCGTCAGAAATCCGTCCCGATTCCAGAGACTTATGTTATTATGACGGATTATTAATTTTATATTTCTTCTATTCGGATTGTTTAAAAATCAATAAAAAACCAAAACACGTCAGAAATCCGTCATAATTTATGACGGATTATTAATTTTATATTTGTTCTATTCGCAGAGTTTAAAAATCAATAAAAAACTAAAAGCCGTCAGAAATCCGTCATAAATTCTGACGGATTTCTGACGGATTATTTATTTTATATTTTAATTTCTATGCGGGAATACTACATTAACCCAAAATCAGTCGGAAAACCGTAATATGACATATAAAATCATTGATAAATAAAACATTATTTTCATTATTTTAATATTACATTACACATATAAAAATATGACATTACAAATAAAATATGACATTAAATAGGAAATAGGAAATATTACACGTACATAACAACATAATCCGGATAAACTCGTACAATGGATAGTCGGAAAATATTAAATTGAAGGAGGGGTCGGATGTTTATTCATCATCTGAGTCTGGAACTGTTTCATATTCGTACCCAGTAGTGCTTTCATCTTCCTCATCGATGGTAGATACTTTCGTTGGTTGGTATTCACCAATCATCGAATTAGCACCGATTATCTGTGTGAAAAATGAATTTAGTAATTAAGCCTTCCCAGACATATTTAGAAACGTATGATATACATCTACCTTAACAGTGTTCCGCTCTGTGATGTTCAGGTACCTTGAGTTCCTGTTAAAACGGCAAACGGTAATATTCTTTATGATGACCACCGCACATACACAAGTCGTGAGTTTGTACTCGTCATTCTTGAAGATGTTATGGTGCATGGTTCCCTCGATTTTTCCTGAAGGATCTTTTAAGGTTACTAGCAGATCTCCCTGGTCATTGGGGGTCAAACTAGAGAGCATAGCCACAATCTGATAATGAAATAGAATAAACTTGTTAGAGAAATTGTATCTCTAAATGTTAATAAAAGTGGTCGAAAACGTAAACCTTTTTGACTTTCACAAATTGTGAATGCGGGGATTGAATTTCTGCAACCTGGGTCCAGAATGGTGTGCTTCGATTGTTATAAGAACCTACATGTATTAATGATAGATTTAGTATTTGTCAGCCACAATCATTATTGTTAAAGTAAAAGCAGTAATTATATATATATATATATATATATATATATATATATATATATATATATACCTTCACGGATTATGTTATCGATAGTAGAAGTCCACCGAGGACTACTAAAATCCTGGTCGGCCTGTGGTGCCTCATTAATGACCTCACGAAAAAAATCTTGTGTTGGGCGTGGCTGAGAACTTTCACCTCCCATCACCTTTGCATCATGAGACCTCTTCCAAAACAGGCCTCCCCGTACGACTTGGCCAGGTCCCAGTATTACGGGCGTTTGGTTCTGGGATTGTTGAGTTGGATGGAGTGAAATTGTCGGTTGAGCATCAGTAACATTTAAGTTGTCGTAAGGAGGGCTTGAAGGAACAAGAGTTGTGTTTGGAGGGTTTTGACCGGGGGCTCGGTTTTGCATATAGTAATTCCACAGATCTCTATTTGCCATTACGCAATTGAATTTTTTTGTGTTGTGTTATGATTTTGTGTTCAAATTTTTTTATGGAAGAATGAGAAAATGTGCAAACTTATGTAGAACGGATATCCGTAAGATTTTCGTCGGAAAAACCGTCATAACACTCCGACATAACACCCCACTAATCCCATCGGCCACTGTAGACGATTTATTAACCACTCAAACGTTGTCGACATCGCAAACCGTCGGAATTCCGTCTGAAATCCGTCAACATAATTCCGACGACATAGTTCCGACGTAAAATCCATCAGTTCGTCTGACCAATCAAACGTTGCTGACATCGTGTAGTCGGAATACCGTCGGGATACCATCAGTTTATACATATAACTTCTACTATAAATACACTGATGACGGAGTGGATATCTTATACCCCTCTCACTAACACAAAAATGTCTTTTACCTCTCCTAACGAAGAATCTATATCAAAAACTGTGGTAATTTTTTTGGATATTCCAAAATTCTCATGGGAAACTGAATCTCATTGCGACGAATTCACTCTAGAGATTCCCACTTACTCGTGGGAATTTGATACCTGCTCACCAATCCATCCGGAAGATTCCACATCAACAATAGTGCCGGACAGCCAGTGCTTGCCAAACAACCACCATATTCCAAAATTGTCGTGGGAATCAGAATCTCAGTGCGACAAACACACTAAAGATATACCCACATACTCATGGGCAGATGATTCATGCACTCCAAAAAATGCAGATGGGTTCGGTTTTTCTAATCACAAATACGATAACCAGCCAGAATGTCCTGACCAGAAGCGGGTTGTCAATGCCGGTCAACCATATCAATTCACTGAACAGTCATATACTTACGGTGGAAGTACTTCAACAGAATGTAAGGATCAGTACTATGATTTTCAATTCGCCCCAAGCCCAGAAACGCCAAACTTAAATATTGATGTTGATGCAATCAAAAGTGAATTGTGCATTGGATTTTTAAATTCTCCATCAAAGAATAAAAAGGGAAAGAAAATTTTAAAATGGTTCTAACCAATGGTAAGTTTGGAGTGGATACAGACATAAGTTTTTAAAATTAATATTATCTATTTATGTGGTTGTACCATAATCGTTGTGTGTTTAATATTTGCAAGTCTTTAATCTACCTATGTATTAAGTTGTTTTAAATTTTAAGTTTCATTAAATGTAATGTTTTATTGGTGTTGCATAATCAAAATATATTGTTAATTAGTAACCGGAATTGATTATAAATTATTAAATGTCAATGATATACAAGATTTGTCCTCAGCTTAAATGGTTATACTTCCTTTAAAACTATATCAAACCCGAGTTCAAATCCGGGGTGGTGTGCAATTTTATTGTTTCTGCGCAACGTCTAACCGGTATGCAGGCATCAGCACGCATGCATCGGCAATCTACCATTAGCCGAAACATGAAGAGATGGCCTCGAACAAATCAATGGCAAGTCCAATCTAGACCTCCAGTTGTCTTTGGTCTTTCCTGGGACGTTTAATATGGTGTTCATGATGTTGTCAAAGAAATTCTTTTCAACATGCATAACATCTGCATTATGCCGCAATAGATGGTCTTTCCAGTAAGGCAAATCCCAGAAAATACTTTTCTTGTGCCAATTGTGATTTTCCCCACAACCGTCGACGGGGTGATGGCCATTACCCCCACATTCAGGAGTTCGCTCTGCACCAAAATCATGTAACTATTCCAATATGCTGCGACCATCTATCTCCGGAGGTTGACCATATAACATTTGTAGATTTTTCCTGAAATGTCTTTTAGACCGACGATATGGATGATCTGCCGGTAAAAAACACCTGTGATAATCAAACCATGAAGTCTTCCTTCCGTGCTGCAGTTGGAATGTTGTAGTATTGTCTTGGCAATAAGGACAAGCCAATCTTCCATGCGTTGTCCATCCAGATAACATACCGTACGCTGAAAAATCGCTTATGGTCCACATAAGAACCGCACGCATGTTGAAATTTTGTTGGACTGAAACATCAAAAGCCTCAACACCATGCTCCCACAAAATCTGCAACTCACAGATCAATGGTTGGAGGAATATATCGAGCGACCGTGTTGGATGATCTGGCCCGGGAACTAGAATTGAAAGAAACAGGAACTCTCGCCGCATGCACATAGATGGAGGCAAATTGTAAGGTGTTACGATGACCGGCCACAATGAATATTTTCTTCCATGCTTGCCAAACGGGTTGAAACCATCAGTGGATAAGCCTATGTATACATTCCGTAGTTCATATGCAAAATCTGGATATATACGAATTCGAAATGTTTCCACGCTTCCGCGTCAGAAGGATGCGTGATATCTCCATCTTGACTATGCTCTGCATGCCATCTCATAGCCTTAGCTGTGCGGTTTGATTCGTACAGCCTCTTCAACCTCTCCGTTAAGGGTAAATACCACATCCGTTTGAATGGAATCTTCATCCTGCCACTTGTGTCCGGGAACCGGGGTTTTTGGCAAAATTTACATTTGTTTCGGTTCTCGTCTTCTCTCCAGTATATCATACAGTTGTCGATGCACACATCTATAACCTGGTAGGGCAAACCAAGACCGACGATAAGTTTTTGGACCTCGTAGTATGATCCTGGGGCCAAATTATCTTCTGGAAAAACATCTTTCACAAACTCGGCGAATGCATCAACACATTCTTCGGACAAATTATAATCAGTCTTCAGGTTCATCATCCTACTAGCAGAAGATAGCGGTGAATGATCATCCCTACAACCGCTGTATATTGGTTGCTTTGATGCGTCTAACATATCGAAAAACTTTCGAGATTCTAAATTAGGTTCTTCAACCCTATCACCCTCATGATACCCACCCGACTGCAAATTCTCTCTAAACGCATCGTTAACCATCGCAATCGTACTTACCCCAACATCTACTTCCGCTGTAGGTTCCCCTACGCTAGACGGAAAATAAGGTTCATTGCTACTGGTACTACCATATTCATAATTCCTTTCTCCATGTAAATAGCAAACCTTATATCCCGCCTTAAATCCATATCTATATAAGTGGTTCCAAACAGTAGGAACCGCATCACTAATTCTATTACAGCAATTAAAACAAGGACATTTGATATCCTGACCTTTGTTGGCCGCCTCTTGATTTCTAGGTAACTGCATGAACTCGCAAATACCTTGAGCGTATTCGGTCGTTAATAAGTTCGACCCCTCTTCCATCATTGGCTCGTCCATCTATGACCGAAAATATGAAGAACTCATCTCTAATTTTTTTTTTTGTTTTTCAAATGTTGTTATGAACGTCGGAAGAAATGTGAAAACTTATGTAGAATGAAAAACCGTCAGAAATCAGTCGGAAAACCATCAAAACCTTCAACATAACAATACTTCAATCCCATCGGTCAACCCAGACGATATGTTAACCACCCAAATTTTGCCGATATCGGACCCCGTCATAATTCGGTCGGAATTCCGTCTTTCAGACAGAAAAATCTGATTTCTGTCGGTTGTCCGTCGGAATGACGACAGAAAGTTACGACAGCATACCGTCGTCGGTAATCCGTCGGTAAATATTGACGGATTTCTGACGGCATACGGACGGTAATCCTGGTCGACAGAATTCCGTCAAAATAAACCGACGGAGTACTGACGGAATGATTTTTTATCG
This sequence comes from Draba incana, assembly GCA_963576765.1. Lineage (NCBI taxonomy): Eukaryota > Viridiplantae > Streptophyta > Magnoliopsida > Brassicales > Brassicaceae > Draba > Draba incana. Next base: position 31,619,371 of record OY755213.1, read on the forward strand.
GAAAACCGTATGAATTCCGACGGAATTGTCCGACGGGAATTCTGACGGCCGGAAATTCCGTCAGAAAACAACCTGTTTTCTTGTAGTGTAATATGACAATGTTAGAAGAATAACAGAAAAAAACTATGTAAAAGTGTAGAAACACACAATTTCGTGTAAGCAACAAATCAGATTAGTATATCAAGGCTTAACGGTGTACTTTGATTCACAAAGCAATTGAATTTTAATAACTAAATATCAAGATTATGTAGCATCATCACGAACTACTGCTCAAAACGGCTAATTACACTAAATTCATTCGTCTTTAGTGATATGGGTTCATTTGATGGGCTTATATAATAAGCCTGATTCATTAAGCCCACATATGATCTATTTGGGCATTTTGGTCATTTACGTTCGACTATAAAATTCAATCAGGAATTAGGGTTTCGGTTGCAGAGGCCGTATTTGTATCGAGGAAAGCAAACCTACCCGAGATCAGATCTCCTTTACCTTCCTGACTCAGGTTAGCTTCTTCTATCTCTCCGGCGATTCTCCTTCTTCTCTCTCTCTCGTTTATGATTGAGTATTGACTAGTTGCTTTGTTTTGACAGAAATGGCCAAGTCGAAGAATCACACCGCGCATAACCAGTCGGCTAAGGCCCACAAGAACGGAATTAAGAAGCCAAGGAGACACCGTCACGCCTCCACCAAAGGAGTAAGTCTCGATCACTGTTAATACTTAAACGATTTTGAGGTTTCCGATTTGATTTTGGAGTTTGATTTGTTTGTGAAATGTTTCAGATGGACCCGAAGTTCTTGAGGAACCAGAGGTACGCAAGGAAGCACAACGTCAAGAGCGGCGAGAATGCTTCTGAAGAGTAATAAGCTTTTGATTCTCTTTTGAGACATGTTTTTATGAATTTCAGAGTTTTTTTTTATAGACAAATGAACCAATTTCCTATTATCTTTCGTTTGATTATGGTTATGTACTCCTTTATCCAGGCCTTAATTTAATATCAGGGATTTTATATTCATGTTTGCTTGATTTGATGCAATTCTTACTCTATTGAGCTTCTGCATATAGTTTGGACCTGGAATCTGAAAGCTTATTTAGGTCTGACTTGTTTTCTTATAACTAGGATTGTCTTGGATTACTTGAACCAATCTGATTATTCTATTAGATTATGCATATAGGTTTATGTAGACCTGAAACCTGAACGCTTCACTAGTTTTGCTATTCTATGTTCTTGTTTACTGAAACAACTGTGGTTTGAAGCTTTAAACTCCATACGGCATTGCGAATTGCATATTCTTCTTGTAGTTGTTCAAGAATTGTTCTAGTCTATTTCGTTTTTCTCTGTAGACCAGTTTGTACGAAAATTGCCATACGTGAGCCACTATTTTCTGTGTTGCTCTGTATTGTCTGTAATATGTCTATGGATCTTGTAATATTGAGTACATCAAGAACATAACTTAATTTGCCGGAAGTGTTTAGTGTGGAGGTTGACGTTTGCCTCAAAATCTTAAATTGGTCAATAATAATTTGGAAAATAATGGAGGAAGAATTTTGTAAAATTTGGTAATGGAAAATAAAATGTAAATAAGATTAAGTAGTTGATGATGACGAAAAAATCCTTTCTCAGTGCACGAAGTATACAAAGCTCGAGTCGTGGTTTCGATTCACTGTCTCGCCTTTTTGTTGTGGATTTGGATAGGTCCTCCAACAATCTCAAGCCACGTGGATATTTCCTTGACCATAGAGCTCATAGCACTTCGCAACATTATTAATCTCACGGTGCAGAACTGTCAATGTCCCACCTGGCGTCTTCTGATTGGATTTAACGCGCTTCACTACAGACGAAACGTTTCATATATTCCACGTCACAGGCTGTCATTTCTAAAGAGAGCGAATATAGATGGCATTTTAGTGAATATAGATGGTAACTGAGGGTAATATTGGGATTTGGTTCATAACGTTTGTAGAATTTTATTATTTTCTGCTTCTTTTAATTTTATTATTTTCTTTTTCCTTTCTTCTTTCTTCTTTCGCGTTTTCGAAGGTTAGGGAAAGCTTTCGTAGAAAAAAAAAAAAAAAAAGCTAGAGAGAGAGAATGTCAATGTTTTTTGATTCTTCCTTTGGATGTTAGGGTTTTTTGGTTTGATTTCGTCTCCCTTCGAGAACTGAATCTCCCGCCTGTATTGACGGCGTTCTAGTCCGTATCCCTTTTCTCGTTGCTCTCCAAAAACCCTAACTTTTGCTTCGGTATCTCTCACACACTTTCTCTGCTCGATTTGGTGTCGGAGGTGGGATAATCAGTGATGGGCGCACCGGAAAAGTCGCAATCTAATACCAATTCGATGCAGGTAGGTCTCTCTCGCTTATCTCTGTGTTCACTTGATTCGAGCTGGGCTTGTCTCGATTAGTGTAGAGAACTCACCCTCGAATCCTTTGTTTTGTATATATTACGTCCTTCCCTTTCTCCTTAGCTTCGTTGTTTTTATTGAAGAATTTCATGGTTACCCAGCAAAATTATTGTCCAATTCAATAGTTATCTCTGTTTTTAGAATAAGATTTGTTATTTGCGGAGGTATAGATTCATACCTGTTGGGTAGTGTACGGAGTCCACTAGTTTCTGTTGTTGTTTATCCTCTTTAGGGCTTTGTAACGTAACTGTAGCTACCTCACAGTTTGGTTTAGCGTAGTTCTTGATGTAAAACGAATCTCAATGACTGGTATAATGAAAAAACAATAGAAAGTTGTGTTATTTGATGGAATTGTATTGAATTGAGAGGAAGGGTGTGTTTATCTTTCCCCTATGCACTGTGGGAGCAGCCTTCTCACTCTTGTACTCGTTTTCCAGAGAGTGAAGGTTTATCATTTGAATGAAGATGGTAAATGGGATGATCGAGGAACCGGGCATGTAAGCATCGATTTTGTGGAGGTCTGTTGTGATTCTAGTTGACTTCCTGATGCCGGTATTCTGTAAATAAACTTTTCAGAACTTGTAGCTAAATCGAAATGTTATGTGATGCAGCGAACCGAAGAACTTAGCCTATGTGTAATTGATGAAGAAGATAACGAGACGTTACTTGTGCATCCCATCAACCCGGAGGACATCTACAGGAAGCAAGAAGGTAGCCTTTGAGCGTCGTGGTTTTATTAGCTTATGATATCTTGGGGGTTCTGTTTTTTTTTTGGATAAGTGGTGTCTGTTTTAATGTACAGACACAATAATCTCATGGAGAGACCCAGAACGCTCAACGGAATTGGCTTTGAGTTTTCAAGAGACTGCGGGGTGCTCTTATGTATGGTGAGCAATGGATTTTTTTCTATTTTCTTCTCCTTCTTGTCATCCCTCATTTCTTCGTTTCACAATACTCTTGACTGCAAATATGGTGTTTGTTATTTTCAGGGATCAAATCTGTACCATGCAACAGAATTTGCATTTCAGCTCTGTCCACAGTAAGAATTTTCTTCTGGAGGATTTCTAGTAGTTGAGAACATTTTTGTTACTTGTGAAATGCCTCTTTTACATAATTGATGCTTATTCTATATAATCTGTTCTGTGTCACGGGAATGAATTTGGAGTGTGTTTCAGTTTTTTGTAATGGAATGCAAGGGCTATAGCTAGGTTTGTTGAGCCACCTATTAGCTTTCACGGGCATTTGGATTGCAGAATTTTTTATTGTGAAGATTTGTTAGCACTTGTACAGTGATTGAAACCTTTCTTAGCAATCGTGATTTTCTTTTAACTATATATGCTTAATCTGCTCTATCCTAATTTGATTCAAAGTTTGTGTTTTAGTTTTACTGTTAAAGTAACTTAAGGGTTTTCCTTGGTAACCGAGTCATTAGATACCTTGGGCCACCTCTTAGCCTGTGGGTTTCAGAATAGCTGAATGCATACAGTTTTTGGAAGCACTTTCATGGTGTTTTAAAACTTCTTATCGTTATCCGAGCATATAGTCTTCATTTTATAAGTTTTTCTTTATTGACTTCTGATTACATTAGCATCTATTAATGAGCAGGCGGCGATACATTTCACAGCCTGAATACTGAGTTGAGGGACCTTCCTGCTGTAGAGCTTACTACACTTCCCCTAATACTGAAGGTTTGATCCTACTGCCCCTATACTTTATTGATGTTGTAGTTTGTTTTGATACCCCTTCTTTACCTGTTTCATGTGTGGTGGAAAGTGCTAAATAAGTCGTAGATATTTATGAAGGCATCATTTAAGTTTTCCCATCTCGAATGTTCTGTGATGCCTTTTTTCCTCCTCATTGAACTTTTTACTGTCAGGGGAAGATAAATGTTATTAGAGAATTCTAATTTTATCCATTTGTGACTCCCAGATTGATAACGGTTTCTCTCATGGTTATATTATCCTTCGTGTGCATGTATGTGCCAGTGCTATCACTCTGTGGAAGTTTTCACTAATAGTGTCCGCTGATTCTCTAAATCTATTTTCTGGGTTTTTGTTTCCCAAAGAATTTTTGTTAAATCTTTCCATCCTTGTTGCAGATTGTTACAGAGAGTGGCATTAATGATCAGATTCGGCTAACCGAACTTATTTTGAAGGATGTAAGTATTAAATATTCTTGTATTTTTGTTCCTGCCAGTTCAATTTAGTGTAATATTTATAGTTGCTCTCTCTAGGCAAAAAATATTCCGTGATCATTTTCTTTTATGCTGTCCGTAGTGTTATGGTTTTTTCACGTTTACAAACAAACTTTAGCAAGAACATCTCCATAGATATATTTAAGCTCCAATTTGTATTACTTATTATCTTAAAAAGTACCCAAAGTTTGTGATCTCAGTGTTAACTTTTATCTTTAGGGGTATACTTATCAATAGGGTTTATCATGTCTGGAGGATAAGATTCTGGAAAGCTCCTTAACCTACTTTTTTCCCTTGGTGCAGCATGATTTCTTCAGGAATCTGATGGGTGTATTCAAAATATGCGAGGAAGTAAAAAATGTTGATGGCCTTCACATGATATTCAATATTGTCAAAGGAATCAGTTAGTTTTCACAAACATATCGTTATCATTTCTTCTATCCACATGTTTCAGAATTCTGTTTTTGATGTCTATCATTTCCTATATCTTTATATGCAGTTTTGCTCAACAGTTCTCAAATCTTGGAGAAAATATTTGGAGATGAACTGATTATGGAAATTATCGGATGCCTTGAGTGTAAGTGTGATGCCACTGGTCGAACTTAAATTTTCTATATATTGTTAAATTGATGGATGGCATTTCCTTTATAATGTAGGTGTTGTATTTTTGGTGCATAGGCCTTCTAGACACTAATAAAATTTCCAAGGAATCATCTTTTAGTTCATATCCTAAGTTGTACATGGACATTAAAAGCTTAGATTTCTTTGATAATTAAGTGGATAGTTCCTTACTGGATTATTACTATGTTCTCAAGTTTGCCTTTGCGACTGCAAATGTTTTAGCCAATGTGGTGTTTTCTCTTTTCTTGGCTGCAGCCTAATATTTAGTAACAATAAATGATGATGCATGTTGTCTCTCCTTACAGATGATCCCGGTGTTCCTCACTCCCAGCATCACCGGAATTTCTTGAAGGAGCATGTTGTTTTTAAGGAGGTAACAAAACGTTTCCTTATGCTATTGATTCCATGTGGTTCAGAACCAGTTAACGTAGACTGGATTTAGGGAATAGAAGAGGGATTTCCGTTGACAAGAACAAAATATGCGTACTGAAAATATTAGAGACCCTTTTGTAAGAAAGAACATGCTCACTATGGATACTTTGGGACTAGCTTCCTTTGGCTTTTAGGAATGAGATTTATCTAGGATGTTTCGAAATAGTTTTTGGATTCTTTACTATATCCATTTATTTTTGCAGGCTATACCAATTAAAGATCCGTTAGTCTTGTCAAAGATACACCAAACGTACAGAATTGGTTACTTAAAGGTTGGATCCCATATTTTTCTTAAACCATTACATCCCTTTTTCTGTGGTTTTAGGTCTCTCACATACTGTCACTTTTTGCAGGATGTTGTTTTGGCTAGAGTACTAGATGATGCTATTGTTGCGAACTTGAATTCAGTAATCCATGCGAACAATGCCATTGTAAGTTGTTCATATAAATGCTATTACAAATATGACAATGAAAGCATGCATCCCATATTTTTCTTTAGCTAAAGTGTATCACTCCAGGTTGTTTCATTGCTGAAGGACGATAGCACTTTTATTCAAGAGTTATTTGCAAGGTTGAGGTTACCTTCTACGTCTATGGAATCCAAGAAAAATTTGGTATTTCCTGGCTTCAAGAGGCATTTGTTATTTGTCTTCAATGGTTTCTGTATTTGTGAATAACATTTATATAAGTTATTTTAGTTGAATTCATTTGGGAGTAAGATTTTATTGGAACCCCTTTCTCTAGCCCAGATGTTTAGATGATCTACATGTGACAACAGATGGAAACAATAGACCTCTCAGTTCGAAAAATTTGGATGTTCAGTTGATTTAGTCAGACTGATGTGTTTTATTCTCTATGAAATAGGTATATTTCTTGCACGAATTTTGTAGTTTAAGCAAGAGCCTCCAAGTGGTGCAGCAGTTGCGGCTTTTTAGGTATGTACTCGCCAGAAACTAAATGCAATTGGTGTTGAACAGTTATGGACTTCCGGACATTTCAACCTTTCTTTGTCAATTCGTGATCTGTTTCTCAGTTAGTGTGCTTTTCTTTTTAATATTTTTTCAGGGACCTTATTAATGAAGGAATTTTTCATGTCATTGAAGAAGTTTTGCAGATTCCAGACCAAAAACTCGTATTAACTGGGTATACAATTTTTACTGACTAATCCATATGTTAGCTCATTTTCATTCTCCTTTAAGAAGTCTGAGCGGTAATTTGCAAGCTGTTTACTTATGATAACTATTTTTATGGATGCAGGACAGATATTCTGATTCTTTTCTTGACTCAAGACCCCAACCTTTTACGTTCTTATGTTGTGCGGACAGAAGGAAACCCCCTTCTAGGTCTCCTGGTAGTATTCTGTAATCCTTGTTAGCCTTTGGATTGTTTCTTAAATTATATTGCAAGGCTGTTCCTGTTTTCTTTCTTTATAAGACTGGAGTTATAATTGGCTCTCTTGTTTGGGTAACAGGTGAAGGGAATGATGGAAGACTTTGGTGATAAGATGCATTGCCAGTTTCTAGAAATTATCCGAACCTTATTGGATGCAAATGCATTGTCTGGTGGAGCTCAGGTGCATCCTTGTTTCCTCTCAGTTTCCCTGATAATTAAGGGAGTGGTATTCTCCCATGTTTTGTGTGACATTTGTGAATCCGGTTATACTCAAGCTTGTTAAATGAGTCTTTCTCTAACTTTCCACCAAGCCTGGTTATTCTTCCATGTTTCCGAATTAGAAGACACTAGTTAGAGCTTTGTTTTGAAGCCCTCATGTTAGCATTATTATCTACATTGTACTCATTGATCTTCAAGATATCGGTTAAAATGTTGGCCCCTGCAATTTTTTGTAATCTTACCTAGTTTTGTCTTCTAATTTGGTAGATAACATCCTTATTTCTGTGATTTATTGTATTCCATTTTAGCAGAGAGCAAATATCATGGATATTTTCTACGAGAAGCATCTACCAGAGTTAGTGGATGTTATTACTGTCTCATGTCCTGAAAAGTCAGGCAACACATCTGAAGGTGCAGCCAGAAGGGTTCGCACAAAGCCTGAAGTCCTCTTAAGCATTTGTGAATTGTTGTGCTTTTGCATCATGCAAGATTCATCCAGAACAAAGTAATCCTGATGATGCTTATTTAGATGATTTTATGTTTTTTCCTAATGCTGCCATCCATTTGATATCTGTTTTGGAACTTCTCCTTGTCTGCAGATGCAGTTTTCTCCAAAACAATGTGACTGAAAAGGTTTTGCATCTCACCCGGAGAAAGGAAAAATACCTAGTGGTTGCTGCTATACGATTCGTCCGTACTCTACTCATCGTGCATGTAAGTAGATTCATTTGAATTTATGACAATATGTAATGGCTATCTGAAATAGATTCTGAATGCTCCCTGTAGGTAGGCATATTAGTGTAGCTAATCATCTTTTTTTACTGAATAGTTAGATAAACATATCCTACCTGCCCAAATTCTTGCAAGTGGTAGGTATCATAGCAGACGCTTTGTATAACAGATTAAACTGCGTGTGACAACTAACTGCACCGATGCTACCTTTAGTTTTCCATCATGATTACCAAAAAGCTCATGAGGTGAAGAAGTTTTCTAGGAATGCTATGTAATTGCTAAAATATATTTTCTGTTTCAGGATGATTTTGTCCAGAATCACGTTGTGAAGAACAACTTACTAAAACCGATTATAGATGTCTTCATCGCCAATGGAAACCGGTACAACCTGCTGAACTCTGCAGTCTTGGATCTGCTTGAGCACATACGCAAGGTTCTCTTTTTCATCTTTTACCCCTTTTTGCTTATCCACTAGTTGCAGACGTTATTGTATTTAGTGGTCATTTCTTTTCTGTGTAGGGAAATGCAACTCTGTTGCTCAATTATATAGTTGATGCGTTTTGGGACCAGTTGGCCTCATTTCAGTCATTGGCCTCCATCCAAGCTTTCAAGGTTAAATATGAACAGGTATTAATTCTGGGTCTTGATTTATTTTTTGGAATAATTAGTCTGTATCTTTCTTTAACAATGTCTCTTCAGTGCTTAGAAAGTGCCGGACCTAAAAGCACTGCTGATGCGGTTGATCCTGGGAGAAGAGTTGACGAGCGTGCATTGGATAAAGAAGAGGAAGATTATTTTAATGAAGAAAGGTTTGTCTTAGGGTGTTTAAACTGATGAATTTATTTTTCCGCTTGACCTTTTCTCACACATTTTAATACCGTCAGCGATGAAGAAGATTCAGCCTCTGCTTCTAATACCCAAAAGGAAAAACCTGCTTCCAGTACACAGAAAGAACAACCTAAACCTCATCTTTCAAATGGAGTAGCTGCAAGCTCTGCTTCTTCGAGGTATAGTAATTCCACAATGGAAATTCATGTATATATGCAGCATCTGTGTTTTAATGAATTTGTTGCTCACGGCCTTTATTAACTTTGTAGCCCAAGGTCTGGAGGCTTGGTCGACTATGAGGATGATGAAGATGATGAAGAGTATAAACCTCCTCCCAAGAAACAGCCAGAGGTGTCCGAGGAAGAGGAAGGCGACCTCCTTAGGCTGAAACGCAAATCCCCTTGTGTAGAAAGAGAACAAGAGCCGTCCAAGAAACCACGGCTGGGTAAAAGTTTGAAAAAGGAAAATGTATTTGCTGTGCTATGTTCGACGCTAAGCCATGCGGTGCTTACGGGTAAGAAAAGTCCAGGCACCGCTGGATCTGCAGTCAGGTCAACTGTAGCTAAGGAACACGAGGATCTGAGAAGTAGTGAAGAGAATCATAGCAGCAGTTCAGATGATGAAAATCATAAGGATGATGGAGTTTCCAGTTCAGAACATGGAACATCAGACAATGGAAAGCTAAATGGTGAAGAATCTCTGGTAGTAGCTCCGAAATCATCACCTGAAATGGCGGTAAATGGATCCTGAGATTTTAACACTCTGGACTCTCTATAGTTGGACTGAAGGCACTCTCATGGGTTCAAATAAAAACCTACTAAGGAGACATGAGAAACCGCGGAAAAAAGAAATCGAGCGGAGGAAGAAATGTATAGCAGGCGCCATCTGAGAGGTAACCGGGTCTTCGTCCATAGTGTTTTCAGCCGTTTTTTTTCATATTCATCTTTGAAAAAACTTAGCAGTCTCTGGTCTGGTCAATTGCATATTGTAAGACATGGTCTATCAGCAACTAACTTTTTTCGTAATTCAAGTTCCTAATGGTTTCTTCAATTTCATCTTCTTTTTATTATCTTCGATGAGTAGAACGGATAGTTTTGATAGAACAGAGGTACTAAATCAGCAGCTAAATTGTGTTATCCTTTTCCTATAGATGTTACAAATGAAATTATATGATTTTGATAGATTTGTGTTTTGTGTTTGGAATTGGTTTATATCATCTATCAGTAAGACTGTAAGACTTTCTTTTGGTTACAAGTTCTTAAAATGAAACAATCCAACACAACCACCACAGCTAAGTCAACCATGGTCTTAAAGCTCTAATTTATTCAATAACATAAAAAGCTTAATCAAGAAGGCGAGTACCAAAGATTTTGTAGAATCTGGTATTCCAAGGGTCAGCTTTATTGGTATAGTAGGAGAGGATGCAACACTCGATCCATGGTGGATTTCTTGGAGCCGCACACTCTGAGCTTACCGTTATTCCGAGCAACCGATTCCACTTCTTCCTCAACATGTCTGTGTTTTGAAGCCTTAAGCCCCAAAAGTACTCCTGCCAAGAAATAAACTCTCCTTTATTAAAAGATTATAAGAGTCAATCTCTGTTTAATGTTGAGCTGCACAGTAATGTATCATACTGCGTCTTTGTCGCACAGGAAAGCATCTAAAGTCGCTGTTGGATCCTCGAGGGTCAACAAGACTCGGGGACTGAGATTCTCACTTGAACAGAAATCCTCTACTTGCCAAGGGTTTGCAGCTACAACCCGAACAATGCATCTGTACTTGTATGTAACCTGTAATAATAACAGAGCACACAAGAATGTTCTTAATTTTTTCAGGGTATATGGAAAATAGATTCATGAAATGGTACCTTGGGGAATGTTATAATGTCCATCAGTGTAACAAATGGCGCTTGGTCATCGTCTGTCTCTGAAAGACACCGAGAATGTCAAGCAAGTTTGTCTAACGATCGAGGCAGCAAAACAATATATTGGCATTATTGCATCTTGATCACGCTAAAGAAAACTGAATTATGGAGTATTGCAACCTGTTAATCCAGGAGGCCACGGAAAACTCCAAAATGGAATGTGTCCCAACTTAGATGATACTCTCTTATCATAAATTCTAGTTTTGTGGACAGAAGATAAAAAGAAAACTCAAGAGATTAATGTGGTCAGAGTAATTACCACAAAAAAATTAAACTTGAAAGAGTACTAACCTCGTAATCTTTTCTACTAAACGTTCATCTTGAGCGAGATGAACATTTGTAGAGTCTGTAGCTTTACCTATCCAAGATCCATTATCAACTTCACAGAGTAAATGATAAAGTTTCACCCATTCACCAGGTTTAACCCAATGAAATAGATGACTACTTGAAGAAACTCTCAAGATCGTTCCAACTGGAGGAAAGCCGAGTAATACATCTCGCGAGAGAAGAGTATGATGAACCGAGAGACTGCTAAATTCCCCCTCTTCAATCTCACTGTTTTATAGTCAAAAACATTGTGCACCAAATAGAAGAAGAGTAAGCGCGTAGAATATATTGGAAACTAATGCCACATATATTGTAAGAAACACTTTCAGGATCAACAATCCGAAGATTTGGAGCAATTTCCATTGAGGTTTCAAACTCACTATGCAAGAATAGGTGCTGGTGGTACATCGGTTCCATCCCAAACAAAAATCTCGGTCATATCTTCATTGACATAGAGGATCTCCATTACAAGAAACATTAGAAAACAATGTAAGATTAGTTAAAAGTAATTATGAAAGTGCTAGGTTAAAAATTAAACAACTTTTGCATTTTAATTGAGAGTATTGAACAAAGGTTAAAAATAAATCATGTTACCTTGCACACCAAATCAAAGCATTTTCCTTCCTTGATCTCTCTCAAAAATGAAAACTTTTCTAACCACAAGAAGAAATCAAAGCTTATGAGATTCATTTTCAGAGGTTTTCGATAATTCCACATTCCTCATAACTATTAGCTCATAAAACATATCTATACAATTTTAACTAAAGCCATTAAAAGATGTGGCACATCTTAATACCATTTTTAGACTCCATAAATCTTGAAAATAAAATGAATGAGAGCTCACATGTTACCTTGATCAACTTTGCTACTATTCGCAAGCAATTTGCGTAAATCATCTATGGAACTTTTGTATTGTGCTTGGTCATGAAAATTTGAAGTGCATTGGTAACATACAAAATCCTTGCTTGTACCTCCTTCATACACCGCAAAGGAAGAAATCATTTTATTACAAGCAGCATTTACGCCATTTCCACCATCAAAAGATTTCATCTACAAGAAAAAAAAATTTCTAAAGTAAGAAAATGAAAGAGAAATGTTTTTTTTTTTCAGACAAGAATACTATATTACCTTGATGCGTATAAAAAGAATCATGTCCTCATGGTTCTTGATGTGAGGAAGTTCTTCAAGTTTGTTACTAAATACATTAACAGTAAGTCCAGGACTTGGATACGAATCATCCATTATACGAACCGTACAGATCCAATCTAAAAAAAATAATGTCAAATTCCAAAATATTAAGCAGACACTAAAACATTCCAATCTTTCAATTTGAAAAACAAATACATGTATGTATAACCAAGAAAAAAAAAGTCTAAAATATTTGATAGGGTAAAAACAAAAAAATGATAGATTGAAAACAGAAAAAGAAAATCTCCATATCTGATTGAAGTAGAAGAAATGACTTTTTAGGATTTTGGTACCATTATTGCGACAACGCTTGGGTTCTCTTTGATGAAGAACAACACCAATTAGATTAACTTCTTGATTAACGAGATTAATGGCGTCTTTTATTTTAACAAGCTTGAGACTTTCTCTCCATTTCTCCATCTTCTTCTCCAAGAAGCTTCTTATCCCGCCAATTTATACTGACGCCAAAAAAATCAGACTTATGTCGTTAGAGTTAAACAAATATTAACATTTTGTGTCTTACAGTAATTACAAAAGTGGCTGTAGTATAGGGGTTATTACTCCACGTTGTGGCCGTGGGAACCTGGGCTCGAATCCCAGAAGCCACACACCACTTTTTGTTTTAGTGTTTTATCTAGTTTGAAAAACTTAATTCGTGGCTTACGAATTCGTAATATTGATCGAGTTTAAAAATTTTCCAGATAACAAATATTGTTGCTCTGATCAAAATGGAATTTATTAGTTTTGATTTTAGATTTTTGTTTTAGGAGGTCCAAGGATTGTTTAAAAATGAATTTGATCGAGTTAAGAAGAATTTTCCAGATAACAAATATTGTTGCTCTGATCAAAATGGAATTTATTAGTTTTGATTTTAGATTTTTGTTTGAGTTTTTAGTTGTTTAATAAAAATAATTAAAAATATAAAACTAAAGGTCTATAATTCTTATGAGCACACATGTTTTTCAATGAACAAAGGAGAGGTTGTTCATGTTAAGAAACAATTGTGATGTACATATGACAAAAAAATCTGTTAAGCAATTAGCAATGAATCAGAGGTTTTTGCATCTTCTCTTGAAATGGCCTTGTAACAACTGAGACTGCATAGTGGTAGCTTCGACTTTGAATCCCTGTACTTGTAAGCTTTCTCGCAATTCGGCCCTACACATTTCTCTCGCGGAGGAGGATAACTGAAGAAAGATCCATACAAATAAAAACCTCACCATTCCACAAACATGGTTCTATATATATATATATATATATTCTCAGATGTTCTTACCTGTAAGTAACCGGCTTGAAGATATCTGGAAGACCAATGTCTTCAGAAAACGTCAAAGTTGTTCCACTTGGACCGATAACTAATCTGACTGTGTTTGATGCGAGTGTGCTTGATCTTGCAGCTCTCTCCTGTGTAGAGGAAATATGAAGTAAGAACAGTGAGAGAGTGAGAATTCAAACGATGTTATCTGCAATCAAAGGTACCTGAGCTCGTTCTTCCTGTTGTTTTTTAATCTTCTCCTCTCTCTTCTTTCTTCCAGAATCTTGTCCGAGTATTTTCCTGATAGCTTCAGCCTGGTTAAGAAGACGAAGAAGACCTCATATCATCAACATTCTGCTTGTGTTGATATTATAAATTAACTGAAAAATTTACCTCGGCTTCTTGAGCAGCCTTCTCGGACTGAATTCGCCGTCTCTGTGAAGCTTCCTCTTTTTTAGATTGTTGCTCTACCTCAGAAAGCTTCTGTTTTTGTCCTGGAATTGTTCAAGGTTTCGAAATCAACATTCACAACTATCATCTTGTTGTGCTAAAGAGAAAAAAAGTGTAACTTACTTTTGGAAGAGGTGTAAGGTAAGCCATCAGGGAATTCAAGAGAACCAGAACCAATAGGAGAATACAGATCTTTCCCAGATTGCAACGCCCGAGTTCGTGTAGTAGGAAACTGTCCACTTGTCGAATCAACCATTCCCATCCTCGGCGTTTTCCTTTCAGTTACATCATGTTTGTCTGATGAGAGATGTTCTTTATCTTCCGTGTTGTGGCCATTGCTAGTGACCCTTTTAGACTTTAACTTTTCGAGGTATCTGATTTCCTCATCTCCATCATCATCATCACTATCTAGTTCTGCATCCAATACACGTTTCTTACGTTTGCTCTTTTCGCACATGGCTGCTCCGTTCGACGTCTCAGGGGGATATACTCTAGATTGATGGATCTCTCCTAGACACATAGTTTTCTGAACATGTCTTTGCTCTGGTACATTGCCTTTTACCTGCATTAATCTCAAACATTAGATAACTAATGCATGATAATGAACAAAAATCAAAGCTTTTAAAACAAACAGAGTTTTTTTTACCGTAGCTTTGGTACATGTACCCGCCTCTGAGTTGGTTTCGAACGTACGAGTAACACGGCCACCAAGCTTAAGCTTCACTTTCAATTTGTTCTTAAAACCCGGTTTACCTTCATTGCTTGCATATGTTGAAGGTGGCCTAAAGGTGAAACTCTCTTTTACATCGCGTGGTCGACGAAGCTTAGAGCTTCTTCTTCTCCTATCCGTAAAACCAGCTAAAGTAGAAGCAGAACCTTCAGAAGAACCCTCCATTATCATCAAATTTCAAGAAAACCTCTGCAAGAATAGCTGAACACAGTGACTAGAGTTAATACAGAGTAATTCAACTATAACAGCTTCAAGAATAGAGTACTCAAAGCAATTTACAAAACGAAATTAAAACTGTATTCCTTAAAGACAAATCTTAAAAGATGATTTGAAGTTTGAAACTAAGGAAATTAGAGATTGCATTCTCGAATTAACACAAAACCCCAATGAAACCACCTAACGTCTACACAGAAATCACTAAGTAGAATTGATATCCACAACAGAAAATTGAGAAACCAGAAACGAAACCTTTTTCCTCGATGATTCGTTAAGAAATCCCCAAAATTCAAACGAGAATCTCAAATTAACATCAATTCTCGAGGGATTGAGAGAGATTGTGAGCGAACTTACGCGTGAAGACGAAGGAGGAGAGAAAAACCCTAGATTGAGTTTTGAGGAAGAAGAAGAGAGGAGAATTGGCTTTAAGTGAAGGGTAAATGTGGAAGACAAGTTTGTTCCTTTTAGCCCCCCAAATCTTTATCTCCTCCATTTTTCTGATTTTCTCTCCTTCTTCTTCTCTCTCTTTTTTTTCCTTTTTTTTTTATATATATATATATTTTCCCTTCCATGACGACGTCCCGTTTAAAATGTCTCCGGCGACGTACCGTTTCCTTGTCGGAGTGAAAGCGTACGAAGATTAATAATTACACTTTGGGTTGGGCCCTTAACATTCAGGCCCAATTACACGAAGCTATTACTATATTATTTTTGCTTTATTCATTAATAATTAATCACACCACCATGGCACCATACAAAAATAATCATCTTACAAAAGCAACCAAATATTCGTATTTCGTAACATCGATTCAGTTTTTTACCAGATTATCTAAAAACACCACCCATTAACACAAAACAAAAACGAATTTCTAGCTCCACATTTACATTTATGCATATATGATATAAATCACTTTGTTTGACGAGAAATTAGTTTCCACACACAACACATGACATTACAACAACGAGTTTATCTCTGGGTTTGTTAAATCACAAAGCCTAAAGCTTCTTCACTTCTCTTTAAAGATATGCGAAAACGACGTAGTATCATGTTTAAAACCCGTCCAAATCCCAAATTTTTAAAAACAAAACGTCGTCGTATTTTCACTTGAGCAACGTAGAAAGAGCGAGACAAACACTAACCATCTTCGTTAGCTTCTCGCTCACGTCAGTTAACGGATTCGGCTCACCAGATTCCTCAAACCCGTCGTCACACGTGCCGTAATCCGTCATCGCCGCGCTTAAATTCGTGTTAACGGTGGGATTATCACCTGCCTTAATGGCGTTAATCGCGTCTTCGAAATTCGTGACGGCGTCATCGTAAAGCTCCACACAATCTGGAGCCGCTTCTTTATCGATTTTGTTCATTGCCGCTTTAGTCGCGTTAATCGAAGCTTGAATCGCGAGAATTAGAACAGAGGAAGTGTCCGGTTTAAATCCAGGCGTTAACAGAGGAATAACGGAAGATTCGCAAACCGGAGCGTTACCGGTTTGACCGCAAATTGATTTGATTGCAGGAGATAACAATGGCTCCTTCAAAAGATTTTTGGCTGAATTCAGTAGTGATTTTCCTGATGGAGCCATGGGAATTTCCTGAGACGGTTGATTCGTCGGAGAAATTGAATCGGCGGGAGAAATTGAATCGGGTGATGGTGCAGGAGAGTCTAGATCTGTCTCCGTTGGAGAATCCGCCGGAGAAATTGAATCGGCGGGAGAATCTGGTGACCATGCTGGAGAATCTACTAGTTCAACCTCTTCCGCCGGAGAAATTGAATCGGCGGGAATCTCTGGTGAAGCTGCGGGAGAATCAACATCTGACGGAGGATTCGCCGGCGAATTGATCGGTGCCGTAACCTCCGGTGCCGGAGCTGGAGAAGGAGACTCTGATTCGGATGGTGGAAACACCTGAAGTAGAGATCTCGCGACGAAAGAATCTCTGGTTGGAACACATTTGGATTCTAACGGGGTTAAGATCGTGACCAGCGTAACGATCACGATGATCCAAAAGGTTTTATTACTGGTCTCCATTTTTTTCCTCTTTTGTTAGGAGAAGAAAAAAATGAGGAAAAAAATGGTGTTTGTGAAAAGATAAAAGAGAACCAGGTGAAAAAAGAAATGAGGATCGGCGTAACGCAAATGGCGATTCAACTTTTCGAATTGTAAGTAGTCATTTTTTGTTTAAGGGAGGGTGGTAAATGTGGAGTTTTGCGATAAAATAGGTCAACACGTCAACTAACGTCTAATTGTATTTAAAAACATTTGTAATCTTCAATTAAATCTTAAAAAATCTAAGTTTAGCTAGAAAATCTGTTACCTTAAAACCGTCACCATTATAATGCTTTCTTTAATCAGTCTAGACCTTTTTATAGTTTTAAACCGTGCGTTTTTTGTCGTCAAGGTTATTCTAAGTGTACAACTAGTCAACTACGTACAAAGACTACATTTTTGAAACGAAAACTTTGGGGGAAAAACAAAAATTCATTTCAATCCATTATGGATTATGTTTTTGTATTTCAAATGATCTGATCTTTTTATATAAAATTATCGATTGAAAATGTGATGAACATTGATTTGTTGAAATAGTAGAGTTTGTTGTGAATTTATCTTTAACATTTCTTGTATAGAAAATTACATAAACATTTCTTGTATAAAGCTGGAAGTTTTAGTCCCTAAAGACAATATTTTTTACATTCTTATACGAAAATGGACTTAAAAATGTCGTTTTTCAAAACTGTGGGTAAAAGATTGATTTGACCGTGGTAATTAATGGACAGGAAGCTACGTAGAAAAGTCACACTCTCCGTAGACAGTAAGGAAGGTGTATTCAATCTAACATTTCAAGTGATTTGTTTTAATTTGTCAAATTCTATGTTATTGTATCATGAATTTTAAAAAATCTATTAAAATCCACTGTTATTGAACTAGTGATTTTAAAAAGTACTTTAAAATCCACTGTTATTGAAATTATACTAAGGGGGGTGTATTGAATCTTACATTTAAAGAGATTTGAGTTTTAATGAGATTTTAGGTTATTTAATGATTTTGTGTGATTCTATGAGATTTATAATAAAATTCTCTGCAATCCCACCTAAAACCATGAGATTTGAGTCTTTGTATTTTTAACAAGAAAATCCCCTGGAATTTCCTTTAAAATCTCCTGGAATCATTAAAATCAAATCATTAGTATAATTTCAATAACAGTGGATTTTAAAGTACTTTTTAAAATCACTAGTTCAATAATAGTGGATTTTAATAGGTTTTTTAAAATCCAAGGTTCAATAACATATGATTTAACAAATTAAAACGAATCACTTGAAATGTTAGATTGAATACACCCCCCTAAGGATTTGATTTTAATGATTCCAGGAGATTTTAAAGAAAATTCCAAGGGATTTCCTTGTTAAAAATACAAAGACTCAAATCACATGGTTTTAGGTGGGATTGCAGAAAATTTTATTATAAATCTCGTAGAATCACACAAAATCATTAAAATAACCTAAAATCTCATTAAAACTCAAATCTCGTCAAATCTCCTCAGCTGTCAAAAAGCAACAAAGGGAATCATTATACTTATTTATTTATGTAATTTAAAAAAAAAAAAATAATTAGAGCCATCATCTCTTTTGTCCCTTTGAGGGAAAAACAAATCTCTTAAATCCCTACACAATCTTCATATCCCCCTCTTCTTTAATGAAATAGCTAATGTCGAAAATACCCTTAATGAAACCGAAAACGCTCTGTTGTTTTTGTGAGGAAAGAGTAACGTCTTGTAGTTTTTATCAACTAAAAACGTCACACACTCCACACCTCTATATTGACATCGGGAATTCGAAATCGAGCTCGGGAAGGAGTCGGGAAGAAACCAGAGCATTCTTCATCCACAATCGAGCTCGGGAAGAAACCATTTCTTCATCCGTCCTCCGCCGTCGAGCTCTCCATCGCCGCCGGACCTCCGCCGTCGAGCTCTCCATTGCTCTTAGGTTGGTATTGCTCAATCTAGATTGGGTTTTAGCAAATTAGGGATTGATTGGATTTGGGTCATTATTGATGCACATTGGGATGCACATTGAGTGTTTTAGTATGAATTATGATCAATTAGGGCTATTAAGAGGTAAGAAATGTATTTTAGTAGTTGAATCCTACTGAATTGGAAGTAGATTAGATCCCCATTTGTGTTCTTGCGATATGGTAAAAGTAGGTAAAACAAGTAAAATTGAAAATATTGTAAAACTGGTAAAACTGAGAATTAAGAGTGACTTTTTTGTATTTTTGACAGGATACGATGAGCAACGAAGTGGGCATATTCTTTAAATACCAAGGTCGCAATTATAGTATAATGTTCAATACATCAGTGAGGGAGATAACTTTGTCAATGGTGGAAGCTAGGATATTGAAGAAGATTTCGTTAGATGAAAGAAGGGTTAAATTGGAATTGAGTTATTTTCCAGTGCTGATGGGAAGTGATGAGGAAAAATTATTAATTGAGGATGAGGAGGATATGTCTGTTTACCTAAGGTGTGCTGGTAAAGAGAACCGAAGATGTCTTTTGTACGTGGAGGTCATCGCTTCATCGGAACAGCCCGAGCAATTGTCAAGAGTAGAGAAAAGTTCTACTGGTATGAACTATGAATCAAATGACGAGGAAATCGGAGCTAATGCCATTGTTCCGTATGTAGGCAAAGAACAAGCAAATGAACAACATCAGGCGATGGAGGATGATGATGATGATAGATCACGTGATGAATGTATGGACAACGGTATGGAGATATCGGATATGCGTGAGACATATATTGAGCCTGAGCCTGTTGTAGAACCTTGTCAGTTTATAGAGGAATGGGAAGACGGTTTGGGTCTGAGTGTGGGTCAAGAATTTAAAAATAGGAAGGCAGTACAAGAGGTGGTGGATAGAGGTGCATTTGCTAACAGTTTCGGTTATAGGATAATAAAGTCGGATAAGGTGCGATTAGTGCTAAAATGTCCTATAGAAAACTGTAAATGGGCTTTAAGAGCTGCAGTGGTTACAAACACAGAGATTTTCTCGATTAGAACGTACACGAAGATGCATACATGCTCTCGGGCTAGTCAGAGTACAAGCAACACGAATAGGAAAGGCTCGGCCCAATTGGTTGCATCTTATTTGAATGAAAAGTATCCAGGACAAATGGATACTCCGAAGCCAAAAATTATCATGGGTATGGTTCAGAGAGATTTAGGTGTGCAGATATCATACTCCACAGTTCTGAGAGGTAAAAGTCTAGCTGTTCGTGATTTACGTGGTAGTCCCGAAGACAACTACAAGATGTTGTATCGTTATTTGTACGTGTTAGAGCAGGTCAATCCCGGTACGAGAACAAAGTTGTTATTGGATGATGTGGGGAAATTCAAGTATCTATTCATAGCGTTGGGAGCTAGCATCGAAGGGTTCCAAGCGATGAGGAAAGTGATAATTGTGGATGCTACCTTTATCAAGAATGGATTTGGTGGTGTGCTTGTTTTCGCCTCAGCCCAGGATCCTAATCGACACCATTATCCCATAGCGTTTGGTGTGCTCGATGGTGAGAAACTTCATAGTTGGACTTGGTTTTTTGAGATGCTGAAATCCGTTGTACCGGACTCTTCCGAATTGGTGTTTATGAGTGACAGAAATGCAAACCTCATCAGCGCCATAGAGAAGTTGTATCCCCTGGCTCATCATGGGTATTGTGTATGGCATTTGTCCAAAAATGTGAAAAATCATACCTCAAGCGCCAACAAAGACGTAATCGCATGGAGATTCATGGAGTGCAGCAGGATATACACGGTGGGTGAGTTCGACCGTGCTTATGAGTCATTTAAGATGAGATATCCATCTGCGGCCAAGTATCTTGAGGAGAGTACCGTGAAAGAAAAATGGGCAAGGCCTTATTTTCCAGGTTGCAGATACAACCTAGACACGAGCAACGCCGTGGAATCTTTGAACAGCACGTTTGTAGACGCAAGGAAGTACCCCAAAATACCCATGCTTGATACAATCATTAGAACATTTTCCCAGTGGTTTAATGAACACCGGAATGAGGCCACGGGTGGTACTGTACGTAATAAAATGGTGCCTTTAGTGGAGAACTGGGTGCACGATACATGGCCTATTGCTGAGAAATTAATTGTTTCGGAGCTAAACAGTTTCGCGCTTGAATACGACGTCACCGGTAGCGACGACAAATCTTATTTGGTGAACTTGAGGTCGAGAAGTTGCAGTTGCAGGTTCTTCGATGTTCAGAAGTATCCTTGTGAGCACGGGATACGAGCATTCATTGCGTTTAAAAAGAATGGTACTCAAAATCGTGAAATCGGAGGACATGATATCCAATTAGAATTACATGAACTATGCTCGAAGTATTATTGGACCGAGTTGTGGGCGTTGGCGTATTGTAGGACAATTTACTTAGTGCCGGATATGTCAGAATGGATTATCCCAGACCACATCAATGAGTTGCAGATCATACCTCCGGATCGCGTGAAGAAGAAGGGAAGAAGGAAAACAAAGAGGTTTCCATTAGTTGGGGAAAGGCGACCAAGGACGCAAAACAAAAGGCGGCGAAGGCAAGGACTCCAATGGTTGCTGTTTGATTTTGGTAGCCCTGTTTGATTGTATCTTAAACGCTTGTGGTATAAAATTATGTATGGTTTTTTGTTATCTAAAACTATATGTTTTTGATATTGTCCAACTAATTGCCGTTGTAAATCAAAGTTCGTAAATTTTAAACGTTACAAATAGATCGAGTTAGCAAAAACAATAAATAAATAAATGATGATTGATTTAGGCAAAAACAAAAACAAGGATCGATTTGAAAAAAAACAAACAACAAAACAAAATATAATTACAACATGATATAAACGTTATAAATAGTTATTTTTTCTTGTACTAACATGAAAACTATATATTTAGAATTTTTGGGTCCATATGAAAGAACCACACCAACAAATGACTTATACTTGAAAGATCACTATAGGAACAATAGACAAGTTAGTAGGGTGAAATTACAAAAATGTAAAACTGACACATATTACTGCACACAACAATTAGAATGATAGATTAAAGGAGGAAACTCAACTGTAAAACTAAAAATTTAAAGTTTAAGAGTGGGTAAAACTGAATAAATTGAAAACAGTAAAAGTAAAACTATTTGGGACTTTCGTAAAACTAAAATGTTTGGTAAAACTATGTGTAAAATTTGGGCGCCAAAACGAAAATTTCAGTAAAATTTTTTAGCGCCAAAACGTCAATTTCACCAATTTTGACCATTTATTTCCTTTTCCTTTTGGAGACAAAATCCATCCGACCATTTCTAGATTCCCCCTGACAAAATCTCTCTCATTTTCTCTTTAGTTCTCTCTCTAGTTCTCTCATTTTCTCTTTAATTCTCTCTCTACTTCTCTCTCTCTACTTCTCTCATTTTCTCTCTAGTTCTCTCTCTCTACTTCTCTCTCTCTCTAGTTCTCTGACAAAATCTCTATCCTTTTCCTTGTCCTTCATTTGCTCATCTCATGGACAAGATTTGTGAAACTGATCCGTGGTACACTGACATGAAGAGGTTTAAGAAGGAAGAGCAGAGAAGGTTATTGCTCGCCGATGGTTGTGATGGCATACCAACAAAGTGTCCATGCGGTGCTCGAATCGTTGTGGAGCCATCACACCTCTCTGGATCTGATGTGGGAAGGAGGTACCTTATTTGCAGTGAATTTGAGGTGCGCGAATTTTTTTTTCTGGGTTCGGTCGTAAAACTGGAAATGTTGGTTAAACTATCGTCTGGTAAAACTGGAAACCTTGGTTAAACTATCGTGTGGTAAAACTGGAAATCTTGGTTAAACTATCGTGTGGTAAAACTGGAAATCTTGGTTAAACTATCGTGTGGTAAAACTGGAAATCTTGGTTAAACTATTATATCTTCTTGTGTAGGAGGATAATGACCAACACCTTAAAAAACTTTGGGTTCATGGAGTTGAAGAAGAAGTTACAAGCTTAAGAAGGAAAGTTGATCGCCAGGCCGAGGAGCTTGGCAGCCATGCCTATCGTATTGAGCAGCTTCAAAATGAGAATGCAAAGCTCAAAGAGGAGCTGAAAGAGGTTGCAAACCTTAAGGCTCGCTGTAAAACAATCTCTTGTGTTTTAAGACTTATCTTTGTGTTTTATGACTTATCTCTTCTGTTTTAAGACTCGACTTATCTCTTGTGTTTTATGACTTATCTCTTGTGTTTGTGATATAAGACTTATCTTCTAATATCTATTGTTTGTGTTGTTCGTGTGTTTGTAATATTTATCTAAGCATGGACTTCGAAAACAACATAGTTTTACAAAGTTTTACGAATTCAACACATCATAGTTTTAACATAGTTTAAGCTTGTTCGAATTCAGATAAAAAACAACATTGTTTAAGCTTGTTTATCAAACCGAAACTCATCTACTCCAAAATCATGCTCCTCCTTCAAGTCATATATAAAAAACCTAACTCTTCGACCTTCAAGCATTCCTCTCACAAATCCTTTCCTCCAATTGTTCTCATAAAAAACTTCAACCTTATCCAACAGCTGCACCTAATCATACTAGAACCAACCAATAAAAAAAAAAACCAAATATAGTCTTCACACATCAAATGTTTGTGATGGCTTTACCAATGGTTGTGATGGCTCCTCCAATGGTTTCCTTGACCTTGTCAATGGTCTACTCGGGTAATTGGCTACTTTGCCTCGGGGACGCTTACCACGCGTTATGCTGTCCCTATAACCATTGAGGGTCATTGTCTCCTCATTGGCTTCCTCATTGGCTTCCTCCGTCCTATGAGCAGCAGCTGTTGTTGGTGGTTGGGCTTCAGTAGCCATCTCTTGTGCTTCCTCCTGCTTATCACCTGGATCTTCAGGTCTTTGTTCATTTACCTGAAATAAAAAAAAACAATTAAAGTATAGTTCTACCAATTATACCAGTTTTACCACAGCTTAGTTATTCCAAGTTTTACACTTTTACCTCATTTAACTTCTTCAACACATAATTTTCCACCTTCTTCATTCTCTCATCAAACCCATCCAACTTCTCATAAACTGACTTGAACCCTAAGTCCATTTTTGCCTTCATCCCTTCCACAACCTGTGCCAAATCTTTCAAAGCATTCGCTTCTCCGGATGTTCCACCTTCTTCTTCCTCAACTTCTTCTTTGTCAGCTTCTTTTTCCTCTTCCACTCGGGCAGCCACATCATCGTTGTACATTTCTGGAAAGAAGATAGTATTTCCTTGATTATAACAGGTTATCCATTCGCGAACAACCGGATCGTCACAATCCTCGACATCGTCTTCTTGGAAGATTTGAGCAAGATCTACTTCTTCTTCACGATTCAAGAGGATGTTATGAATGTCCTGCAAATGTCAACAATTATGTTAAAAATTAAAACAAAAAAAAACTCTAAATAATTTAAATGCGTAAAATAACTGACATTAGTTGTACCAAGTTTTTCGTTGATCATTGAAAGAGGAAACCCTCTCATCCCACTCTTCTTGAACTTAAACTTGCACATCCTTGGACAACCACCGTCTGCCTCTAGAATTGGCTCGAGGAAAGTACTCGCCAAATCTGGAATTGCTTCAAACGCTAGCAGCTGCACAACACACTTATAGTTGAAATAGTTTCAATTATTCAAAAGTTGCAACAATTACTTCCTAATTGTACATACCTCCAGAGGGATACAGAAACCGGGAATCGGCCTTAAAATGTCTTCCTCGACGACTCCGTTAAATTTATCCAGCATGTGATACATCTGTTTCAGCATGTAATCAAAAGACAACCTCCCAAACGGATAACTCTTGCACAAGTCAAGATCGTCAACAACTTTCAGGAAGAAATCGGGGATCGGAGTTGCATGCTTTCCACATTTTTCCTGAGCTATGATGATGGTGCAAAGAAAATACAACACAAGCATCCTTAGCCTATCTCTATCAGCTGGCATCCCATCTTCTAGCTTCTTTTTGACATCTTCATATCTGACTTTTTTTCTACCAAACTGCCTCCTCACATACTGCATGTCACCCAACTCATAATTCACCTCATAATTTCTACTGTTTAATCCGGATATCAAGGCGTGCTCTCTCAGACCGTACCGGATAGGAACGCCATTAACCACGAACCACGCCTCCTTTTTCTTCTCAATGCGTGCGGTTCGGAGTAAAAGCATCCACATGCCTTGGAGCTTGTGACTGTGGTCCAAACCTCCCTTTGACAAGTGGAAGATGTGTTTGAACTGGGGATGACTTGGAAACCAATTCTTCTCAGCACGCGTAAGTGGAGGCTCCAAATTCTCCAGAGTTTTAGAAAACTCTTTGACGTAGCATCTCGTCGAGATCCTTATCTTTTTCTTGTACTCCGTTGGTTGGAAGTACATACTCAAAGGTCTCATAACCTCTGCTTCATCACCAGATCCCTGCATCAATCATTTTTACCAAGTTATTCCATTTATACATCTGTATATTTTTACAAAGTTATCCAGTTTTACCTCAAAATAGTTATACCAGGTGTGACCAGTTTTACAGCACTCTATTTACCAAGTTATCCAGTTTTACAGCACTCTTGTTTTACCAAGTTTTCCAGTTTCTCTTCAAACCCAACCTCTAAATTGACATGCTTTATTGATTAAATATGTCAATTTCCTTGCAATAAAGATCAAATTGCACAAAACAAACAAATTCCCTTACTAAAACGAACTATTTTCCCCAAGTTTTCTCTTGTTTTACCTAACTAAATGGAGAGGAATACTTACTAAATTCGCATCGGAGCTGTCATGTTCTTCCTCTTCTTCTCCAGTCTCTGTTCTCTCGTCGTCTTCACTTTCTTCTTGACTCGCTTCCGTTTGCGCCTCTTCTTCCGCTACCGGTGGCACTACACTTTCTTCTTGACTCGCTTCCGTTTGCGCCTCTTCCTCCGCTAACGGTCCCATTACTCTATCTGGCGACTTATGACTCTTCTTCCTCCCCTTAGGATTCATCCCCTTAGGAAAAATCATCTTCGGCGGCATCACAAACCTAAACCCTAGAAGCGAATCTGCAAGAGGAGATAAAAGGATAAATTGACTGTCGGAGGAGAAGGGAGAGAGGGAGAGTTGTCGAGCACGAACAAGAGAAGTGGATTTGAATTGAGAGAGTAAAAAGAATCTGTGTAAATTAGGGTTTTTTTTTTTTTTACAATTTCGGGTTTGACCCTTTTTTGGGTGGGTGGGTTATACCCAGGTATAGGTTGTAATATCACAAATATGAGTTGATTTTAAGGTAATTTTGTTATTTTTCGTATTAAAAATAAACTTAAAACAAAATGAGTGTTATAACAACGAGTTATAAGATTTGAGTCCTCGTTTGAGGGACAAATCAGACGATTCCTCAAATAATTATTTGTGCTAGTAGCACTACACATTTGCCGCTCCAGTGAGTAAAGAAGAGCAAAAATAGGTTGGATTTTCCAAAAATGGATGTTTCGTCGGAGATAACCGAAGACGGTGGCAACAATCGTGGTTTTCCGGCAGAAGAAACGGTGAAAGACGAAGACGAAGACGAAGACGTGTGTCGGATTTGTCGATCACCAGATGATGAACCCGTTAAGGTATCCATGTTCGTGTCGAGGATCTATCAAGTTTGTGTGCGAAGAGTGTCTTCGTCTTTGGCTGATTCGTAGCGGATACAAGAAATGCGAGGTGATTATTATCATTACCTTGTTCAAAGCAGCTTTATTTTCTACAAGGATTTGGGGTTTTCACATGGCCAAGCTAGGTTTAAGGGTTTTCATTTTCTCCTAATGGGTCTAGAAAGAAATTGATTTCTTCAAGGCTTTGGGATTTTGACATTGATGGTTTTAAGGGTTTTAGCGTTATGTCATTGTGTGGTTTACTGATTTATCCATATTTCGGTGGGTTAGGAAGAAATCTCAAATGAAATGAGGTTTTTACTTGGCTGATTTTAGTGTGGGTTTTGATTTCCTTTCTATTTCGGTGGATTCTTATAGGAAGAATCTTGCACTCTATGTGTTTGATTAAATTCCCCTCTGTTTCTACTGCAGGTATGTGGGCGTAGCTACTCTTTTGTTCCTGTCTACTCCGAGAATGCTCCTGAGAGGCTTCCGTGTAGTGAGTTTCTGATTGGAGTGTTATCGAGAGTATTACGTTACATGAAATTGATTGCTCCTTGGATTGTTGTGATTTTGTTGAACACATACTGTATCTCCTTCCACCCTTGGGGCCAAGAAGTTGCTGCTGAGTTCCAGAGAGATTTTTGGATGTCTCCGAAGTTTGCTTCTTTGTTGGCTGGCCTGCTTTACAGCACGTTGATCGTGTGTCTCATGGTCATTATCACTGTTATAAGGATGGAATTTGGAGATCTCAATCTCAGGAGACTTCTTGCTCGCGTTCAAGCTGGGAATTTAATTGGGAATGACCAACAACAAGGAGTTTTTGGTGGAGTTATGCAGGTCTTATGGAAATATGCATAGATCATGTGTGATTGGTTTGTTCGTAAAGGCATCTATATCTTGGCAAAGCTTCGTAATCGTCGACTACCATTTGATCTTCCAAATGCGCCACTTCATGAATTTGGAGTTCTTCGGAGGCTGCTTTTCTTTCTAGATGACGATGCCTTTGCTGTGAGTCCTAAATTACTGTTTGTTCATCAGTTATCTTCCGTAATTACCACATTAGAGGATGTTGAGTAACAAGTTTTGTTTGTTCCCTACAGGTTCTTTCCATCAGCTTATATGTGTCTATCCTCTTTGTTCTTCTGCCGCTTTTGATTGGATCGATTGTATTAGCAACTGTTGGAGGCAGCTATTTCTCTGGAAACTCTCCTATTATTCTTGGTTACACTATGATGCTGTCAATTCCCATTGCTTGCTCTGAAATCCTTTTCACTCTTGAGCAAAACTCATTCCAAGCCATAGTCCGGTGGTTTTTGCTGGGATTACACTTCATAGCAGTCGCATTGCCATGTTTCTTGTTAGTTGGCTCAGTGAAAGCCTGCAAAAACCTATCTGTTATCAAGGATGCTTTTGTCATTTGCTTTAAAATTGGTGTCATGCCTTGGATAATTGGATGTTGGCTCAAGATCTGCACCTCCCCTATGTTTGGAACCACACTTTCCCAGAGCTTTGAGCTTTTTTCAACCCTTCCATGGCTAATTACCCTACAATGGCTGGTAGGACTCTTTTGCATAATGAATGCTGAAACTTACAGAAAATTTATCCAGGAGGTACTAGTTTCAGTTTTTGTTTTGTCCCAACATAACCTTATTCTTTTCTCAGATTTTTTCCTCATCTTCTTCTTCTTCTTTGGCAGATCATTCATAAAAGAACCTTTTGGTATCTTCTAGATGTCACACATCCGGACTACAAGATCACCAAACTCTATCTTGGTTACACTTTCTTTGCGTTTGTTTCTCATGGGGCACTGTTGGTGATTTCGTTTCACTTACCAATTAAAGCAATTACACTGATCAACTCTTCATTTTTTCCTCTGGAGTTATGGTAAGCTTCTTGCGTTTTCCTTCCTTTTGAACCTTGCCTTACATCATTTCTAATTTCGTGTATCGTGAACAAATCATAGGGTTACCGATGAAAGGCTTACGTTACGTGCATACGTAATTTACTTCTACCTAATGGCATCCGGCCCCAGATTGTTAATCGCGCTTACCAGACAAGCTATCGAACTCATAGTTCACAACTGGATTATCACTGTTAGTTCTTGGCTTCAGCTGAGTGATTTCTTGCTGGTAGTGCCCCGGGTAGAGGGCTTTCACCGTGCTGATCAGAATGTGAGACAACAGTTGCAACCAGAACAGCCTCACGATGAAAATCTTTGGTTTCTGTTGTATTCCGTAGCTGAAGGCTCCATTGTCAGTTTGTATGGATCTCAGAATGCTGAAGATGGTATTAAAGACCAAAGAAATAGAAGGTAATTAACTGATACAAACAAGATTTCAGATAAAATTATAGAATGGTTGTGATAAGTTGCACTTTTAGGTTTCTGCCGAGGATTGCATTGATGTTGGTGCTAGCTGCTTTGAGTCTGTTCCTCTTTAGTACAGCCTTCATGGCTTTGCCAATTTTGGTGGGGAGAGTATTCTTTGACTCTATCTCTTTCGTCATGCTAAGATTTGGACTCAAACACGATGGTGTGTTGTAGTTTCTTCTCCATATTATTTCTTATAACCCGTTTTTCTTCTCCTATACATGCTCTAACTTTTTTAGTCTCTATTTGCGAATCTTGTGATTGTAGATTTTTGTGGCTTTTGGATTGGATGTTGCATCTTGCGAGCAATCTATATCACCACTTGCTTTGTATATGATCATATTCAGAAGGGAAGAATCAATTTGCTTCTCAAATATGTCTTGAATGGATTGATGTTCTCCATATGGGTAAGAGAAACCTTCTATTCTCACCAAAAACTATTGAAAATTATGACATCTAACTTGCAAACTCTGCTGAACAGATCTTTGTTATACCGGGATTACTCGGTCTACTTATCAACCTTATGGTCATCATCCCATATCGAGTGCCACTAAATGAATTACCAGTCTATATCTTGATCCATGATTGGTTGATTGGACTAGTGGTGCTTCATATCTGGATCTTTATAGTAAGAGAAGCAAACACCAAGGCGATTTTTCAACAAAGACTCCGTTAGTTTACTTGCAGAGCCAGTAATATATTTTACTTTTTCTTCTTCTTCTCATAGACAATGCTTACACCTATCAAGTGGTTCGCGACCAAGGCATGGCGAGAGAAGTTTGAGAGGATCAGAATTGTGGGAATCAATGGAGTTCCTTCTTTGTGGCTACTTCGAGGTGTGCTCGGTTCGATCATTAGCACTCTTCTAACTACACTCTCCATCCCTTATCTGCTCGTGAAGTATATGTTCCCGTTGCTTGGATTTTCTCGAAGCGCCAATTCAGCTTTTGAGCGGTTGATATGGCCAGGGTTATTAGCCTTGATTACAGTCTGGTTCGTGGCCAAGCTAACACTTGATCTCGTTGTCTACCTTCACCAATTGGTCTTTAATGAACGGTACTTGGTGGGTGAAAGAGTGGACAATCTGACTGAAGATGTAGAGCATTAGGAGTATGACCAACAATGACTTTTGTTCATAGAGACAAGTCTACTACTACTACTAATATGTTATTAACTTGGAAAAGTAATTAGCGGAAACCAAATGGAGAGTTTCTTTGTCTTAGTTATTGTCGTATGACATGAATACTGTTATAACTCGGGTTATCGACATTTACATGCGTCGGTTCAAATTTTAAATCCATTATGGATTATGTTTAGTAAATTTTAAATGATCTGATCTTTTTACAAGAAAATATCGATTAAAAATGTGATGAACATTGATTTGTTGAAACAGTAGAGTTTGGTTTCCAAATTTGTCTTTAATCCTAATGTATGAAAACACTATTATATATCGGGCCAAAAAGCAACACCTATTTATTTAAGGTAATTTTAAAAAATAGATTTATTTATTTTCGAGGTTCGCAAATTGCAATTGCCGCTTCAGGTATAGAAGAAGAAACTAGAAAGAGAGGAAAAGTAAGTCTGCATAATCCGAAAACGGACGTCTCGCCGGAGATGACAGAAATCGGTGGCTACGAGCATGGATTTCCGGCAGAAGACTCGGACGACGAAGATGTGTGTCGAATTTGCCGATTTCCGGAGGAATCAGGAAATCCGTTAAGGTATCCGTGTTTGTGTCGAGGTTCTATCAAGTACGTGCACCAAGACTGTCTTCATCGTTGGTTGAATCGTAAAGAAGACAAGAAATGCGAGGTGATTGTTTTATTACCTCGTTATGTCATCGTGTGGGTTTTCCGATTTCACCATATTTGGGTGTGTTTAGGAAAAATCTACAATGAAACGAGGTTTTTGACTTTGCTGATGATAGGGTTTATTGATTTGTCATACTGTGGTCTTTGATTTCCTCTCTATTTTGGTGGTTTTCTATTGGAAGAATCTTGCACTCTACATGTTTGATTAAATTCCTCTCTGTTTATACTGCAGGTTTGTGGGCGTAGCTACTCTTTTGTGCCTGTTTACTCTGAGAATGCTCCGGAGAGGCTTTCATGTAACGATTTTATGATTGGAGTGTTATTTAGAGTATCGTGTTACATGAAGTTGATTGTTCCTTGGGTTATGGTGATTCTGTTGAACACATACTGTTGTTCATTACACCCTTGGGGTCAAAAAGCTGCTGCTGATTTCCAGAGAGACTTTTGGATGTCTCCGAATTTCGCTTCTTTGTTGGCGGGCCTGCTTTACATCCTTTTGATCGTGTGTGTTATGATCATTATCACTATTGTAAGGTTGCAATTTGGAGATCTCAATTTCATGAGAATTCCCGGTGGTGTGAATTTTTTTTGGAACCGCCTACAACATGAAGTTATGCAGGGTTTATGGAAATATACAATTATCCTTTGTGATTGGTTTGTTCTTAAACTCATCTATTTCTTGGGACCACCTCGTCGACTAATACTTGTTCCTCCAAACGTGCCACTTCATGAATTTGGAGTTCTCCGGAAGCTGCTCTTCTTTATAGATGACGATGCCTTTGCTGTGAGTCCTAAATTTTTGTTTGTTCATCAGTTATCTTCCATAATTACCACGTTGTAGGATGTTGAGTAACAATTTTTGTTTGTTCCTTACAGGTTCTTGCCATCAGCTTATGTGTGTCTATCGTCTTTGTTCTTATGCCGCTTTCAATAGGATCGATTGTATTAGCAACTGTCGGAGGAAGCAATTTCTCTGGAAACTCGTGTGTTATTCTTGGATACATGATGATGCTATTAATTCCCTTTGCTTACTATGGAATCTTTTTCACTCTCCGTCAAAACTCAATTCAAACCATAGTCCGGTGGTGTTTGCTGGGATTTCACTTCATAGCAGTCACATTGCCATGTTTCTTGTTGGTTTGCTCAGTAAAAGCTTGCAAAAACCTTTTTTTTATCAAGGAAACTTTCGTCTTTTGCTTGAAAGTTGGTGTCATGCCTTGGATAATCGGATGGTGGCTCAAAATCTGCACCTCCCCTATGTTCAAAACCACAAATTCCCAGAAATTTGAGTTTTTTTTCCCTTGCCTGATTATGCTACGATGGATGGTTGGATTCTGTTGTGTGATGCATGTTGACGCTTACAGGGAACTTATCCAGGAGGTATTAATTAAAAAAATTGTTTGTCCCAACGAAACCTTGTTCTTTTCCTCATTTTCTTCTTCTTTTTCGACAGATTATTCATAAACGAGCCTTCTCGTATCTTCAAGATGTCACAGAGCCGGACTACAAAATCTCCAAACTGAATCTTGGTTACACTTTGTTTGTGTTTGGTTCTCATGGGGTATTGTTGGTGATTATGTTTCACTTACCAATCAAAGCAATTACACTGATTAGCCCATCATTTTTCCCTCTTCAGTTATGGTAAGCTTGATGTGTTTGCGTCCCTCTTAACGTTCCCTTATATCGCTTCTAATATACATTAAACAAAATGCAGGGTTACCGATGAAAGCCTTCAGCTTGTGTTTGTTGCATTAGGAATTTATTTTAACCTAATGATACACGGCATCAAATGGTTAATCGAACTTACGAGACCAGCTATAAAACTCATAGTTCACAACTGGATTATCATTGTTAGTTCTTGGCTTCAGCTGAGTGATTTCTTGCTGATAGGGCTCCGAGGGGATGGTTTTCAACGTGATGATCAGAATGTGAGACCATTGTTGCCACCAAGACATCCGGACGATGAGAATCCGTTGGTTTTGTTATACACCATAGCTGAAGGCTCTATGGTCAGTTCGTATGGATCTCAGAATGTTGAAGACGATATTGAAGACCAAAGAGATAACAGGTAATTAACTGATACATACAAGCTTTTAGATAAAATTGTGGAATGGTTCTGATAAGTTCCACTTTTAGGTTTATGCTGAGGATTGCATTGATGTTTGTGCTAGCTGCTTTGACTATATTCCTCTTTAGTACAGCCTTCACGGCTTTGCCAGTTTTGATGGGAAGAGTATTCTTTGCCTCTATCTCTTTCATCATACAAAGATTTGGACTCAAACATGACGGTGTGTTGTATTATCTTCTCCATTTTGTTTCTTATAAACCGGTTTTCTTCTTCTTCTTTACATGTTTTTAACCTTTTGATTGTAGATTTTTGTGGGTTTTGGATTGGATGTTACATCCTGCGAGCAGTCTATTTTGGCACATGCTTTGCATCTGATCATATTCAGAAGGGAAGAATCAATTTTCTTCTCGAATATGTCTTGATACGGATTCGAAATGGA
The DNA here is from genome assembly GCA_963576765.1 of Draba incana. NCBI lineage: Eukaryota > Viridiplantae > Streptophyta > Magnoliopsida > Brassicales > Brassicaceae > Draba > Draba incana. The sequence continues at coordinate 31,652,604 of OY755213.1, forward strand.
TTGATGTTCTCCATCTGGGTAAGTTAAACCTTCCATTTTCACTAAAACAACTCTGAATATTATGACATGACATCTAACTTGCAAACTCTCCTGTTGAACAGATCTCTATCATACCGGGATTACTCGGTCTACTTATCGATCTTATGATTGTCATACCATATCATGTGCCACTAAACGAATCACCGGTCTACTTCTTGATCCAAGATTGGTTGATCGGACTAGTGGTGCTTCATGTCTGGACCTTTATGGTAAGAGAAACAAACATCAAGGCAGATTTCAACAAAGACTCGGTTACTTTTCGCGCAGAGTAACTAATACTTTACTTTTTCTTCTTTTCTCATAGACAATGCTAACACCTATCAAGTGGTTTGCGACAAAGGCATGGCGAGAGAAGTTAAAGAGAATCAGAAACACGGGAATCAATAGACTTTCATTGACGTGGCTGCTTCGAGATGTGATAGGTTCGATTATAAGCACACTACTAACCACACTCTCAATCCCTTACATGTTCGTGAAGTCGTTCCCGTTGCTTGGATTTTCGCAAACTGTCAATTCAACCGTTGAGCGTTTTATTTGGCCGGTGTTATTAGCCTTGATTGTAGTTTGGTTCGTAGCCAAGCTGACGCGTGATCTCGTCATCTACCTTCACCAATTGGTCTTCAATGAACGGTATTTGGTGGGTGAAAGAGTGGACAATTTGACTGAAGATCTAGAGCATTAGGATAATCCATGGAGTAACGACGACTGTTGTTCATAGTGACAAGTCTACTAATATGTTGAAAAGTAATTAGAGGAAACCAAATTGAGAGTGTATTTTGTCTTAATTATAGTCTTATGTAGAGAAGATGAATATTGTTATGACTCTGTGTTATCGACATTTATATGTGTCGGTTCAAATTTTTGGTTTAACTCGGTTAACCAAATGAAAATGAAATTGTTGATGATTTCATTTCGTGTTCATGTTCTTGTCGTGTAGCTTTCGACGTGTATGCTCGTTTAGATGACGCTACATTTTGTATCGTTTCGGATTTACCCTTGAAGTTGCGTAAATTTACAACCCGTACCATTCTCTCACAGTTTCAGTGGACTCGAAAACCAGAAAACAAACAAAAAGGCGATTCAAAGCCAGAGAGTATTAATAAATCAATCTGAGAAAAGCTTCGTTGATTCCTATTTTCCCTTTCTCCGATTAACGGAGACGGTGAGATTTATCCTTCATCGGCGTCGTCTTCTCGCCGGATTCTTCCAAAGCCCTAATCTCTGAAGAAATGCTGTTCTGGTGGCCGTTGATCGTTCTCGCCTTCGCTTACGCGATCTGCAGATTCCTTCTTATGCTCATTCCTCCCAACGTTCCTTCCATTGACGTAGACGCATCCGATGGTATATCTTCTTATGGCTTTTCTCCTTTGTTCAGTAATTTGTATGAACAGTTCGTAGAACAAGCTCATCAATGTTTGATTTAATGGTTTTTGGATATGAATTTTTGTAACAGTGTTGGCTCATGGGAAAGATACGGAGGAGAATAGCTTCATTTATGTGAGTTCTTTGATCGGATCATTTTCATCTTTATTGTTGCTAAATTTTGTTGAGTGATATGAGATTTTAAAGTGTTAATCATAAATGTTTTCGCAATGTAGATGAAATGTATTTCAATTTAGTATTATGAAGTTAACTCTGATTTCTATATTTGTCAATCCAAGTAGTTGAATCACACTGTAGTTAATATATAGCTAATCAATTTGCTTTTGTGAAATAGCGTTACTGAATTATGAGTTCTTTGTGACATGGTCTTTAGATTCCTCCAAGAGGAAGGAGCAACCAGTCAGATAAGAAAGTTCAATGCTATGAACCTGCCACGATGAAATATCTGGGATACTTCCCCGCTTTGTCGGCCGCTGAGGTTAGTAGCTACTGTTCTTGCTGCAAAGTGAATATGTTTGTGTAATTTTAAAGAATGTTGCTACTTTGCGATAAGGTTTTTCTCGAAGTAATCCACCTTATCCTGAGATATGATTTATGCGTTTGTGTTTAAGGTTGAGGAGCGAGTAACACTATCAAGGAAGGCTCAAAAAACATGGGCTCAAAGTAGCTTCAAGGTGAGGAGGCAGTTCTTGAGGATTCTTTTGAAGTACATTATTGAGCACCAAGAGCTTATATGCGAGTAAGGATACATTTCTGTGTTACTGAGTTGTTTGATATACAGATTTTGCGTTTCCTTTGTTGATTATAAGGTATTTTCGTGTTTATTTAGAGTTTCTTCACGTGATACTGGAAAGACTATGGTAGATGCGTCCTTGGGTGAAATAATGACTACTTGTGAGAAAATCACTTGGCTTCTTTCAGAGGGTGAACGATGGTTAAAGCCTGAATCTCGGTAATTCTATCTTGGCTTGTTTAAATATCAGTTTTGAATTATACTTCTCCTTTGATTCTTACATAGAGGTGATTTCAGTTCAAATATACTTTGTCTGCAGGTCATCAGGAAGAGCTATGCTTTATAAAGTATCAAGAGTAGAGTTCCATCCCCTTGGTGTCATTGGAGCTATAGTCCCATGGAATTATCCCTTCCACAATATCTTCAATCCTATGCTGGCTGCAGTCTTCTCTGGGAATGGCATTGTTATCAAGGTATAACTACAATGTGTTTTTGTCTATTATTATAGTTCACTGACCCTCTTGATTTTATCTTCTAATACAAATGCCATTCATTGAATTCCACATCTGAATAGGCGTAGCATGTTAATGTTTTTATATGATGTCGAATTGTGTGCTGTGCAACATTTGAGAGGAAGTTGACCAGTCTTCATACTTATTTGTGAGATTTTGTATCTGTTTCTGATTGTTGAAAAACCTTTTCTGCAGGTTTCAGAGCACGCTAGCTGGTCTGGATGCTTTTACTTCCGCATTATCCAGGCAGCTTTAGCTGCTGTTGGAGCACCTGAAAATCTAGTCGATGTGATAACAGGGTTTGTATATTTTATTTTATGCAATTCTCTTAGGCATGCTATAATCAAAATGAGTTCCTCAAAATAACACATTCTTATCAGGTTTGCGGAGACTGGAGAAGCACTTGTCTCATCAGTTGATAAAATGATATTTGTTGGATCCACAGCTGTTGGCAAGATGGTACAGTCTTCAGACTTCGTTCATCATTCTCATCAGTTCACAATGAGTTGTTCTTATGCGATATGTTGCAGATAATGAGAAATGCTGCTGAGACATTGACACCTGTCACTCTTGAGCTCGGTGGAAAAGATGCATTTATCGTATGCGAAGACGCAGATGTCTCCCACGTAAGTGTTCTTTCTCTGTCATGGTTTTCTCTTCTGTATGTTTATTGTTTATAATTGGAAAATAAAGCGTGCCTTTGATAACGTTTCTGTTGTACAATGTAGGTTGCACAAGTGGCTGTAAGGGGCACTCTCCAGTCCAGCGGGCAAAACTGTGCGGGTGCTGAAAGATTTTATGTTCACAAAGACATTTATACTGCATTCGTTAGCCAAGTAACCAAGATTGTGAAGTCAGTTTCTGCTGTAAGTGCACTGATCTCTTGTTTTCACCACCCTTCAATCCTATTCCTATATTTTATAGTATATGTAAGCCATATAGGAGGTTAACTGAAATTTGTTATGTGATGCTGTAGAAGTTTTGAATAAAACAATATTTTCTTGGTTCCAGTAACATTAGTCATCAAGTTCTCAAATATTTTCTCCTGTGTTCTTATTAAAATTCTTCTCTTACATTAGGGTCCTCCTCTAAGTGGAAGGTATGACATGGGTGCTATATGTTTGCAAGAGCACTCTGAAAATCTACAGAACCTTGTAAATGATGCCTTAGACAAAGGAGCAGAAATTGCAGTACGTGGAAGCTTTGGTCATCTGGGCGAAGATGCAGTTGATCAGTATTTCCCCCCAACCGTTCTAATCAATGTAAACCACACCATGAAAATAATGAAAGAAGAGGTACGTAAGTTTACATTTTTTGGCTCAGAGTTCATAGACTCCTTGCTTCTATTGCTCCATGTTGTTCTTAATGTGTGAGAAATTAGGCCTTTGGACCAATAATGCCGATCATGCAATTCAGCACTGATGAAGAAGTCATAAAGCTGGCGAATGATTCACGTTATGCGCTCGGGTGTGCTGTTTTCTCTGGAAGCAAGCGTCGCGCTAAACAAATCGCTTCCCACATTCAGTGCGGTGTTGCTGCGATCAATGACTTTGCATCAAACTACATGTGCCAGGTACTCATTACTGGCTTTAGTCATTGTAAAGTAAAGAAAAATGTTAACCATCATTTCCATGACAAAGAATAAGACTTTTTCTCTCTTTTGATTTTGCAGTCGCTCCCGTTTGGAGGTGTAAAGGATAGCGGGTTTGGACGGTTTGCTGGCATAGAAGGTTTAAGAGCTTGCTGTCTCGTGAAATCCGTGGTTGAGGATAGATTTTGGCCACTCATCAAAACCAAGATTCCAAAACCTCTTCAGGCAAGATTTTCTTACACACTATAACAAAAATTCGAAACTCCAATCTGATTATCCTCATTGCCCGTTAACATTTCTCTTGTGATGGTAAAATTGCAGTACCCGGTAGCAGAAAACGCATTTGAATTCCAGGAGGCATTAGTCGAAACCCTTTACGGACTCAACATTTGGGACCGGCTAAGATCACTAATCGATGTCCTCAAGTTCCTTACTGACCAAAGCTCTCACGTTAGCAGAACTAGAAAGAGCCACTAAAGATTCGATGTCGAACAAAACAAGTTTTACCATTTACATGCATTAGCTGAGTTGCTAATTTTGGTTATTAGTGAACCGTTTGGGTTTACATATAAGCCTCAGAGAATTCGTTTTTTTAGCTCGGAAGAGCGATTTGTGAAGATATTTGAATTTCACTTTTGTGTTTTCTTATTAATAGAAAAATGTCAGTTCTCTTCAAATCTTTTGATGTCTCAATGACATTTGGTGTGTTGCAGTTTGTTTAAGCAGAACCGTATTGGCTAACGTAGAACCGGATTGAGATTTGTTGTTTTGTTTAATTTTGATGATAACTCGGTTTCTTTCGGTTTTGATGATATTTTGTTTAGCATCAGGACCGTACGTAGAGCTATGGAATGGTTTAGTCATTAAAGTGACAGTTTCATTCACCAAAAAAGACAAGCTTTGTGAGCTAACCGTAAGCACTAAGCAGTGGACAACTGTCTAAACATGCAGATTTATTTTGATTGAAAATAAAGACAATAGAAATCTTTAAATTACCTCCTGGAAAACTTCTATTTATTATTTGGTTTCAATTATAATAATATTATATTTTGAAAATGCATTAACTATTTTAGTTAAATATGATTTATGTCTATTCATAAAAAATAAGTTAAAAAAAAAATTAAATTTTGAAAATGAAATGATATATAAAATTAATATTTTCCAAAATATTTTAATTGTTTCCGGGTATAAGTAAACTATTTTGGGGGAAAAACTTCATTTTGACAACTTGGTAAATTTCTGTTGTGGGTAATTCCAACTACCATTAATAAGAAGTCCAATTGTAAAACATGACTAAAAATCTATGGATATTGATTGAATACATAGAAACTATTCAATTCAATGCTCCAATATGGTAATTCAAGATTTTTAAAATGAACTTACTAAATTTGTCTATATGCAAAACAAACATACTAAAACTACTCTTAATATGATGTGGTGGTTCAGTGAAATCTCTCTCCACATTCATTACTATAAATACAAGAAGAAATAAGTGAAAAAAATATTCAATCTTCTTCTCATATACATTTATTTAGACTAAAATCACTCCAAAAACATTAACAAAAAAAAGAAAGAAAAAATGGGTAGGAGAAAGATTAAGATGGAGCAAGTGCAAGACACAAACACAAAACAAGTCACATTCTCAAAACGTAGATTGGGTTTATTCAAGAAAGCAAGCGAGCTCGCAACTCTGTGCAACGCCGAGGTTGGTATTGTTGTCTTTTCTCCTGGAAACAAACCTTATTCCTTCGGGAAACCGAGTTTTGAGTCGATTGCAGAACGTTATAAGAACGATTCCGAAGATTCAGATAGCGGTGAAACACCAGGAAACAATAGAGGTAATAGAACTAGACTTTTTTTCATATATTTTTTTGTCACAAACGCACTTTATTTATTGATCATCCAAATACATAGGTAATCGGGCTAGACAAGAGAAGAAGATTTGCAAACGTCTCAACTCGATCATCGAAGAGGCTGACGAAGAGAAGAAACGAAGCGAAAACCTTCAGAATTGGCTTGAATGTGCTGGAGAAGAGAAGTTTAACAAACCCATTGAAGAGCTTACTCTTGAGGAACTCAAGGAACTTGAAGCTAAGATGAAGAAAATGCATGGTGGGATTCAAGGTAACATTAATCAGATGCAAGCTTCGTCTTCTCTCATGTTTCTCTCTCAGATTGATAACTAGACCCATGTATTTGGAACTTTCATGTTATGTTGGTGATTTATAAAGTCATTATATTTGGTTTTAAATTTTAATTGTAATTGTATCTTCTTGTTGTTGATCTTTTGGTTGTGACTTCGGATTTGATAATGAAGTTTTTCTCTATTCAAAAACAACAAATTCATAAAAATTGTTTATGATGCAACTTTAAAATGTTAATTGGTTTATTATCTATAGATTTTGTCCACACTTGGGAATTTTATGTTTACTATGCATTCTTGTACGATGCACAAAAATTTCTTTCTATTATATTAAATCTTTTTTTTTTACTTTTACTTCCATCTTGATTCTTGTATGATGCGCAAAATTTATAAAACCATGCTCATAAATGTATAGTAAAATATAAATTATCTTACGACTGTCTATTGATTTGACAAACTTTTTATTTTTGTAGGATCAAAAGGAGGAGTCTTACTTCTCTCTTACAACCTTAAGCTATTACCAATATCTTTATATAAAGCTTTATATATGGTGATGGATTTTGTGTCCATAATGTCATTCTTAATCATTCTTTTATCTCAAGAGTTGGAACTTGGAACCACTATTCAACTTTACATAATATGATCATAATATCTATGCATTTAAATTTAATATTTATCCTTAAACAAAAGTAAGACCGTTGAATTTTGTTTTTTACTTTTTATCGTTCATTACACCGCATAAATATCCATTCAACCATTTTTACTAGGCAGTTTGGACCAGAAAAGAGGGATAAAAATAGTGAAAAATCTAACGGTTGATCAAAGAAAAATGACATGAAATTATTCAAGAAAAATTCCGCTAAAATATCCTAATTAAATTCCGATTACCAGTTTATTAAACAATGTGAATTGAATGTTGTATTTTGTTGTTTTTGTTCAAACCTCTTTTAAACGTCGATAATAAACAACTATTTTATGTAACTATGGATTTGTTTCACACATGATACATAAGTTTGATCATTAGGTAACTTGTAATTCAATCTAATTACAACCACATACAACAACGAAAAATGTCTTACAAAATACGATATGATATACATAAATATACATATATATTGAATTAATTTACTGAATTTTCTAATTTTGCTTATGGCGCATATCAAAATGTAGTATGGTTTGAGAGGAGAAACATAGTAAACAAAGATGCTATTTCTTAGAGAATGATGAAATAAAATTACAAAACACCAAGAAATCATCAGTTAAAAAAAAAACCGTCTCAAAAGAAGGCTTATACAAAGAGTGAGTATGAAGAAAGATTTGGCGTGTGCCTCATTTACAGAGGAAAACAAAGAAGAGAATTTTCATTTCATATCTCTCGTTTCAGTATAACACTAATAATCCCTATCGGCGATTTCGGTTGGTAATGCTCATCTGTATCCACTTCCTCAATCTCCTGCAATAATATGATTTACCCATTAACACATGACACAATGAAACAGACCATTAAAGCTGAAAACAGAATCTGTTTTACCTGTACTACATCCTCTCCCTTAAGGACTCTTCCAAACACTATAAGCTGATCATTCAGATCCGGGATTGGCGCCGTTGTGATCAGAAGCTCAAAATCCTTGTTGTTTTCTTTGGTTTTTGGTGTCCCCAACATGAATGCCTCGTGTTTCGGGCTAAATTTTGAACACGGATAGATTTTGATTGGATGGTGAACACTTAAGAGTTAAAAGAAAAGAAGAGAAAGTAAGTTAACCTTGTGTGAAGGCGACCACGGAGCTTTCCTTTAGATGTCCATTCATCAACAGGTATAGAGCTCTGCGAGTGACCAGCTTGTACCAAGTAGTTTTTTATGACCCAATGAAATGGCATTCCCTTGAAGTGATCTTTTTGACTGCAACAATACTCAATGTATTACTTGTACTATCTCTTAAGCTAGAATAGAATCAAACGGTGAAGTTTCATGTTCCAAACAAAATCTCCAAAAAAGAGTACTACAATAGTCAATAGGCCTTACGGGTCAAAATCAATCAACGAAGGAACTAACGTTACTTGAATCCTATAAGTAACATTCATAACAAAGAACATGTCATGAACTGGCTTAATCAAATTCATATACTTTTCTTTTTCAATCTAGCTTAAAAGAGAAGAAAAATAATTATAGTACCAACCATAGATCTAGAAACTTGTCGACAGCTTCGGGTGAACCTTCTTTGAAGAGTTCTACAGTTATAAGTCCTTTCGATGTGCTTATATCCTACACGGGATAAGAAAATAGAAGCAAGATATTATCGAAATGGATAAGACAAATCACGTATTACTTTCAGATGCTGAAGAACAGAAACATGAGAAACAAAGAACAATAATAATATTTACCGTAAAGGAAGATTAACTTACAGCATAGCTAGGAAGATCAAAACTCTTTTGCTCCGATGCAGCATTTGTATCCTGAAACACAAGATGGAATCAGATCGATCCTCGACTCTAAAATGAAATGCTTGCTCAGAAGTTCATCACAAAGCATATGCATTAAAAAAAAAACTCTCAAAAACAGTACCTCAAATCTTTGACTCTGAGTTTCAGGTTCAATTGTGTTTCTTGACCTGGGAGATAATAATCAAAAAGATCTTATTAAGTTTATTAATAGCAATTTCTAGCTATAAGCAACATATGGTAAAAGGAGAATCTACGAAATTAAAGATGGAAACAAACCTTTGGGACCAATGACGGTACGTTGTAACCAAGGATAATATGACTACAGCAACTACAAGATTACACACGATAATTGTCGAAATACTTATTCGACTTGGACCCTTCTTCTTCTTGCTTTGATTAAGAAGAGCCTGCGGTTTTATCCTCGCCATTACGTCTTATTTCGTGGCAAATGACTAATCAAAACTTGTCGCTGAAAACCGTAAAATCAACGGTTAGTGACAAGCAATTCAGAAACTCCAAATTTGCAGCCTTTCAAGTACAAGTTTCATAACTACAATTCAAAACTCAAGTTGGTATAACAATCAAAACTGCATAATAATAAGATTATGAAGTTCCCAACTCAAGCAATCCTAACACTACGTATTGACCTAATTCAGAGTCTTCTTAACATATTTGTATCAAACAACGCATGTGAAAAAATATTGATCAGTACACCAGATCCAGCACTTTTTCTAATCCTCGATCAAATTGAAATAAATTGCAAATAAATTTCGAGCAACGAAGCATATCATCTCCCAAAAAAAGGATCTTCTAAAGAAATACAAAGTTAGAAATCAGATAAATTCGAGATTGGGTTCTCCAAATTGAAGATGAAAAAACGAACCTTGAAGTTGAGGAAGAAGAGCTTGGTTGGATTACGAGAGAAACAAATGTTATTACGAGAGGAATCGTCAAGGTCGTGAGATTGGTCGTGTCGTCGATGGAAACTGGTTTGAAAATTCTCTCGTCTCTTTTTTTTTTTATGCAGAGAGACGCTTTAGATCAGCCGCGTGGTATCCGACGGCTACAATTCCACTTCATCCAAATCGACGAATATCATTTACCCGACCAGTGTAATGTGGAAGTCGGTTCGGTCTGGTTTTCTTTTTCACGGTTCGGTCTGGTATATTTATAATCGTGAATGTTGCCGGTTCGAATCCTTGGAATTGCATCATTTTATTTTTTCCAAAAAGTCAAATTTTACTAAAGGAACAAAAAGTCAGCATTGGTAAAAGTCAAATTTTCTAGTTAAAACTTGAAAGGGTCAAACAAACTAAGCTTTGAAACAAAAACACTTGTAAACTATTGGCAGAATCATTGATTCAATAACACCCCCAAACTTTCACACCATCGTCTCTTCCTAACCGGTCTCTGTTGATCAGTATAATCGGTTTCAGCTTCAGGTTCGGTTTGAGATTCGATGACTACCACAGGCCTAGCCATTTGGGTTTCTTTGAACCTCTCTCTCCGTTTCTCCATCTTCTTCATACTCGCAAGCATCCGTGCTTCGTCCATTTCCATCCCTTTCAGGTTCTTTGCTTCTTCTATGATCTCTCCTTCTTCTTTATCATTCAAATCTTGGATCTGCGTAGCTTTCTCCTTCCTTCTGCAGAGTACCTTTCCTGGTTTCTCACCTTCTTGTTGTTCAATTGTGTCTCCACCATTGGAGAATCTTCTTTTTGATCGGTTAGAGAGCTGAAACACACACAAAACAAAAAAAGATCACATGAGAAAGGTCATGTTCTCTTCATTTCACCCAAAGTGATGTTTAATATAAACAGAAAACAAAATCAAGTATAGAACTCAGATTACTCCTAAAGACAATGTACAAGACCATTATCGCAGCAGATTTAGTTCGGACAAGGCTCTCTATGAGAAGCAAACAGGCAAAAATAGTAGAAACTGGAAGGACGGCGAAATCTGATTCAATGTGGAAAACTGTAAGGCATGTAAACATACTTACCAATTATAGATTTATAAGCATGTAAATTTGGTTTCCTCATCTTTACCTTTCCTTGCCTACCAGTTAAGTTAACTGGATCCTGACGCTCATGCCCATCTCTTCTAAGCTTTTTGGATATGTGATGTCTTTCACTAGTTTCACGAACATTGCTCTTAAAATATCCAGACCTTTGATTGGCAGGCATTCGATTACGCGTTGGCATTCTTATGTCGCGGGTTAATATCTCATCAGTATATGATGGATGCTCAGAATAAGTAGCTTCTCTCATTGAACATGGAATGTCATCTGCTGACTCATATCTCCTTCTATCACGACGAACCCACTCATCGTCATCATACGTTAGTCTATCTTGTACGCTCACATTATCGTTATGAACAAGATTTCGCGTCCAACCATCTCTTGGTCCAGCCTTATATGCTTCAGATGGTGTGAAGTCTCTGGTATCATCTCTCCAAGAATCACCTCTTGATCCTTTTGTATACCAAGAATCTCTCATTGGTAAAGATGGTGAGGGCCAACGATCTTGCACTCTGTACTTATACCCATCTTTCTCTGAGACAAATCTATCATGATACCAATCAGGCGTGTAATGGTGCCTTCTATCTATTCCAGAGAATTCCTCAATTCTTTCATACCCTCGAAATTCTCTCCTTCCTACTTCAGCAAAAGAATGCATCTCCCTGTAAGCCAGCTCAGACGGAATTCCACTTTCTTCCCTGTGACGATGAAAATCATATTCGTAATCACCCCTTCTTCTACAATGAAGATCATTCTCGTGACTCTGTTTGGGGTTATGTCTTCCATGTGCAGAAGAGTACTCTAAGCGGTACCTATAATCCGTATCAGGAATACGGTCCTGATCATGAAAAGGTTCTCTTAACCAATCATACCGATTTCTTTCATTGTTGCTTTCATTTGGTAGGACATGGCTTCTTTCATGACCATATATTCTTTCACAATGTTGCCTACCATATCGATCCTCATCTTCTTCGAAATTTGACCGAGAATTTCCCTGATTAAGATTGAAGGATGAATGTGAGGTATACTCTTTCAGACGCACCTCATGCTTGTAACCATTAGAATGATCCAAGCCTCGGCCTCGTGATGATTTGTGCCAACCAAACCTGTGACCTCTATGTCGATCATGTACCACAGATGAATACAATCTACCATGAAATTTTTCTCTATTTGAGTGAGGGAAGCCATTACCCCTAACGATTCCGTGTTTAATTCTTCTATGTCCAACGTAGTCAATTCTCCTAAAGTGCCTTTGGCTTGGGTCTTCGTGAGATCTTCTGCGTCTTGAATGCTTTGTACCACTCCTTTCCTCGCTTTTGATATTGTTTGCTTCATGATCTGTAAATCTCGTTAGTCGTGGTGGGGTAATGACTTCACGTTGGACATCACTATCACTGCCTTTTGATGATTCTGTTTCAGAATTTTCAAATTCCTCACTTTTACCAGAAGAAAAGGAAGGGGTAGGGCTAAAACGAATTTGATCTCCAAGAGATGATTCCCTCTCCACTGAGTATGTATCGCTCTCATCTGAATTGTAGCACATGTCTTCTTTCTCCTCGTCAACCATTTCCTTATCACAAGGTGTTACTTTTGGAGGAGATTGCTCACCACTTGAACTTGCAGTGTTTTCTTGACACTCCACAAAAGCCTCTTCTTTTAATGAATCTCCGCTTCTAGATGCTTCATTTGATGTTACGCTACGAGACCTTGCTTCCACAGGTATCACGCTAGATAGCTCCTCAAAATCATTAGTCACTGGGATCTGATTTAACACATTCAATCATCAATGGAAGGTAATAAAAACACAAAACCAACAAACTAAGTATCATTTACCTGTATCACCACATCAGGATCTGAATCACGTGGACGATGCAAATCAGCAGACGGTATTCGCTCAAGAGTTTCACCTCCAACCTCAATCGCACTTCCCTTTAACTGAAACGGAAAGAAATTCGTGAAGATCAAACCAAATACACCCTTTGTCACAAGGATGAGACGGCGAGAACAAGAACATATTAAACTTACCAGCGGTTTACAGTAATCTTTCCAGCTTTGCTCGTTAAACCCGAAATTAAAGAAGTCATTGATATCCATACCAGGATTCCTCCATGGCTTCTTCTCAAACACATCGGAATTTACATCAAAAGTTGTCCTGAGAAAAGACAAACTCACAGTTACACCTTTTTTATCTCAATAATATTCAATAAGACTAAGAGCACAATTATTATCCAAACTATCAAAAACAATGGTTCTAACCACTGTCACTAACCTGGACCAAGTATTAACTGAAGTGTCCATCTTCATATATCCATTAACCATCCCACCATTTGGCATTGTGCACTGAAAAAGAATCCATCAGATAAAAAGCACAATCACTTGGTTCATGAACTCAATAATAGACACTTACCCAGTTTCCGATCCTCCGTTTCTTAAACGAGCAAGTTCTGGAAGGTTCGACGTATCCGCCATTGTTGGAATCGTCTTCTTCCAATACTATATTCAATTCATCGTCACTGTCACTGTATTCCGATTCTTCGTTCAGATTCACAGCACAAGCGTCGACACAAGGACTCGAACCCTTAGCCGCCACTACATCGAATTTCTTCATTTCACTTCGCGATTCAGGGTTTAGTGTACCTTCAAAAACCCTAATTTGGTCGGAAATTGATTCTTCGCACGATTTTACGAATCTAACGTCGCCGGCGACGAGAGCACTCGCCGGAACTTTGACATCAACGTACAACTCACCGAAATCGTCGTCATCAGTGGAATCCATTCGCGGATAAACTCAGTGAAGAAACGAAATCTATCAAGGAGAAGTAGAAGTGAGGTAGCGAAACAGAAGGTTAGAGAAAAGTTCTAGAAGAATCAGAGAGAATTAGGGAAGAAGAAGAAGATGTTTGATTGAGAAATTTCTTTTGAGAGAGTATGAAACACACTAGTAAATACAAGTGACGTATTGAATTAATGGGCTTAGATTATGATTTTTAATAATAAAGTGGAAGTTAGGCCCAATAATCCCAATATGGTTTGGTTCGTAACAAGAATCCAGATTTTCGCAACAGAATTTGTTTCTCTTCTTTTTCTTTTAACACTTGAACAGTTGCATAATTTTGGAGTGAAAGATGAGGTAATTAGGTAGAAACCTTTTACCCCTGACACGATTACTTCATAGATTTCTTTATTTAAAATTTTCAACTCAAAATAAATATTTGTTAAGATTTTTCATTTTTCATATAATTTTAAACATACAATCATTTAATCACTAGTAAAAAACACTGAATGACTTGTAATTAAAAAAAGGAGGCAGTTTAAAATTTAAATAGCGACGAATTTTGCACAAGAGCTGATGAATCTTGACAATGATCCACATTCTCACCAGACAACAATGAGTAATTTGCGGTCTATTGTGAACGACTTGGATGGCGATGTGATTCATGAGTTTGTTGCTCGACTTTCTAAAGTCAAAGAGATTGGTTCCAAGCCTGGTGGATTCACGGTTTCGCTCCTTGCAGACTGTGCTCGTGGTCACGGTGTGAAGATGGCACCCCATGTTGATATGATAATGCGGTTATCAAAAGGATGTTGAGTTCTAGTGAAGGGTGCTTGAGTGTACAAAAGGCTTGCTCGGAAGTCGCGGGTAAGGTTGAAGATATGGTGTGCGTGTGCCGAGATCTCCTTGCTAAGGATGGACCGTGACTTGCTTATGGGAAATATTGAGTGGTCCAAAGTTATTCTTACTGGTCATCCTCTCAATCGCCCTAAACTCTTGTCTTTTGTTTATGTTGATGTTTGAATACACTACTCAGATTTCAATGCTAATTGGTTTTGATCCCAACTAAAATTTGAATGTGAAACTTGCATACATTTAATTCATCTTTTATGAAAAGAATTGAAATAATCACCAAATAATCAAACTCTAAGATAAGTGGAGTAATTTGGAACTAACTACTTGAATGATTTATGCACATTACTTTTTCCCAAGTAAAGCTTGTACATGTCTCCGAAATGAAGTACTATAAATCAGCATATCAGTCCCATCCCGCAGTGAAATATGTGTCCGGGTCCTATCATCTTTAGAGGCTATTACAAAGATCAAGTTCAAACACCTATTGCATTAGTAAAATCAAATAAGTTGGTTTATGCAACTTGGTAAAGTATGAGACAAATCACTCGATTTTTTGTTTTATGAGACAAATGGAATCTTTCATTTCTCCCAAGTGCTAAGGTCTAGGGAGTGCAAAGCACTAGTCTTCCAAGATGGGTTAATTTTTGTAGACATTTTTTGTAACACATGAACTCTATTTCACAACTTACCTTTTTGTATAGATAGCTTTAAAATTTTCATTTACTATCCATTATAATTGCTCAAAGTTTTCGTTCCTTTTTTCTCTTGTAATTTCCATGGAACTACACATTTTACATCTTTAGGGTTTGCTACCTATTGCCATCGCCGTTGGGAATCAACCTGTCGCCGCCGCCGGAAATCGACCTAACGCCATCGCTGCCGGAAATCGACATGTCGCCGCCGCCGCCGGAAATCGACCTAACGCTATCGCCGCCGGAAATCGACCTGTCGCCGTGATGTCTCGAGTTTTAACCCAAAATAAAGCTGCAAGTGCACAGACAAATGCAGTAGTATAGAAGGTATCGAATCCACAGAGGCCAAGGCTACACTTTGAAAATACGAGATTTTACTTAAAGCTAAGATAAATTAAAAAGATGGTTTTCGAAGCGAGCAGGTGCTCGGAAATCTAAACGGTAATAAAATCAATAAAACAAGCACTAGATCAAGGTAATTCTCCGCTGATTTCAGATTCTAAGGTTGAGCAACTATTCAGGGGTTAATTTAAACGCGGTCTAGAACTCAAACATAAAAGTAATATTGCCCCACTTTCGTGATGTATCAATATCTTCGTCTAACAACCTAAATATCTAAACTGTCGTTTGGATTTAGTAATGAAGAAGACGAGCATTAACGATTAGGTTCAATATGTTCACAATTAATCATAACGATCAACTGTCGTTGGTTATGCACTAATTGCTCATCAATGATTTTGTCTAGCAACCTAAAGCACTTTTGATGAATAGATTTAACCTGAAGATCATAGATTAAGTGATCAATTTAATCTAAGCAATATGAACATCTATTGATGAAGACATAAAATTCGGCCCTTTTTGGCTCAACCATAAACAATCCTAAATCACCATTGAAATCTTAATCTAGCTAATGGACTACTCACACATAAAAAATAAAAACGCAACAATCAAATAGAGAGAATTCATCATGAAATTATTTAAAAGGTAAGAGTTTAGAATTCTTCTCCAATAGGAAATTGTTGTGGGATGATTCAGAAAGTGTGAGTTTGTCCAAGGCAGTGGCTCGATGATTACGAATAATGAAACGAAACCAACGTTTGCAATAGAATAATGATAACTCCAAAGTCAACAATATCAAGCTCACTAGGAACAGAACGTAGAAAAGGAAGAAGAGAGAATAATAAAATAAGAACAGAGAGGTTTTTCAAGTGTAGAAGAGAAAGTAATAGAATAGAATAAATCGAAAATCAAATCGAAGTCCCCTTATTTTTGCTCGGCCAAATCCTCCTTTAATGCCCAGCGTGATCTCCTCCAATCCAGTCAACATCTTCCTTAATTTGCACCAAGTCTTGATCTCTCATTAAGGGGAGGATCAAATCTTCTTAAAAATGGTAAGTCAACACCATCTAAGGGGAGTGACTTTAGGAGATACTTCTGAGCTATCAAGGGGAGAATCTAGCGTGTGAGCCCTATCAAGGCCGGTTGCTTCAAGGAATAAATGCTTCTCGGATTCGGGTCTGGGTCAAAGGGGCAAGCAGGTGCTCGCACAGACCGAGCAGGTGCTCGGTTGGGTGATAAGTATTCTTTTTGCTCCAATTCTTCTCCTTTCCCTCAAAGAGCTCCAGCAGCTCCAAATCATGCTCCAAAGCATCCTAGAACCTGCAAAGATACCAAAAAGAACCAAAAAGACTCAAAAAGCAACATAAAACATTAAGTAAATTAGGCTAAAATCCTAATATATCACGCCGCCTCTGTTGGGAATCAACTTGTCGCCGCCGCCGGAAATCGACCTAACGCCATCGCTGTTGGGGGTTCAACCTATCGCTGTTGGGGGTTCAACCTGTCGCCGCCGCAGGAAATCGACCAGTTTCCGCCGCAGGAAATCGACATGCCGCCGCCGCTGTAATTCGACCTATCGCCGCTGCCGTAATTCGACCTATCGCCGCCGCTGTTGGGAATCAACTTGTCGCCGCTGCTGGAAATCGACCTATCGCCACCCCCGCCGTAAATCGACCTATCGCCGCCGCCGTTGGGAATCAACCGAGAAGATCAACAAGAATTCGAAAACCAAACCCAAAATTTACGACCTAGATAAATTCGTTTATCTAGATTAAATTATTTAGTTTGGTTATCTTTTAAATCGACTTTTGACTAGTTATCTTTTAATCTTATTTTTTTCCTCTCTTTTAATCTATTTAGTAGTAAAACATTTGACTAGTTATGTTTAACTTTTAATACTAAGTTTATCATTAAATCCATTCCTCGTAAAAGAAAGGGAAATTGGCAAATATAACACAAAAGAAAATTAAAATTAACTCAATAGTCAAAATTACTGTTTATTGTGTATAATATGTATTATGGACAATTTTGCCCTTCATTTTTCTAGATTAGTATGTATTATGTATTATGTATGAAGGATAAAATCGTAAATTTTCCTATATTAGTTGTTAGTTTTTTTATTATCATATTATTAAATGAGAAGTGTTTTTGCTTACGTGTCGTCCTCAGAGTCATTCTCACGAAATTATGTTTTTAATTAACTTTTAATTTTTAACCGATATTAATATCGTTTGAGAATATTTAATGCATATTCGATTACGTATTTACTTAGATCTTATTAGTAAAATATCGTCTAAGAAAAAAGTAAATATTACATCTTCATTGTTGATAATATTTAGTGAATATATTTTGGTTACAAATCTGTTCGGATATTAATGGTAAGATGTCGTTTTAAAAAAATATATATTATTGATAAGATTTCGCTGATCATATAAATTTTCTCTTGGGGTTTTCTCCATAATTATCTTACAAGTCTCTTAATGGTAAATTAACATTTTAAAACAAAAAATTTTACATAGTTATCTTGATAAATGGAAAACGGCAACCCTAATTTGTAGAACCATGTCTTATATTCTTATATATATAATTAGATACAATACATAATTAGTTAGATTATTTTTTTGTTTTTAAATAGTATACAGTATTGGCACAGAAACATTTAGTAATTTGTAAGGGGAAATATACTAATTACATACCTTTTTCGAAACGCAATAACGGAATCAAAATCTTGATTTAAATAAAATTTAGTTGCAGAAGATGCCGATAACTGAATTACACCTTCATACATCTTAATCAAAACACTTGTCATGATCAAAACTATGTTATCGTTTTTAATGCCACAATATTTTTCTTCAAATTGTTCTGCTTGTTCAGCCCATATCATTACTGGTAGTTGGATTCCACTGGTTATTGAAAGAAAAAAATACTAATAAATTAAAATTTATGGAAAAAATAATATATTAATAGATGCATGTAATTATTACATGTACGTAGATTGTGAATTTAATATATTATTGTTGATGCTAATGAGAAAAAACGAAAAGGAACATGTGAGGAAAACAACAATTTGAGACCGATGAAAAACATACCTTTGTAACAATAAAGTCAAAGTAACTCTTCGAACAATTGATGTAGTCGATGTGTGCGTACAGAGTTTTTTCCATATCTTTAATATACATGATTGCATCTAAGACAAAAACTAAAGTTAGACAGATATGATAAGATAAAATTATAATTAAAAAGTTATATAATAAGAGAAAATTATAATTTAAAATTTATGAGAATTACCGTATAAATCCACATGCATAGAATTTACTTGGCAAAATTCTCGCAGCTTTGAAAACGAAATTTTTCTAAATATATTTGGCAAAACTGTTGTTCTGTGCATCATTCGCTTCTTGCAAAATATGGAAAACATTTGACTAGTTATGTTTAACTTTTAATACTAAGTTTATCATTAAATCCATTCCTCGTAAAAGAAAGGGAAATTGGCAAATATAACACAAAAGAAAATTAAAATTAACTCAATAGTCAAAATTACTGTTTATTGTGTATAATATGTATTATGGACAATTTTGCCCTTCATTTTTCTAGATTAGTATGTATTATGTATTATGTATGAAGGATAAAATCGTAAATTTTTCTATATTAGTTGTTATTTTTTTTATTATCATATTATTAAATGAGAAGTGATTTTGCTTACGTGTCGTCCTCAGAGTCATTCTCACGAAATTATGTTTTTAATTAACTTTTAATTTTTAACCGATATTAATATCGTTTGAGAATATTTAATGCATATTCGATTACGTATTTACTCAGATCTTATTAGTAAAATATCGTCTAAGAAAAAAGTAAATATTACATCTTCATTGTTGATAATATTTAGTGAATATATTTTGGTTACAAATCTGTTCGGATATTAATGGTAAGATGTCGTTTTAAAAAAATATATATTATTGATAAGATTTCGCTGATCATATAAATTTTCTCTTGGGGTTTTCTCCATAATTATCTTACAAGTCTCTTAATGGTAAATTAACATTTTAAAACAAAAAAATTTACATAGTTATCTTGATAATTAATGAAAAACGCCAACCCTAATTTGTAGAACCATGTCTTATATTCTTATATATATATATATGTATACTCTCAACGCAGCAAACACGAGCAGTTTTTAGGTTTTATATATTGTTCTTAAACTAAATTCTTTTTAAACGTCTCTGATGTTTTATGTATGTTATCCATGATTGAATAGTATTTTTTAATCATGATCGATTTTGATTTTTTTGTTTGATTTTGTTATTATTTTGTAGATTCATTCCATAGAGTTCAAACGTTGTTAAGGACATTGCTTAACAAATCATGATGTATTCTTCAAGGTAAGTCTCTTTAATAGATTTGATTGAAACCCTAGCTTTTTGTATATGCATATATGTGTGATTCTTCTTCTAATTATACATATATACAATGCTTCCGTTCTTTCTTTTTTTTGATTTTCCATCGATCCTAATATATTTCTTCCATTCTTTTTTTTGGAACAAGTTCATAGGTGTGATTTCATATTTCGTCTTATTGCTCCAAATTCATCATAATGCATGAACATTGGTGATTCTCTAAAAACTTCATGATCTCCGTATCAAAACAGAGTATTTAGCTCTCTTTGAATTTTTTTAATTTTTTTGTTTTGTTCTTATGGGAGAGTCTCAAGGGATTTGGTTCATCGATTTATTGATTAGGTTTTGATGTTTTGTTCATCGATTCATTTCTTATTGTTTTAATATTATCTCTCTTATTTGTTGTTAACGTGCTCTTGATCTACCACTTCTTCTCCTTTATATAGACTTTTAATATTGTTTTATGTTCACGACTGAGACTAATCGATTATCCTCTCTTATCAGCTTACACCAACCATGACAAGGTAATTCCAAATTAAATAGCTTTTTTCTTTCTTCATAACCATTTTAAACTATTCTTATGTTTCAATTCTCTTTTTGAAGATGTGAGTTGGTGATTTTCGTCAGTGGTGAAAACGAGAAACTTGCTTCTTCGATATTTCAGCTCTTCTTACTCATCTTAAGAGCATTAGAGATCAGATTTCTAAAGGCAGATACTCTGTCACTCTCCGTCCTTCCTCCGTCGCCATCGTCGGAGTTCCTTGGTTTACTAAAGTGACCCTCCAAAGGTAAAATTAACTAATTAATTGACGTTTATGTTAAACCCCCTAAATGCAACTTTGTTATTTTTTCTTCTCTATGTTTGGTTCAATTAGGGTTTAGTAGTACACTCCGCCGTTTTCGTTTTTTTTTTTTTAATATCAATGTACGTTTCTTTTCTTTTTTTGTATTTCTTTTACTTTTTGATTTTCCGTTTTATACTATTCTATCCATCATATTTTATTCATAATCTGTTTGTATTGATTCATGATGTTGTCGTATTCTTCTTTTGCTGACCATTAATTTGCTGTTTGTTTTTTTTTTCAAATAGGTCCATCGTATCAGAATTTAAAGCTTTTATAGTTTTTATATTTGTTCCGTTTCTAATTTACATTATTTGATCTATTATATATTCTTGATAAGTCTTTTTTTTACGTGGATGTTTACTCTTTAGGTTTATCATGATTATATAGACAAACTCTTAGTAAATGCAACTTTGTTATTTTTTCTTCTCTATGTTTGGTTCAATTAGGGTTTAGTAGTACACTCCGCCGTTTTCGTTTTTTTTTTTTAATATCAATGTACGTTTCTTTTCTTTTTTTTTGTATTTCTTTTACTTTTTGATTTTCCGTTTTATACTATTTTATCCATCATAATTTATTCATAATCTGTTTGTATTGATTCATGATGTTGTCGTATTCTTCTTTTGCTGACCATTAATTTGCTGTTTGTTTTTTCTTTCAAATAGGTCCATCGTATCAGAATTTAAAGGTTTTATAGTTTTTATATTTGTTCCGTTTCTAATTTACATTATTTGATCTATTATATATTCTTGA
This sequence comes from Draba incana, assembly GCA_963576765.1. Taxonomy (NCBI): domain Eukaryota; kingdom Viridiplantae; phylum Streptophyta; class Magnoliopsida; order Brassicales; family Brassicaceae; genus Draba; species Draba incana. Next base: position 31,674,115 of record OY755213.1, read on the forward strand.
TAAGTCTTTTTTTTTTTTACGTGGATGTTTACTCTTTAGGTTTATCATGATTATATAGACAAACTCTTAGTATCATTGACAAACCAGAAAACTAATAGGATAGTTGTATATGTGTGTGCCCTTTTTGAGTTGACTTATGTGGTTTCAGATTCTATTTAGCATTAATATCGTGAGTTAGCTTTTTAAATTTTAACCAATGGTGATTTCTTAGGTATTCCATCACTGTGTCATATACTCTTCTCAAAAACATTGGGAACTTAGTCGAGAAAGCACTGGGATTTTCGGAGAAGGAGGTGGCTTGTGAAGCCAATAAACTTTAAGAAATACGAGAACCGAAGAAGATGGCGTGAGAACCATGGGTTGCTAAGTGTGGATGATCGGGTATGTAGAAGCAGGAAGTTGCGGAGCGGTGAATTTATTTTTGAAGGCTTGTGCGCGTCTCTCAAACAAGAGAAACAAGACAGGGAACATGTCGGGAAAAGGAATGAGTGTGTGCTTGTGATGGGAGGTTGAAATGATATCAACATCAGAGATGTGATTCAGTGCATGGAGCCATCATTAGAAACAACATTTGTTTCTTCTGAGAGTGGAGATGTGAAAACCAAAATTCGATTCTTCTGAGAATGGAGCAGAGAGAATCGAGTGTTGCAATCCAAATGCTATCTAATTCATTTGTTCCATACTCAAATCTATGTTAAGATCAAATAGTATCTTGGATATTATAAATAATTTCTCTGTTTATGATTTCTCTCTTTTGTGGCTTTTTACAATTTGGTGTTTTTAATTAAATCTAAAATTTGATTCAATCGTTATAGTATTTGATTGGTATATGTTCGGCTGCTATGTCTAAGCAATTCTAATATTTTCATGCAGTTCTCTACTTTGTTATTAATTATTCATGCCTAATTGATTCAAGATGGTCTTTGATCTCTTGAACTCTTCCTCCCCAAGCAACACAATAGATCTTGATGTTTTGTCTATCGATACAATAAATCTTGATGTTTCGTCTATCGATTTGTTTCTTATCGTTTATATATTATTTTCTTTTTCTATTTGTGAGTGAACATGTTCTTTATTTCAGGATCTCCAAGTATGTTCTTCTTCTCTTTTATATCGACTTTTTTTTTATTTTTAATGTTGCGTTGGCTTCTCGACAGAATCATACTAACCCTAACAAATATTTTTGAAGTTGTAAAAAACACATTAAGAAAAAAAATTCTACCTCACGAAACATACGAATTATTAGTAATAGTACGTAGAAGTTATTTCAAAATTAACATATGAACTCCCTCAAATTTTTTTAACATTAGATTTTCTCTCTTTTTGTGTTTGGTTTGTCTCTAGGATTATAGAGATTGACTAATCATGTTCTCTATCTTTATAGATCGGTAAGTGTACTTTATCTTTATCTTTAGTTTTTGATGAATTATAGTTGCAAACTAAATGCATCTCTTATGCATCAAAACTAATGTTATATGTTAGGTCTTTGTTCGAATTGGTCTGTTATATCAATGATTACGCGACTCCGCATTTTATTATACATCATGATGTCTTCCACAATTTGTTTGGGATTCGGGTTTGAGATCTTGGAGTTTACATTGTTTTCAATCTCTTTTATGTTGTATTTTTGTAAACTTATTCTCTTATAGTGTCTAACTCTATTTTCATTTTTTTATTGTAGGAGTATATATTTGGCTTTCTAATTTCTTTAAGTTTACATATCAAAATTTTGAAAAATGATTTATTTAAAACAAATAATGAAAATGTCACCGGACGAGGAAGCCGGAGAGATACTGGTGGCTTGCGTGGTGGTGATAAACCTGAGAGCTAAAGAGAAAGTGAACACCCACATTTTTTTTAATTAAATAACATTTAAATAATTAATCCGGATTTAATGATCCCATAATCATTAATCCTCAACGATTAATTCACGGTGAACAACACAAGCGGAAAAACATAACCAAATAAATTCAAATCCAAATTTAATACTTAATAACCATAATTCTAAACAAATATCAAATTCCAGGAAAAACACCATAATTCTAACAATTCCAGAAACAACAACCAGCAACCTAAATCAGGCTACTAAGGTTCAACAACAATAGAAATAGAAATCCTATCATCCCCCGTCCTCGCCTCGATTCAACGATCACATGTTTCTTTTACCTGCAACTCAAAAGAAATCGGGAGTTGCGTGAGTATTATCATAAATACTCAGTGGAGCGGTCATCCCCCAATCTTCTTCTTTTTCGTGTTTAAGTTTTTTTTTTTAGTGTTTTTTTATTCAACAAGGTAAATCTTTTGTTCTTATATGTCATATATGTTTAGTTTTTAAATTTATCCTACACGATAATTCCAAACGGGTATTAGTGTTGTTTTTTATATTAGATACCTCATCGTATCATTATATATATGTCAATATGTTTAGTTTTCCAATGATTTATGTTAATTTTAAAAATTAAGTTTCATGTGTGTGTAATATGTTTTGTTTTAAAACCAAGTGGTCGTATCCCAGTGGTACTTGAGGGAGGTAATTCCCAATAAGGTCCCGGGTTTGATTCTTGGCCACCGAGGAATTAAAATTTGGGCATCGCCGGCGACGCAGATTAGTCTCTTGGGCCTAGAAAGCCTTTGGAAAAACTGTGTATAATTCAAAAAAAAAAAAAATGTTTTGTTTTTGGTTCGCAGGATTCGTCTTTAGCTTTGAGATATGCATCTTTCTCAATTCTATAAATCGACTCAGACTTTCTTATACTCATGATGTATCTATTATATTTTGGGCTATTATAAAATCATATTAGTTTGGATTATGTTTTTCTCAACTATTTATCCGTCATCAATTTCTGTTTTTTGTTTTATTTGGTATTTTATTTTTAAACAGGTTTGTTATTATTCATTTCCAAGGTATGCAGTTAGGGAATTGCTTTCTTATACTATAACCATTTGCACTATTGTCGTCTTTTCAATATCTATTGTTCTGATAATTGTTTTATTTTGCGTTTTAGTAGGTTTATTCATGTTTTTCTGATTCTCAATCATCTTATGTGATCGGATTTTACTTTCTTCGGTTAGTATTTTGTGTCAATGGTAGTTACATTGGTGATACATATTGTAAAACTCCGTTTTCGTGCGTCACTTCGTAAAACTCCGTTCATGCTAAAGTTATGTTATGGGAAGGTTACAAACGAAGAGAGTTTGTTCGTGACGACATTGTGGCTATGAAATAGACATAAGCAGAGGCGAAAACAAATGGGGTAGGAACTAAAGAATAATGAGTCACGGGATGCTTGAGTTGTGTAAAGAAAAGGTTTTGAGTTAATGAGTAATATTTAAAGATGGTATTATTGGTTTGTGTATTTTAGTTGATTTGTAAATTTCCTTAGATTTAGAAATATTTGTTATTTAATTTGTAAATCTTATAAATTTTAAAAATCCTTGCAAATCTGGGGTTTTTACCTTGATTTTAGTCTTTGTATTTTTAACATTAAGGTCCTACAAAATCTACTTAAATCCAATGTGATTTTTCATACCGTAAAAAAAGTGTTTCGAACAATGGAGGATAAATACTAAACGCAATTGTTTTGATGCGGACGAGATGAGTATAATTATCGTGAGCAAATTGAAACACTTTTTAAAACTAATACGTAGTTTCGCAATTTTTGATGTGTTCATAAATTAATACGTAGTCTTAATACATGTACACTTTTTAAAAATAATTTATTTTAGAGCTGTATATTTCTTTTTAAAATTTTAGATCAATGACAATTAGAAAAGAGCATTAATCACTGTAGCTATTTTAAAGATTTTTTAGTTAATATTGGATCAGGCCTTCCTAATTTACTTCTTCTTCTTATAATTATTGTTGCTTAACAATCTTAATTTTCAGTAAAAATATATCGGTTACAAGTTACAAACATATATATCAAAATTGGTTTATTATATAAAGAAATCTTTTGGTTGTATCATACTTATGTAAAAATTGGATCATTATATCACTACAAGAAAACAGCCGCAAAACCGACGGAATTTCCGACGGAAGTGATTCCGTCGGAAACTTTCCGACGGTAAACCGACCGATTTCCGACGTAACTGAAATTTTTCAATTCCGTCGAAAATCTGTCGGAATTATTTCCGACCGATAAGAAGACCGTCGGAAATCGGTCGGATTATTGGACCGTGTAACTAGTCGGTGCCGACGCCGGAGGAGATTCCAGTTGTTTGTCGGAAATCCGTCGGAAAATATGAACGTCGATATTACCGTTAATATTTTCCGACAGATTTCCGACAGATACCCAACTAGCTGTCGGAAATCTGTCGGAAAAATTAGCCGTTATATAGCCGTTGTTATATCCGTTGGCTTTCCGACGTCTTTCCGACAGATTTCCGACGGTCAGCGTATTTATATATATGATTCCACACATCTTCATTCACTCACAACAACAACAACTTCCAACCAAACATTTGTTAGAAAAAAATCGTTAAGAGAGGGAGATGTCATCTTCTAGATATTATAGATCGTGGATGGATGAAAAGATGTATGATCCGGAGTCGAAGGCATTAAATGAAAGTTATGCACGGGGTATATGCGAGTTCATGGAGGTTGTCGGGAATCGATCGCACCTGCAAAAAGGTGGTAAGATAAAATGTCCATGTTTAAATTGTTGCAATTCGCGTAATGTTAAGGTAGAACAAGTTTGGCATCACTTGTATACCCATAGTTTTATGCCGGGATACAAAATTTGGTTTTTTCATGGAGAAACTAATTATGATGGTGGTAGTAGTAGCAGTGCACCATATGTTGCGGATAGCTTAGGTGAACATAGAACGGATAGCTTAGGCGAACATAGAACGGAAGTAGATTTTGGTGTAGGTACCGCTGAGATGGTTCATGATGCGTTTAGAGAGAATTTGCCATCGATCGTAATAGGGGAGGATGAGTAGAAGAACCAAATGAAGAAGCTAGAAGATTTTTTGATATGTTAGACGCAGGGAAGTAGCCATTATATCATGGGTGTAGAGACGGACATTCACCTTTATCAACTGCTAGTAGACTGATGACCCTTAAGACGGACTTCAATTTCGCGGAAGAGTGTGTTGATGCGATAGCAGATTTTGTGAAAGATATTTTGCCTGAAGATAATCAGGCACCTGCATCATACTACAAGATACAGAAACTTGTAGCTGGTCTTGGTATGCCGTATCAGTTGATAGATGTATGCATCGACAACTGTATGCTATATTGGAGAGAAGACAAAGACCAGAGAAGATGTAAATTTTGTCGTAAACCACGGTATCTAGATACTGGTGGCAGAGTTCCAATTCCATATAAACGTATGTGGTACTTACCATTGACAGCGAGGTTAAAGAGGTTATATCAATCTGCGCGAACAGCAAAAGAAATGAGATGGCATGCAGAGCATCGTCAAGATGGAGAGATTACACATCCTTCAGATGCAAAAGCGTGGAAACATTTTCAAATGTTGTATCCGGATTTTGCATACGAGTCAAGAAATGTGTACCTCGGGTTAAGTACGGATGGTTTCAACCCATTTGGGAAGCATGGAAGGCAGTATTCTTTGTGGCCCGTAATCGTAACACCGTACAATTTGCCCCATGGTATGTGCATGCGTCGAGAGTTTTTATTCCTCTCCGTTCTTATTCCCGGCCCTGAGCATCCGAAGAGATCACTTGATGTATTCCTCCAGCCATTGATTTATGAGTTACAAATGCTATGGGGTAATGTGCATGAACCGGTTTGTGGTGTAGGGAAAGCTCATAACTGGCACAAGAAGAGTATATTTTGGGATTTTCCGTATTGGAAGGATCATTTATTAAGGCACAACCTCGATGTGATGCATGTTGAAAAGAACTTTTTTGACAACATCATCAATACGGTGTTAAACGTCCCGGGAAAGACAAAAGACAATTTGAAGTCTAGGATGGATGTTTCAGAGATTTGCAAACGTGATTATCTTGAACTTCTTCCCGATGGTACATATCCTTTTCCTCCGTACCGATTGCAAATAGAAAAGATAAGAGAATTTTTCCGGTGGATTAAAGACGAAGTTAAATTCATTGATGGATATGCAGCTAATTTGGGTAACTGCGTTGACTCGCGAAACCTAAAGTTTATGGGAATGAAGAGTCATGATTGTCATGTAGTGATGCAGAGGCTTCTTCCATTTTCTTTTACCCATCTCCTTCCTCAAACTGTCCACGAAGCTATTGTAGGAGTTGGTGCTTTCTTTAGGGATTTATGCACGAGGACACTTACAGTTGAGGGGATCCGCAATTTAGATGCCAATATACAAGTGATCCTTTGCAATCTTAAGAAGATCTTTCCGCCGTCTTTTTTGATGTTATGGAATATCTTCCCCTACACCTCCCCCGAGAAGCCGAACTAGGTGGTCCCGTTCAATTTCGTTGGATGTATCCTTTTGAGCGGTACATGTTCCATCTAAAGAAGAAGGTCAAAAATTTGGCTCGAGTTGAAGGTTCTATTGTCGCACAGAGTATCAATGAAGAAGCATCACAGTTTGCGGAATATTACTTTCCACGGGAAGTTCGTACGAAGAGTAGACGTCCTGCTCATCATGATGATATAGGTAAGAAAGTCATGTATCACGCGCTGGTCCCTGAGTTGTTTTCGCAAGTTGGCCGAGTGACTGGGAGAGGGAAGAAACGCTTCCTATCACAAGATGAGTGGAGTCACTTACATATGTATATCCTAACGAAATGTGAGGAGATGGCGGAGTACGAAAGATAAAAACAGAACTTATTTAAATACCTCTTTTTTTTAATACCTAAGTAATATATAGGTTTCATATGTTATATATTGTTGTTTGCTTTCAGGATTTACATTGCATCAATACGTCGCTATTATCCGGAAATGACAGAAGACGAACTTGGTGAATCTAAGGAAACCGAGTTTGTAAATTGGCTGCAATATAACGTAAGTTTTTAAAAAACGCTTATATATCTTAAAATTAGTGAATTAATTAATACTTAATTAAATGTTTGTTTATTAATTTGTCTAAATTATTATCTCACGTTTCTGAAGGAATGAAGAATGGAGAAAGGTTTCCGACATGGTTACAAGAGATAGTTTCTGGCCCAAGCTTCGAAGCAACTTCATACGTTCGGTATTGCACTAGGGGATTTGCATTTAGGATTCATGAAGAAAGGCCGAGGCCAACTGCAGATTACGGTATTTCAGCTACATGTGGTGATGTAGTGTACTACGGGATTCTCAAAGAAATATTGCAAGTGCGCTATCCAGGAATGTTGGGCATGAGGTGCATTGTTTTTTTGTGTGAGTGGTATGATCCAGAAGGTGTTCAGGTGAGCCAATTTGGCGTCACTTCATGAAATTCTTCTAGGAGACTGCAAAAGTATGACTCATTCATCCTTGCATCACATGCAGACCAGGTTTGATTTTAAAATTTTATAATACGTGCGTTATTGATAAATAATGATATTGTAATTAATTGCCTAAATTAAATATGTTTGTTTCAGGTATGCTATATTTCTTACCCTAGGGTAACACATCGAGGAGATCCTTGGATTACAGTGACTCCAATTAATCCAAGAGGGAGACTATATGGAGTTGTTGAGCACGATGCTATGCAACCAACTAGAATTACTCCGATGGATCCAGTTGATCATTCTTCTGCGGTGGACCTTTTTGTTGAGTTCACAGAATTTGGTGATAATATAGTACATTCAGAAGAAGAAGTTGGAGAATTTGATGAAGACGAAGACACAATTCCTTCGGAAGGATTAGAATCAAACTCAGATTAGTTACATTATATGTTTGTATCTGTAAACATAAACAAGAATTTCATATTATTTATATTTTTGTTTTCTTTTTTAATAACTTGATTTTCCTCGGAAATCTGTCGGAAATATATATAAATTTCCGACGGATTTTCGATGGATGATTCATATCAGGCAAACCTTAAAGAACGACACGTGTTTCCACAAAACCGTCGGAAATCTGTCGGAAATATATATTTCCGACAGATTTCCGACGGTTTTGTGGATTTGAGGTCAAATTCCATAATTTTGAGAAGACAAAGTCTCGGCATATAGTTCTAACAACAAAAGTAAAAGATAATAGAGTAAATAACCTTGTCGATGTTATATAGAACATGATTTGCGATTTTGTCATGTTTCAACCAAAAGCGTTTCATACAGTTACATATACAAAACAATAGATGTTTACTGAAAATACTAAAAATACTAACTGTTTAGAATTTGAATGTTACAATGATCATTATCAAGTATTTTATCTTCTAAATCATGATCCAATCATATTATTAACTTGTAACTACGAAAACGGATCGTTAAAAAGCTCAAAACCACATACCCGTGGAAATCCGTCGGAAATATGTATGATTTTCCGACGGATTTCAGACGGATTTGCCAAATTTTACCCGCGAAATGAAAAATAAATACCGCGAAATCAGTCGGTCCAAAACACGCGTCCATTTGATTTTTTCGATTTCCGACGGATTTCTGACAGATTTAAATCCGTCGGAAATGTTGTTTTTATAACCCGACCATCTTCTCCGCGGAGAACACAACCGACGCTCTAAAATCCGAGATTTCGCCGCCGCCGCTCCCCTCTGCCTCCGATCCTCTCCGCCTCCGATTCTGGGTCTTCTCCGCCGGATTTCGCCGCCTCCGTCTCCTCCGATCCTCTCCGCCGCCGCCTCCACCGATCCTCTCCACCTCTTCATCTTCTCTTCTCTTCTTCACCTGATTTCACCGCCGGAAAACCGCACCGCCGCCTCCTCCGCTTCGTCTTCTCTTCATGGCGGAAATTCCTTCCCATTTGTAAGTTTCCTCAAATTATTTATTCATTTTGGTTTGTGAATTAGGAATTGAGATGTTAGATTTAGGATTAGGGAAGTTAGATTTTAGGTTTAGGGAAATTTTAGAAATGTTTTTTTGTTGTGAAAGTTAAATTTAGGATTAGGGTTAGATTTATGATTAAGAAAGTTAAATTAATCAAATTGGTTTTTTTGGAAATTTAAGAAATGTTTTTTTTAAACATTTGTATTTTTATAATTATATATTTAACCAATTTCGAAATTTTAAGAGAATGAATTAATTTTTCAATTTATATATATATTTTTTATAAATTTTATATAATTAGATTTAGGGAAAATATATTTTAAAAAAATTGTTAGCATTTTTTACTAATTTAAAAAAAAAATTAAGGATTAATTTAGAATTTTAGAAATTTAATATTTTAGAATTTTAAATTATGTAACAATTACTTAAGAATTTTAGAATTTCTTAATAATTTTACCATTATTTGAAAAAGTTAAGATTTTTCATAACTTTAAAATTTTTTTAATATAAATGTAGGGATTATAGTGGTTTCGCTGCAACTAGAGTAAGGAAAATTATGTAACTAGAGTAAGGAAAATTATATTTTATATATTTTGGAAATTTAAGAAATGTTTTTTTAAAAAATTGTATTTTTATAATTATATATTTAACCAATTTAGAAAGTAAGGAAAATTATATTTTATATATTTTGGAAATTTAAGAAATGTTTTTTTAAACAATTGTATTTTTATAATTATATATTTATGAAATTTCGAAATTTTAAGATAATGAATTAATTTTTGAATTTATATATATATTTTAATAAATTTTATATAATTAGATTTAGGGAAAATATATTTTAAAAAAATTGTTAGCATTTTTTACTAATTTTAAAACAATTATAAGGATTAATTTAGAATTTTAGAATTTTAATATTTTAGAATTTTAAATTATGTAACAATTACTTAAGAATTTTAGAATTTCTTAATAATTTTACCATTATTTGAAAAAGTTAAGATTTTTCATAACTTTAAATTTTTTTTAATATAAATGTAGGGATTATAGTGGTTTCGCTGCAACTGGCAGCGGCGGACGTCGTCGTCGTGCGAGTCGTCGTCGTGCGAGTAGACCTCGTTCGAGTACGACGTCTACACCAACACCGTCGTCTACACCTCTACAGACGCCGGTGACACCACCAGCCGCCACAGCACCGTCGCAGATTAGCGTCGAGGACTTCATGGGTCTTCCTGGACGAGAGAGGTTGACTAATCTCCATCCAGACAGATTCGGTACAGACAGATGGTAAGTTTTTTGTTACATTTTTTTTTTTTTACTATTTTAATTTAATTGTGACTAATGTTATTATATTGTTACATTTTTTTCCCGTAGGTTTGGTGATTCTCGCAGCGGGATTTCGAAGTCCCTCAACAAGATGGAAAACTCTTTGCTCAGCCGTCCGTATCCGACGTAGACCGCCATGCCACTGGAGGATCAAGAAATGTGGTTTCGCCAATTTGCGGTAAGTCATCTGTTTTCACAATTTTTACTTTCATTTAAAGTATTATTTTTTTTATTTAATTTTTTTTTTTCCAACAAGAATTTAGGTGGGAACCACACTTGACCGCTCGGGTCAGGAGGAAATTCGACTTGAAAGTGGGACGGCACTATTCGAAGAAGGTGTTCGAGTGGAAGGATAAGTGGCAACACGATCAGGTGCCAAAAGAGATGGTTCAGAAGCCGGACTTGTGGAACGGGTTCATCGCCTATTGGCAACAAGAGGATACCAAGGCGAGCTCTACATATCATTCTACCAACCGGAACAGCACGCGCAACGGCAAGGGTAAAGCCACCCACAACCTTAGAGCTACCAGCAAGGAGACAAAGGCTAGAGATATGGTAAGTTTTTTATGTACGTCTAGATATTTATTAATTTTTTTTTAGTTTTATACATTTATATTATCAAATAAATATCTAACAACTGCAGGCTAAGGAGTTGGGTCGGGAACCCAACCACTTGGAACTTTTGCTAGCAACACACACCGACAAGGATGGTGTCATCCAGGACCAGGTAGCTCGGGAGATCAGTGAGAGCGTCCGAAGAATGGAAGAAGAGTACATTCTTTCTCAGCCACTCACGGAAAGAACCCCTCCCATCACCCAAGCCCCGGACGACATCATCAACGAATTCGTCTTAAAGGTATGTAAAATTTATAATAGTTTTCAAGTCTTTTTCATTTACAATTTGTTCCCGCAGGTTACTCCGCAGAGCAAAGGGCGGATTTATGGTCTTCCCGACGATGCAGGATCATCGGGGTCTTCTCGTTACTACGACTCATCCGACCTGAGAGCCCAGATGCAGCAAAAGGACGTCGAAATTGAAGATTTGAAGACGACGGTCCAGCAGATACAAGATGCACAAGCGAAGCTAGAAGTCGAACGGGCGAAGGAAAGGGAGATGATGGAACGGATGATGGCGTACTTGGGGCGCAACCCGGATTTTCCTCCGCCGCCCACCGAGTAGATTTTTATTTTCAACATTTTTGTAAAACAATCTTACTTTTTATTTTAATTTAAATAATTTCAAATTTTAAATTAAAAATTTATATTAAATTAATTATTATTTAAATTATTATCATTTTTAATAATTTCTCCGAATCCGTCGGAAATTGATCCGTCGGAAAGCTGTCAGAAATAAAACCGTCGGAAATCTGTCGGAAATACATCCGCCGGAAAGTTGTCGGAAAGTCGTCGGTTTACAAGTTATCTGAACCCGTCGGCATTTTGTCGGAAACAAAACCGACTGTTAACCGACGGCTATTCTTCCGACGGGTTGCCGGACTCCGGCAGGCTGTCGGAAATAAGTCTGTCGGAAATCCGTCGGAATTTGTGACGGATTTCCGATAGACTTATCATTTCCGACAAGATAGAACTGACGGAAATATCTGTCGGAAATCTGTCGGAATATGCATTTTCCGACAGATTTCTGACGGATTTTGCCGTCAGTTTCTCGTTGTTTTCTTGTAGTGTATATGAAATGAAACCTACTTGATTGTTGATTTGTAAGCGTGTAATGCAACCCCAGCTCATGCTTACACATAATCCGACACTTGTGACAAATCCACCAATATTCGGGAGCATATGGGTATAAACGCTGCATATGGGTATAAACTCCAAAAGCAGACGCACCAAGAACACATATAAAGGTGATATACACCTATTAAAAGCGACATAGGGATCAAGAAGACGATGAAACAATGGTTTGCATCAAGACTCTATGATTCCCAAACTAATCAATTCCTATCGTGTTACGAATCTTGCATTCTAAGAAACAATCTATTTTGTATATAGACTCTGATTCTTTAACCAATCAACCAATGATTCGTATTGCATTACGTATCTTGCATTACAAGAAATGAACTCATAACAACTTACACACTTAAGATGATTTTTCACGATTTGGAGTGATTTAACAGAAGTTGTTGAGATTAATACATTTTGGTGTTCTATTATTATGCTTTTGGATCTGATTTAAGACCTTTTTTTTTTGTTTTGCAAGTTTAATTATTTTCTTTGAGGTTAATATCAATTGTTCTTTCAAACATGGATACGTTATATATATATATATCATCTATTTTATTATATTATCATGTTTGTGTTTGTTGTTTTAAGGTTTGTTGGTGTTGATTGTTTTGTCACCTTTTAACTTTTTTTTTTTTTTAATATTTGCATCTTGTGTTTGTTGAATTCATTTCTCATTAATTTTATTTTCTTTTCCTCTTTCAAGAATTTTTATCTCACATGGCATCAATGATTTCAATGATGATTTTTACTGTAATTTAATTAATGTTTATGCTTCTAATATCTATTTAATTGAACAACTCATATTGTTTTATAGATTTTACAAAACAATTATCTTATTCTTATTTTCGTATATGTGTTAAATCTAATATTATCCTAGATAATATCATTAACCAATATTAGTAACGCCCATTTCGAAAAACTGTTTTTGGTTTTTTGGTACTTGGTAGATCAAAATCTTGAAACCATTGTTGGTGGTATTGTGTGTTAGTTACTTGGAGCAGAATCCGCAGCATTGGCCAGTGATACATACAATGGTGGTGAAGGATATAGAGAACATGAACAAGCTAAAGATAGATCTATAGTGTGACTTTGAACAAGTAAAATAGTGGTACAATTGTAAACGAAAGCTGAGAATAAACTACCTCAAACTCCTAACTATTCTTTAAATTTGTGCATATATACTTTATGTTTAACATTTGAGAGAGCAATAATTCATGTAAATAAAAAAATTTAATTGGATATTGTTGTTTCAAATTTTTATGTAGAAACAAGAAAAAAACTCATTAATCAAATTATTCTATAAAATGATATAATGTAGAAAATCTTATTGTGACAAATCGATGATTTGTACCAAGTCATGATCCCAAGCATTCTAATGTTACGAGCATGATTAAGAGGCATTCATGCATTCAATCCATTACCGTATTAAGTGGGGCTTTAGGTAAGAGGAAAAAAGAGAGACTCTTTCTAATACAAAAAACTTAACGAGGAGTTATGAGAATTTGAATGGAATTTTAAGACAAAAAATTATATATAATTCTATGTTTTACAATACTATAAATTACTAGAAGAATATAAAACATGAAGAAACAATTAACAACAAAAATATTTCAATTATTCATTTCTTTCTACAGAAGAATATTATTACAATAAAAATGTAATATTACAAGTAAATTTATAATTTGTTGCATAACTATTTGATATATATAATATTGTATATGAAAAATGATTATATTTTTATATATTTTGTCTCAGGACCGATTCGAACATTTCATGATTTTTTCGGTTGTTGATTTTAGAACCACATAATTACAGATACCGAGGCTTTTAACCTCTGCATCTAAATTTTGCTGACGCTCCAACATTTTTTTAACTAAAGTACATATTATTTTTTTTAAAACGTACATATACCACAAATATTTGTTTTATAATTTATCATCAGTGTAGACCCGAATAGAATTTAGAGGAAATATTGATGTTAGCCCCCATATTGTGGGCCCCCCATTTTGTGGGGCCCACAATTTTAAGACAGAAAATTATATAATAATGGTATTTCTATGTTTTACAATACTAAATAAAATAAATTACTAGAAAAATATAAATTATGAAGAAAAAATTAACAACAAAAATATTTCAATTGTTCATTTGTTTTTACAGAAGAATATTATTACGATAAAAATGTAATATTACATGTAAATTTTTTTATTTGTTGCATAACTATTTGATATGAAAAATGATTATATTTTTTATATATTTTATTTGGGGCCCCGAAAATCTCAGGACCGATTCGAACATTTCATGGATTTCGGTTGTTGATTTTAAAACCACATGATTATAGATACTGATGTTTTTAACCACTGCATCTAAATGTTGCTGACGCTCAAACGTTTTTTTAACTAAGGTATATATATATATTTTTAAACGTACATATACCACAAATATTCGTTTTATATTTTATCCTGTTTATTTATGTACGCCTTAAGAGAATTTAGAAGAAATATTGGTGTTAGCCCCCATATTGTGGGCTCCTCATTTTGTGGGGCCCACAATTTTAAGACAGGAAGTTATATAATAATGGTATTTCTATGTTTTACAATTCTAAATAAAATAAATTACTAGAAAAATATAAATTATGAAGAAAAAATGAACAACAAAAATATTTGAATTGTTCTTTTGTTTTTACAGAAGAATATTATTACCATAAAAATGTAAAAAATTTATTTGTTGCATAACTATTTGATATATATATGAATTTGAATGCATGTATTAATATTAACTACCTCTATCTAATTCATATCAATAATATATATTTTTTCATTTTCACAGTACCATCATTCCATGTGTTTATAAACATGTTTCTGTTTATGATTTGAAAAAATTATTCCGGAATAAACATCCCGCGCTGGGCGCGGGTCTACGACTAGTATTTATTATATGGCTATTACGCTAATTATAATTCAAAATTGTGGTATTCGAATTAACCCTAAAAAGAAAAAGGACTTGCCAAAAAAATGGGCTTCACAATAAAAGAAAGAAAATTAAAAATAATTTTGGATCGGAGATTCACTGCTGTTAGCCAACTACCACAGGCCACGTGGCCATCTTTGCACACTCTCTTTCTTCTTCTTCGTCTTCTTCTCTCTCTTCTCGTGTTCTGGTAGCTGAGCTGATCTATTTGTTTCCCTCCCATTTAATAATGGTTTCTCTCTGAACCTAACAACAAATCTACTCTCCACCTAACATTTCTCGCTGCTCGACTCGCCAAGTGACCAGGTTCGTATTCCTTTCTCAAATCTTCATTGGAAGTGTCAGATCCGTCTTTCTTTTGATTCCGATCTCTGTTTTTTTCTGGGTTTAAAGCCTAAAGAGCTAGTGATGATTCAATAGTGGATTCATTGAGATCTAAACTGACATGGAATTTGCAACTGGTTAAGATTTGGAATTGTGGGTTCGATCCCAGTTCGTAATTTTTATAATCCGGGATTATTGGATTCAAAAGCTTCTTATTTGATTCGATTTCTCAATCACGGTTTCATCAATTTTGTAGTTGAATTAGCATTGAAAATGTGGAAGTACAAGTATGATCTGTTTGATTTTTATTGCATTTTTCCTGTTGGATTGAATTGTAAGATTTCGTTTCTGAGTTGTGATTTTCAGAGCTTACAACATGGCTACGGGACAGCTATTTTCACGCAACACGCAAGCCTTGTTCTACAACTACAAGCAGCTTCCAATTCAACGGATGCTTGATTTTGATTTCCTTTGTGGTGAGTGTGAATTACATTTGGTGTGAAGCAAGTAATTTGGAGTTTTTTCATTAATCTTTTTACTCTTTTTTTCAGGTCGAGAAACTCCTTCTGTTGCTGGTATCATTAATCCAGGTTCTGAGGGATTCCAAAAGCTATTCTTTGGTCAGGAAGAAATCGCTATCCCTGTTCATGCAGCGTAAGTTAAACATACCATTTCGATATTGCGAATGACAGACGATTCAAACTTAGTTTTATCTGTTTCTTGCAGCATTGAAGCAGCATGCGCTGCGCATCCCACAGCAGATGTATTCATCAACTTCGCATCCTTTAGAAGGTTCGTGTAGTTTTAGTTTTTGTAATCATCGCTGTCTCTCTTTGTGATTCATTTGTGTGTTGTATTCGATAGTGCTGCTGCTTCGTCCATGGCTGCTTTGAAGCAACCAACTATTAAAATGGTTGCCATAATAGCAGAAGGTGTTCCGGAGTCAGACACTAAGCAGTTGATTGCTTACGCTCGTGCTAACAATAAGGTGGTCTATAAAACCTTGGTTCCTCATGATGAATAGCTCATACATGAGGCATTGTTGATCTTCTGTTACTGATTGGTCGGTACAGGTTATTATCGGACCAGCTACTGTTGGAGGTATTCAAGCTGGAGCCTTTAAAATTGGTGACACTGCTGGAACAATTGACAATATCATTCAGTGCAAGTTGTACAGGCCCGGATCTGTTGGCTTTGTCTCGAAATCTGTATGTTGCGCTTTTATAGTCTTCCTTATTATCCTCTTTTGTAGTTTTAATCTGAGATTTTATTTCTTTTCTTCTCTATTTTGTACAGGGTGGTATGTCTAATGAAATGTACAATACCATTGCCCGTGTGACAGATGGGATCTATGAAGGTGGGTTTTCTTTTACGCTCAGATTTTACTACTGTATCTATCCCCTGAAGAGAATTAAGCGGAGTGTATGTTTTGGAATGGCCACAGGCATTGCTATTGGTGGGGATGTGTTTCCGGGCTCGACCTTATCTGACCACATCCTGCGGTTTAACAACATCCCACAGGTATATTAATCTCGATTTGTAAATTTGTTGCTCAGTGGGATATCCTCATGCCTATTCATCTTTTTCTACTGTTTAACCATGAGAGAAGCTATGTTTAGAAGGAATCTGGCCTTCCTTTTCTTATTTAGCTAATGTGTTTAACTATAATGTTATTGTAATCCTTTTAAAAATATTGTAGATTAAGATGGTGGTTGTACTTGGAGAGCTTGGAGGAAAAGATGAATACTCTCTAGTTGAAGCTATGAAACAAGGAAAAGTTATCAAACCAGTGGTTGCATGGGTTAGCGGGACTTGTGCACGACTTTTCAAGTCCGAAGTACAATTTGGTCATGCAGTAAGTGCCACCCAAAAACTGAAACTTTAAACACTAACCTTCCTCTGCTGGCTATAAAAATCACTCTTTAATATGATCTGAATCAGGGAGCCAAAAGTGGTGGAGAAATGGAGTCTGCACAAGCCAAGAATCAAGCGCTCAAAGATGCTGGAGCTATTGTACCCACTTCATTTGAAGCCCTAGAATCTGCAATCAAGGAAACTTTTGACAAATTGGTCAGTCTCCAGTTAGATGTGCCCTGAGTTTGCATTTCCTTTTGTTGTGATCTTTATGTTCATGTTTTTTTATCATTCCTCCTAGATTGAAGAAGGAAAGGTCTCTCCTATTAAAGAAATCATTCCTCCACAAATCCCTGAAGATCTCAGTATTGCAATCAAGAGTGGAAAAGTCCGGGCTCCTACTCACATCATCTCCACCATCTCTGATGACAGAGGTATATATGATTCTTCTGAAACTAAACTATCTTCTTATTCTTCTGAGACAAGACTTGAGACAAGGTCTTTGCAAATTTGCAGGGGAGGAACCATGCTATGCTGGTGTGCCAATGTCTTCAATCATTGAACAAGGTTTAGGCGTGGGAGATGTCATTTCTCTCCTATGGTTCAAACGCAGTCTTCCTCGTTACTGTACCAAATTCATTGAGGTTCCATTTCTTTTTATGTCCTAACACAAATATTGAATACTAGGAGCTAGTGAGAATGAGTATGCTTGCTGAGCCTGATACTTTGAGCCTTTGATCAGATATGCATAATGTTGTGTGCTGACCACGGCCCATGCGTCTCGGGAGCTCACAACACCATCGTAACAGCAAGAGCAGGAAAAGACCTTGTCTCAAGTCTTGTCTCAGGTGAGTTTAACATCTAGATTCCCAATCTCTTCCATGTGAACTTTGCTATAATAATAACTGATAATGCTTCCAACAAACAGGTCTATTAACAATTGGTCCACGATTTGGTGGTGCCATTGATGACGCAGCACGATACTTCAAGGACGCTTGTGACAGGGTAAAAACCCTTTTCCCACTCACCTCAACTGCATCACACCTTTCTTGAACCTAAGATATAATTGGTACAAAAACGGTTTGCCTTTTTCAGAGTCTCACACCTTACGAATTCGTGGAAGGCATGAAGAAGAAAGGAATCCGTGTCCCTGGGATTGGTCACAGGTAAGAACCAGCTATTTTAGGCCTCAATTCTTTGATTTCACATGTAAACGAAGAAAGTAGCGTTTGAAACAATTCTCTTAAGGAATTTCTGTTTCCTTGTATCTTATTGGGATATTGTAGAATCAAGAGCAGAGACAACAGAGACAAAAGAGTGGAGCTGCTTCAGAAATTCGCTCGGTCTAACTTCCCTGCAGTGAAGTACATGGAATATGCAGTCCAAGTAGAGACATACACACTCTCAAAAGCCAACAACCTCGTACTCAACGTAGATGGAGCCATAGGATCTCTCTTCTTGGACCTTCTCGCTGGAAGTGGGATGTTCACTAAGCAAGAGATCGACGAAATCGTCCAGATTGGTTATCTGAATGGCCTCTTCGTCCTTGCTCGATCCATCGGTTTAATCGGGTATCACTCCTAAGTCCTAACCAGACTCATACATCTTTGTTTTTGAAACAAATTTCATTTGAGTTTATGTTTATGTTTTGATCCTGAAAAACTATGTGAATAAATTTGGTGCAGGCACACATTTGACCAAAAGAGATTGAAGCAGCCACTTTACAGACACCCATGGGAAGATGTATTGTACACCAAGTAATCAAATCATATCATTATTCACTTCTTATTATTCTTATCCTCTCGCCCTCCAATTAGGCTCTTTTTTTTGTGTGTTTTATATGTTTGTTCTGAAGATTATCTGTGTTTTCTTTGTAATTTCCCATAACTTTCTGGTTATTTACATCCCAATTATTATAAAGTCTCAATAAAAAAATTACATTTATAAACGCATCTAACGTTGAATAATATAAGAATGTCAAGAAGTTTCTTTATGCAAAGAATGTATTCAAGAATCATATGACTTTGATATGATTCTGTAAATCCTTAGTAGACGCAAACTATGCGATGTTAGCACAGGTAAATTAACAAATTGAACACTTCATAATCCTTGCTAGAAGAATATATATAATGTTTTAAATATTGTACGGTTCTCCTGAATCTTAGATGTTCTACGTTTTGACATTAATTTGTGTATGTATATGGGTTTGTCCAAAACTGAAGCGATACGAAGCTGAGACCCACATTCCAAGAACTGATGGAGAAACTAAGAGACCTGCAGAGAAAGTATACAATACAGTTCCAAGCGAATCGTACTGCCTTACTTGACAATGCTCTCCTCAAGGACAACTAAACTAAACCAAAGTTGAGCCTTTACCTCTATGCCTTTTCGTTCCTCAACGCACCGCTTCAGGACTCGGAGACTGTTGATAAAAACAAAGAAAGATTGAGAATTGGTCTGTCTTGAGCAGCTGATTTTATCGGGTAACTCTCGAAACCGGACACATTCATCTTTGTTCTTGAAGCAATTTGAGTTGTTTTGATCATCAAAACCATGTTTGAATATAATTGTTGCAGGCACGCATTCGAGCTGAAGAGATCGAAGCAGCCACTGTACTGGCACTCGTGGGAAGATGTATTGTACACCAAAGTAATCTACTTCTCATATTAATTTTTGTAAGAGGCTTGTTTATTTTGTGTGTGTGTGTATTTCATACATTTGCTCTGAAGATAATAAATAATCTGTGTTTTGTGATTTCTCTAAACTCAATGTTTTTAATATTCTTACAACGTCCCAGAACATTTTCGTACATTGTAAACGCATCTAACTTTTTTTTTGAACTACCTTCTGCTCTGAAGGTATCTTTGTTTCTTTTTGGTTTCAAACACGTACGTACCAATAGTTGTTCTAATTAAACCAATAAAATTGCCACCAAACCCAAACGAAGGTCAAACAACAATTTACTTATTTTAGAAGTTATATCTGGAAATTGGGTGTTCAAGGTTTTACGGTTCATCTTTAATTCAGATTTTAAATGGTTGAAGCTTTTTGTTTTCTTTCTTTTAAGGTAAGTCTTTGAATTTCTTAAACAAAAAAAACAAATCTTTGAATTTCGTTTTTTTTATCTTTGAATATAGTTTTATAAAGAAACCAAATAACTTGAATATCACCTTATGAAGTTAGCATTTATTAATGAAGAACATATCCGCAAGAAGAATAGAATATACGATTTTAATTTAAAAAGGTGAGTTAGCTGCTGATATTTTGGCCAACATAAGAGCATGTTTATGGGTGGTAAATATAATTGGAGTAATTTATGAATTTTATAATATTATTAATTGTTTTGGGATTGATGAATAGAAAGAGATAGAGAGATGTTGCTATATTTACCTATAAAATAGTTGCTATATTTATATACCCAAAAATGGTTTGGGTAAATATAAGAATTTATATTATTAAAAATCTCTTATATTTACCCAAATTTACCACCTATAAACATGGCCTAAGACTTCCTCTTCGATAGCGATCGCAATATTGTAGTTGAATTGGTGGGGGGCGAGTTCAATTTATTTTCCTTTCAATATTCTATTTTGCTCTAATTGTTTTTCATTGTTTTGTATTAAAAAAAGAAAATAATATGAATCTTTCGAATTTTAACGTTGATATAAAAACCAATATTACTAAAGATATATCCATGATTTACTGTTACTAATGATAATGACAAAACAATGATGATTTTTGTACACAACAAAAACAAACACTATAGAATCAGTGTTTTGTAGTCAATGTCTCGTTGTGACTTGTGACTTGTGACTTGTGAGACCTACATATATAGTCTTTTTCTATAAAACCAAATGTAGATAGTTTTAACGGATTATTATTGACCTTTTAAATAAGCTGTGTTCCAGAAATCAAAGTTGAAATCTTGCTTAAAAGAAATTTCTATAAATCATGTTCAACAGAACTCCTGAATTACTAATAAATTATTTTATTTAAACTCAACACAAATACAAGATTTTATCACTAGCCACTAGGTAACTGATCGTGTGGGTACCCATTATCCAATGGTACGTAAATAAATATTGCAGTGCGTATAAATTACATTCATGCAATTGGTGAAAAGAAAATAAAATCATTGTACGCATTATTAGGTAACATAGTATAAAAAAATAAAATAAAAAACCTCTAAGGAAGAATGTGAACACTCTTCTACACGTACAATTTATCTTTCTTACGCATTATGACTTTTTCGAGTGGTTGCAATTTTTTTTTTTTTCTGCCTAACCAACAAATTGTCAAGTACCAATAAATTAGAACCGGCCAACTTCCTCTTTTCTCTTCTTCTCTCTACGATCATAAATTTAGGTCAAACCCTTGCATTAAAAATATACTACCAATTTAAATATGTCGTATTAAGTAGTTTCTCGATCATGCGTACATTCGATTTTTTCCCATTTTGCGATGTAATATCTCGTTCCTAATTTTTACCAAAAAAAAAAATTAAATATCTCGTCCCCAAATCAATATGTTTATTTTACGACAGTCAATGACCACTACCATCATAAATTTAATTTTTGCGTCCATTATCTTCGTTTTTTTTTTGTTAAAAATATTTTCGATTTATATTATTTTTTTTATCACACTTTTTTTTTTTTCAAGG
Organism: Draba incana; assembly: GCA_963576765.1. Lineage (NCBI taxonomy): Eukaryota > Viridiplantae > Streptophyta > Magnoliopsida > Brassicales > Brassicaceae > Draba > Draba incana. The sequence goes on from OY755213.1 coordinate 31,695,839, forward strand.
ACTAAGAAGCTAGCTGTCTCGATTACACTTATTGTTATTGCTGAAAAGTTTATTCTCTATGGCTCTATCAAAATTTTCTCACCCGATCAACGTACTTGAGTTCAACACAATATCACGTATCAACAACGTTATGCTTTTATGAAAAGTTAAAAAAAAAAAATCGTTTTTGTTTTTTTTTAAACGTTCTCAAGGATTTGCCTCATGTTATAATGACAATTAATGATTTCAGAATTTCATTATGGTGGATATATGTGCGAACGAAAGATTATCCAGGGAAAATTGTTCACTTATATTATGAGTTAGGTGCCGCAACAAACATGTGACCTATAGGCTATAGTGCTTAATAAAAATAGTTAGTTAATTAACATGTTGTTTGGTGCTAATTACAAAAGCAAACAAGAAGAGTCGTCCATATAACACCACATGAAATCTTTGCGTTTCAACATGCTTCTTATCATCGTTTGTTTTGTTTGTTTGTTTGTATAAGCTTCTTACTTCTTCTCATCGTTTGATAGTACTTTAATTTATTTTTAAAACCACACCTAATGTTAAACTCAATACTAGTTTTAATATCCAGAGAATTACTGTATAGAAAGCAAATACAATAAGAGAATGAGTTCTGTAGCAGCATTAAATTTTAGTGCTTGCTTCTAAGAAATATTAACATTAAAGACGTATCTTTTCATCGTCCATATAAGTTTCTGATTATAAGAGCATCTTCCACACACTTTCATAAATGTCTAATATAACCAAATGACATAATTACCTTTCTTAGGAATTTGCATTTATTCCGCCAAAGAGTATTTATTCCGCCAAATGACATAATTACCCCTCTTAAGAATTACCAAATGACATAATTATCCCTCCCAAAGAGTATTTTGCGAGAATCTTAGGAATACCACTATCCAAAACAATTCTCTTAACTTTACATCCCATGCCATCATATATATAACCAAATGACATAATTACCCCTCTCACAAAATACACCATTTCTCTCTCTCTCCCCCCCTCTCTTCTCTGTTCTCTTGGCGAAAACCTAGATCTAAATGGAGAAGATCTCGGGCAATTTGCATTTATTCCGCCTCCGATCGCCACCGTCACGGCCGCCGTAAATCCTACCACTACGTTCGCCGCCGAAATTCCTGATAAGCCATTGATGATTCCGAAAGAGCCAGAGCACGTGATGAAGCTGGGAGATGGATCGGTACTTAGGAAGAAGACGATTCTTAAGAGCGACCATTTCCCAGGTTGTCAAAACAAGCGTATGTCTCCTCAGATCGAAGGCGCTCCTAATTACCGCCAGGTCTCTTTCTCTTTCTCATTCTCCGATCTCGATTTTCTCATTTTCGCTGCATAGTAGTGGATAATTTCGATTTGAACTGTGAATTTTGACTCGGAAGCTACAGCCTCTGGTGGTAGTGAGAGATTTTTGGATCTCTTGTGTGTTCAAATATCTGGTTGTGCGAAATGAGCTGAATCTGTGAACGAAATCGAAATAGGATTTTCTTCGGAATCAGAACGAACACTAACTTTAGGTGGAATATAGGTTTGATGCACTAAACTAGCTATAGTTGTAGAATTTGGTGCCTCTTTCATTTATGCGTGCTTGTGTGTTTTAAAATGCAGATTCCATATAAACCCCGAGTACTATTTGTGTATTGAAAATGGTTGTGAGATTTTAGGTTTAATGTGATCTCATGTTGTTATATGGTGTTGGTTTTGTGGACTTTGTTACAGGCTGATTCTCTACGCGTACACGGGGTTGCAGTCCCCACCGCTGTTGGAATACAGAATGTTCTTAGGCATATTGGAGCTCATAAGACGGGAGACAAGTTCAAGGTCTTTGGATTAGTCTCAGAAAGGAGCCGGTAAATCCATCTACTTGAACTTCTGCCAATATGTAAAGTTTAATAGTCATTTACTACACATTTGGCAGGTAGTGTATATAAATGGGAGGCCATTTGTTCTACGTGATGTGGAGAAACCTTTCACTAATCTTGAGTACACGGTACATAGGCCTTCCCCTCCTAATTATAGTTTCACTTCCTCCCTATTTTATATGCGGTCAGGTCCTTTGGTAAAACACTTGTTGTTGTGCGTTGATTAGCCTTTATACATATTAGACACTAGTTTGTTGGGTAGAAGAACATTATTGTTCTTGTATTGTTGGGCAAAAACTAGCTGAGAAATTTGATCTTAACTTACGAGTCTTTTGAAAATGTTGAACTATCATGAAAATTGTTAATATTTATTGTGAAGTTTTCCAGCTTCGACCTTAAGAAACAAGTATGGTATTTTGCAGGGCTTGTGGTAATGGAATATGTAAGAAAAAGGGTACAAGATGATACTTCTCTTGCCGCGAGTGTTGTTGATCAACTCGGGGTGTTGGATAACCGCAACCTGTTGAAAACAGATGTCAATGATACTATAGACATTGAGGAAATTCTGAATGAAACCTGCAATAAGAGAACAAGAAGGAAATCACAGATATGTTGGTAGGGAGTCTAAACACTCAGTGAAAAGCGCAACTTTATTCATATCGAACTTAGTATGGTCTCTTCAATGCTAAAGTTTTTATCCGTTCGTCTTGTGTTTTTGAAGGTGGCAGTAAAAGTAGCTGCTCCTTTGGAGAAATTTGATTGCTTAACAATGAACAGCTAGAGGAAGAACTAGAGATGTTGATCAGTGAGAGCACAAGAAGATGGAATTGACAAAAAAAAGTTGATCGAATTGGGATGATAGTATGAAATTTTGTCCGTAATTACTCCTTCAGTATAAAATTTTACTTTTTTTGTCCGTAATTGCTATGAAAGATTTCCTAATGGACGCTTCTTTTTGTGTCAAGAAATAGAGTAAAACACACGAGCATGCCTATATAGTAAAATAACTATCAATTATTAATGCAACACATGCATAGGTTTGTAAAAACTTCATAATCTATTTTAAATAACTTTATAATAAGTTTATAAGGAACTTAAACACCAATAATTTTGAAAATAACCGCTGTTTAAAACTTTATAATCTGCTTTGAAAAACCTTATAATCTATTTTTTTAAAATCTAATATTCTGTTTTAAAAATAACACCAACAATTTTAAAAATAACAGTTGTTTAAAACCTTATAATCTTCTTTAAAAAACATTATAACCTGCTTTAAACAACTTTATAGTCTGCTTTAAAAAACCTTATATTCTGTTTTAAAAAAATCTCATATTCTGTTTTAAAAATAACACCATACGAGTAAAGCTGGAACGGTATTTGTGTCACGGACTCCGCATGTGAACCGGTTTCCGTTGAGAATTTTTTCAAGAATCTTGCTTCTAAGTCCCAAACTAAAGGAGTTTGGATTTGGATGTGACCGTGATCTGGATTCACTACTAGGAACTTCTTGATGTAACGTAGTATTCAACAAACAATTGAAATTCTAGTAAAGAATTTCGACTTGTGAGAGACTTTACCAAATATAAAACCATATGGTTCGTTAAATTATGTAAACCGAAATGTAAATTTGGACTAAATCGGGTTACTTAACTCTGGTTAAGCACACGAGCATGCATATATAGTAAATAACTATTGTTAGAGCAACCTATGTAATGGTTTGTAAAAAACCTTATAATCATCTTTAAAAATAACATCATCAATTTTTTTTAAAAATACCATCAATTTCAAAATAACAATCGTTTAAAATCTTATAATCTTTTTTAAAAAACCTTATAATCTTTTTTAAAAAACCTTCTATTCTATTTTAAAAATAACACCATCAATTTCAAAATAACAGTTGTTTAAAATCTTATAATCTTCTTTAAAAAACCTTATAATCTTCTTTAAAAAACTTTGAAACAGATTTTAAAAAACCTTATAATCTTCTTTAAAAAAACTTCTATTCTATTTTACAAATAACACCATCAATTTCAAAATAACAGTTGTTTAAAATCTTATAATCTTCTTTAAAAAACCTTATAATCTTTTTTAAAAACCTTGAAACAGATTTTAAAAAAACCTTATAATCTTCTTTAAAAACCTTCTATTCTATTTTAAAAATAACACCATCAATTTTAAAATAACAGTTCTTTAAAATCTTATAATCTTCTTTAAAAAAACTTTCTATTCTATTTTAAAAATAACACCATCAATTTCAAAATAACAGTTCTTTAAAATCTTATAATGTTCTTTAAAAAACCTTATAATCTATTTTAAAAGTAACACCATCAATTTCAAAATAACAGTTCTTTAAAATCTTATAATCTTCTTTAAAAAACCTTATAATCTTTTTCAAAAAAACTTTAAAACAAAATTTTAAAAACCTTATAATCATCTTAAAAAAAACTTTATAATTTGATTTAAAAACCTTATAATTTGATTTAAAAAACCTTATAATATGTTTTAAAAACATTATAATTTGTTTAAATAACCTTATATTTTTTAAAACATCATTATAACATTACCATCTTTAAAAAAACCTTATAATCTGTTTAAAATTTTGCTTGTGGGGCTTGAGGTGAAGGAACTCATAGGATGTTGATGGTGCTTTTAAATGTTGTAGGAATAAACAATAGTTTTTTTGAATATATCAGTTCTGTAAAATCTCTAAGCAGAGTAATATTATAAACATGTTGAATTTTCGAGTTCTTTCTTTAATTTTAGGATCGGTGTATTCCGGTGTGGACTTTTGTAAGAGGCTGTGTGGCATCTTGGTTATCAGAAGGTACATAAACTAGCTCAACACTGATAGTTTATCGTCAAGATCGTTATTAATGATTCTATGTGGTGCAGCGGTGAGAGTATGGAGAATGCTCTAAGAGCACGTTGCAAAGGAATCAAGATTGGGAAGATTCTTATTCATAGAGAAGGCAATAACGGTCAACACTTTATATATGAGAAGCTACCTTCGGACATTTCATAAAGACACGTGCTTTTGCTGAACGTGAAGCCAACATTATAAGTAAAGACATACCTAAAGCCAACATTATATTTCTCAATCTCATATCCATAAGTTAAAAACCGAGACCATTTTATCGTCTTTGTTTTGCTTAACTTAGTAACAATGTATGGTTTTTTCGTATCTTGAAGGCACCTCAAGGAGTAAATGTGGTGTGCGAAAGGTTCCCAAGGATAAAGATTGTGACTTCTGAGATAGAACTCGGTTTAAACGAGGAGTTCCGAGTTGTTCCCGGAATGGGTGAGCTTGGAGACCGCTATTTTGGAACGGATGATGAGTGAGAGTGAGCTAAACTCCCTTGTTTGCTCAGTAAAAATTTTGGAATTCGTGATATGATTTTAAAGTATATGATAAGGTTTTAAAGTTGATTATAAGGTTTTTAAAAATAATTATAAGATTTTTGTAAAATATATGATAATGTTTCAAAAATAACACCATCAATTTGAAAAATAGTAGTTGGTTATAACCTTATAATATGTTTCAAAAAACCTTCTAATCTGTTTTAAAATTTTTATAATCTGTTTTTGAAAAACCTTTAATAAACCTTATAATCAACTTTAAAACATTGTCATATAGTTTAAAAATTCTTTTAATTACCTTTAAAACCCCTTATAATCAACTTTAAAACCCTATCATATACTTTCAAATCCTTATAATTACCTAAAAACCATTAATAAATCATATAATCAACTTTAATAAACCTTATAATTTGGTTTAAACAACATTTTAACCTTATCTTCTGCTTTAAAAAACCTTACAATCTGTTTAAAGTTTTGTTTTTCGTGAAAGATAAACACAAGAATTTTGAAAATAACCATTCTTTAAAACTTGATAATCTACTTTAGACAACTTTATAATCTGCTTTAAAAAACCTTATAATCTATTTTTATAAGGTTTTAAACAATTTATGGACATTTTATAATTTATAAGGTTTTAAAGTATAATTATTAACCTAAATGTCCATAAACTTAAGTACAAATGTTTTAAAAATTGGATAGTCATTTACAATTAAAACTTTAAACTCCTTATAATATGTTTCAAAAAACCTTCTAATCTGTTTTAAAATTTTTATAATCTATTTTTGAAAAACCTTTAATAAACCTTATAATCAACTTTAAAACATTGTCATATAGTTTAAAAATTCTTATAATTACCTTTAAAACCCCTTATAATCAACTTTAAAACCTTATCATATACTTTAAAACCTTATCATATACTTTCAAATCCTTATAATTACCTTTAAAAACCATTAATAAACCATATAATCAACTTTAATAAACCTTATAATTTGGTTTAAACAACATTATAACCTTATCTTCTGCTTTAAAAAACATTACAATCTGTTTAAAGTTTTGTTTTTCGTGAAAGATAAACACAAGAATTTGAAAATAACCATTTTTTAAAACTTGATAATCTACTTTAGACAACTTTATAATCTGCTTTAAAAAACCTTATAATCTATTTTTATAAGGTTTTAAACAATTTATGGACATCTTATAATTTATAAGGTTTTAAAGTATAATTATTAACCCAAATGTTCATAAACTTAAGTACAAATGTGTTTTATATTTGGCGTAGTCATACTTGAAAATGCTCATAATCTTCTTTAATAACTTCTATTTTAGCATCTGTTTTTTCAAAATCTGATTTTGCATATTTGAAAATTCTCATAATCTTCTTTAAAAACCCCAAAATCTTGTCTTAAACTTTCTTTTGAATCTTGATAATCTTCTTTAATAAACCTCATAATCGTCAAAATATTAAACGAAATCATCTTCTTTTGAAACCTCATAACCCTATAGTATAATTGTTAACCCAAATGTCCATAAACTTTAGTACAAATATTATAAATTATGGCTAGTCATATTTGAAAATCCTCATAATCTTCTTTAATATACCTCATTATCTTTTTTAATAAACCTCATAATCCTGTTTTGAAACACAAAATCATCTTCTTTTAAATCATTATAACCCGAAACCCAAAACACCAACACCATCCTTATTTATAAGGTTTAAAAACCGAATAATATACTTTTAAAAACTTTATAATTGGCTTTAAACAACTTTATAATATGTTTTTTTAAAAACCTTATAATATGCTTTAAAAAACTTTATAATCTGTTTTAAATAAATTTATAATATGTTTTAGAAAAGCTTATAATTTACTGATGGAACTCATTCTAATATATTAAAAACATTCAAAATCGTTTTAGAATGAGTTCTTTCTTATCTGCAATGTATCAAAACAAAGAACAACTCCTTCACACAAAGAACAAATTTCCAACAAAGACCTTCCATCAAAAATATGATCATGAATCGCATTACCTCCAAAAATGGTATCTTTTAAAAATCATGAAATCATTCAAAAGTACAACTGAAGTAACGATAGAACTCTTAATCTGGGTATTCTTGAAATAAAACACCTTATAATAAGCTTTTTGTTCTAAAGACTTGAGTTCATGTCTCCTTATAATAAATTATACTCCCTCCGTTTCATAATATAAGCAGTTTTGGTTAAAAGCACGGTATTTAAGAAAATTTATCTTTTGTTTCTTAAAAGTACTTTTTAAAACAAAAAACATTAATTTAATAAAAACAATCAATTAAAGGGGATGCCAAAGATTACGTGAAACCAAAGGGAAATGCCAAAGGTCATGGTGTGTTGCACTTTTGAGAAAAATGTGGAGCGAACTAATTTTTTCATTTATAATTGTGGAGCCAGTTTTAGAAATCTAATTTTAAACTTAAAATTCAAAATTTTTCATTGGAACCAAAGCAAAACTTCGTGAATCATTTTCTGCTTATTTAAGCTTCAAGATATAAATGGTTTCTATATTCTTTTATAGCTTCAAATTTTGTGGTTTGAGTATGTCTTTTCTAAGTGAAGAAAATGAGTTTATGTTTAATTTAAACGAACTCCCACCAGAATTTTTTAACAATGAAGATGAAGATATTCCAATTGTTTCAGGTACCTTTTTTATTTACTAATCGTTTGCTTTTATTTTTCAGTTCCTATTTTTCCTCTTTCTGTTTCCCTCATTAGTTCTCATATTTTTTGTTTGAAAATAGTTTCTCATTGTTTTTACATTACAATTATTTAAGCTCTTTTAAAATCAGTTACGATTTTGTTGTTTAAATATTTTAATGTAGGTCATGACAAAAAACAATTTCCTTATTATACGTTCTGAAATTTTTGTCCATAATTCTTTTGTTTTTTAAAACAAAATACGAAGATTCATCATCTGAAGATGAACAAAACTTGAGACAAACCAGAAAAAATCTTTCAAATGAAGAGCGACGAGAGGTTTTGAATAAATTATTGGAGAAAAGTATTGGTGGAAAGTTGGGAAAAAATATTACCAAAGAAATTACTAATCAATTTTCGGTGTCGATAGATACGGTGCAAAAGATTTGGAGAAGAGCAAAAGAAACAATGGCTAATACCGGAAGAGCGAATGTATCTCACCGAAGATCTATAAATTGTGGCCGTAAAAGAATCTCACTTGAGCCAAACCAAATTGCTCAAATTCCACTACACAAACGTACAACTTTGAGATCAATGTCTATGGCCATGGGTGTGAGTCCTGCAACATTATGTAGACGAAAGAAAGAAGGGTTCATTCGACGTCATACCAATAGCATCAAGCCTCATTTGAAGGAAGACAATATGAAAGGTAGATTACGATTTTGCATCTCTATGTTGGATAAAAATACTCTACCTCATGAACCAAAATTTGTTGATATGTACAATATGGTGCATATCGATGAAAAATGGTTCTACATGACGAAAAAGAGCGAGAAATATTATTTACATCCGAGTGAAGAAGAGCCGCTACGTACTTGTCAAAGTAAGAATTACATTGGAAAAGTAATGTTTTTAGCTGCGATGGCTCGTCCAAGGTTTGACGAAGAAGGAAAAGAGGAGTTTGACGGGAAGATTGGAATATTTCCGTTTGTTACTAAGGAGCCTGCTAAGAGACGGAGTAAAAATAGAAATGCTGTAACTTTGGAACTAAAAGCAGCAACGTCTATCAAAAGAGAAAATATAAAAGCATGTTTGCTTGAAAAAGTTATTCCAGCTATTCATGCAAAGTGGCCACAAGAAGACCGAGGGAAGACTATCTTTATTCAACAAGATAATGCAAGAACGCATATTGCTTGTGGGGATCCAGAATTCCAAGAAGTTGCTTCAAGGAATGGTTTCGATATCCAATTGACGTGTCAACCGCCGAACTCGCCGGATCTAAATATTTTAGATCTTGGATTTTTCAACGCTATTCAATCGCTACAACATAAGGAGTGCCCAAAAACCATTGAAGATCTTGTTTGTGCGGTAGAAAAATCTTTCGAAAAATATTCAACAAAAAAGGTGAACCGTATTTTCTTAACTCTTCAATCTTGCATGGTTGAGACTATGAAAATTGGAGGATCAAACAAGTACAAGACACCACACATGGGTAAATCTACACTGGAAAAAGTTCACGAGCTTTCTATACAAGTAAGTTGTGATGTTCACTTAGTCCAAAGTGTGATGAACACATTGAGTTTGTTATAAACTTCTACTGCTTTGTTTTTACTCTAATTTGTTGGGTTTTCAATTTTTGTAATCACATTTTATTGTCATTCTGTTTCTTAATTTATGTTATGATGAATTTTTCGTTTACTTATGTTATGATTTATACACTCTCGTAACTCAACAAAAACAATTCTCCTTTCATAAATTCATGTATCTTGATTATCTTGTTATAACATATGGAGTGATCTAATAAGAAACGTTTATTCAATTTTTTTTTTCATGACATTACAAGAAGCACCAATGGCCACAAGAAACATAATCAAAATAACAAAAAATACTCCATAACTAATGCCAACATTTAGGAGTATTTAGGAAAACCAAAACTAAAAGTAAACAACATAAAAGAAAAATAAGAAACCAAAGCTAAAATGACTTGGGTGCTTGAATCTTCAACATAGTTATTATAAGTTCTTCGGTTCCTCTATCCGGATGAAGATCTCCCACAGCATAACAACATAATTTATTCAAATTAAGTTCTCGGGGTGGGTAGACAGAGTTGCTATCATGGATCCGATAAACATCTTTTGATTCTCCGGTGTTATTAGATTTCACTTTTGGAATCAATTGAACATTTTTTGATTCAACTTCTTCTTGCTTCACCTTTTTCATGCAATTTTTTGGATTAATTAAAAGTTTCAAAGAGAGAAAAAAAAAACTGTTACTGAAAATAAGTAAGATGATACTAGTGCATTATATATATCCACAGTACTCCATCACAATATAAGCTCTTTTACCCAAACATTTCGTGAGCATGCAGAGTATTAAAAAAAAAACCTTGGAAAGTAGTAATACTACTTTTCTACTTTTATCGGAAACTGTATAATTTTTACTTTTGAACTGTTTTAAAATAAATCTTTATTTTATTAGTATTTCTTTTACACAGGGATGGTAAAAGAGCTTATATTGTGAAACAAAATAAAATCCCCAAAACTGCTTATATTATGAAACGGAGGGAGTAGTATCCATCCCTCTGACAATTTCTGCTTCTTCTAACTCTTTCGCTTTTGCCTCTGCTTTCAATCTCTCTTTCTCATCCATAAGTTTCTGCAGATCATCCTCTCTTCCTTCTTTCCTCAGCTCTTCTTTCACAAACTCTTGCATTTCCTCAGTCACTCTTACCGTTTCGTCATCCAGCATCTCATCCACAATCTTTAGCATCTCATCGAGTCTCCCAGCTTCACTTAAAGCCTTCATGATGAATTTGTAAGCATCATCGTCCATCTTGAGCTTGTTCACCATCATATCGAAGAACAATTTCGCATCATCGAGTTTCCCAGCTTTAACTAACTGATCTTGCAAATGGTTATACACCGCTAAGTTTGGTCTTAGACTCAACTCAACCATCGTTTTGTAATATGCAGCTCCTTCATCAATCTTGTTTTCTTTGAAACAAGTGTCCATTAACAACCCGTATGCGTACTCATCAGGCTTCACCTTTTTCTCATCCATTTCACTGTAAAGCTTCTCTGCCTCGGCAAACAATCAGATAAAGTGAAGAAAGAAAGCCTAACCAATGAGAAGCTCAGAGCCACTATATCTGGAGTACAAGCTGTTGCTGGAAATTGCTGTGCACCTAACATCGCCACAGATTTCTCCTGCAAACAAAATCAAGCATCAAATAATTAGATTAGACCTCCCGATCAGTATAATTCCACTTCAATTTCCATCATCAAATCCAGAACATTGTAGTCGAGAACAAAAAAACGGCGATACAAGAGAGATCTCTGATCTGGATACAAAATTCAACTCAAATCGAATACAACAGGCTAATATACTTCTTCGCTATCTAAAACCGAAAACTCTGGGCAAAATCACGAAATGCGAAGAAGATTCGCGATGAAACGAAGCAAGGTGAACACAAATCCGAACCGATCTAAGAGAAAGAAGAATGTAGAATCTAATTGATCAAGTAAACGAGACGAGTGAAGAAGTATGCCATTGCTCGAATTCGAGAATTACGAAAGAGAGGGAAAATAGAGTTTACCTTAAGACTCTTGTTGAAGGAAAAATGACGATTAACTGGGAAAATCGAAGCGACGACTCTCTTGTTCGCTCTCTCTCACAGAGGAAGCTTGCTTGGCTATGGCGGTGGTTAGGGTTTTACAGGTGAATCTGGAAAAGAAGCGAGCCAGAGAGAGCGACGTGAGAGGCAAAAGAAGAGGAAAAAGTGATCAATCTAAACATAAAAGTTATACTCAGTGACGGTGAGGTTCAGTTCACAACGGAGGAGATTGGCGTGATCGGAGATCGACGGCGGATATCGGCGAGATCGACGCCGGAGAGAGCAAATCTGCGGTGGTTCAAAATTTCTCTGTAAACTGAATTAGAAAAATGGGTTAATTAAAGGGGAAGTTGACGTTGGAAACTTGGTTTTGAACCAAAACACTCTTCCCATAAAAAGTAGCATTTTCGTTAATTTTTACCCGTTTTACCCTTATTTGACTTGATAACAAAAAACGTATTTACGAAACTGCCATTAATGAATCGGCGGGAAAAGTTCCCGCCAAGGAAAATAAATCTACCATTCTGTGATGGTAGATTTATATACGAACGGTAGACTTATTTTTTGAGCGGTAGACTTATTTTTTGAGCGGTAGATTTATATATGAACGGTAGACTTATTTGTCCCCTTGATGGTAGATATATTTCCGAATGGTAGACTTATTAGAGTGATTGATAGATTTAATATTTTCAGTGGTAGATTTATTTTGGAGCGGTAGACTTATTTTGTGATTGGTAGATTTATTTCTGAAGATTGATAGATTTATTTTCTTTAACGGTAGAGTTAAATTTTCGTGATAGATTTATTTTTGCGACTCGTAGAGTTATTATAGTGGTGGTAGATTTATAGTAGTTGACTGTAGTGGTAGACTTTATTATAGTGGTGGTAGATTTATACTGAGTGGTAGATTTAATATTATTGACGGTAGACTTATTCAATCTTTTTCTCTTTTACTGAAACGATTTCCCGAAAAACATTGGTAGAGTTATTTTTTCTGTTTACCTTATGGTAGATTTGTTTTTGGATGGTAGACTTATTATCCGGAGATGGTTGTCATATAGTTGTGGTAGACTTATTATCCGACGATGGTTGTTCATATAGTTGTGGTAGACTTGTTATCCGACGATGGTTGTTCATATAGTTGTGGTAGACTTGTTTGGTGACATAGTTTCATATAGTTGTGGTAAACTTATTTTCCGAAGATGGTTGTCATATAGTTGTGGTAGACTTATTATCCGACGATGGTTGTTCATATAGTTGTGGTTGACTTGTTTTCTGACATAGGTTTATATAGTTGTGGTAGACTTATTATCCGGAGATGGTTGTGTTGGGAATGTCCTGAAATCACACTTGTAATCACTCCAGTGATAGTTGTAATGTCGAGATTAGACATTCATATGATACTAGGTGATCATAATGTTTTGCTAGAAACCTCTGATGATCTATGAGTTATGAACTCGTTGCTAGTATTATATGATCCTACAGGGTCACACACCTAAGCAAACTGGATTTACTTTATGTGGGAATGATCATTAATGTAATGATTCAAGTGATGTGTATTTGATACACATGAGATACGTGTTTAAGAGGTTGTGTCGATCGACACAATAGTGTGGTGTCGATCGACATGTGTATTTGATACACATAATAATCGTGGTTCTAAAGATGGTGTCGATCGACACTAAATGGTAGCGTCGATCGACACGAGCCAAAAACCGAAATAGGGATTTCGGTTTAATGACTCAATTTGAATCGGTTTATTTCCTGGAAGATTAGGTTTTCTCACTTGTCTATATATAGGATATGAGGCACGAAAACCGAGTAACCCAGAAGTCCATAGCCGCCTCTGAAAACACAGAATTCCCAGAGAGATCCGATTCCAGGCACTAGCATCCCTGCGGATTCCAGTTTGTGTGCGTGTGGACTATCGGTAGAGGTGCAACACTTGGGGCGCTATAAGATCTCGATTCCTGTTATAATTTCGCTGCAAAACTCCAGGTATATTCGAGATCCAGTTTTTCAGATTTACGTTTACAAACCCTAGATCCTAGGAAAAGGAATTGTAACTTAGGTGGATTAATAGAGATTAATCTGGTATAACCTAGTACGAATTCCTACAGGTTGTCATATAGTTGTGGTACACTTATTATCCGACGATGGTTGTTCATATAGTTGTGGTAGACTTGTTTTCTGACATAATTATTCAAACAACGATGTTGTGGTAGACTTGTTATCTGACCTAGGTTATTCTAACAACCCTGTGGTGGTAGATTTGTTATGTGACTTAGGTTCTTCGAACAACAATGTTGTGGTAGACTTGTTATGTGACTTAGGTTTTTCAAACAACAATGTTGTGGTAGACTTGTTATCTGACTTTGGCTCTTTAAACAATGTAGTGGTAGATTTGTTATTTGACTTAGCTTCTTTAAACACTGTTGTGGTTGACTTGTTATCTGATTTAGGTTCTTTAAACAATGTGGCGGTAGACTTATTATTTGACTTAGGTTCTTTGAATAATGTTGTGGTAGACTTATTATCTGACTTAGGTTCTTTAAATAATGTTGTAGTAGACTTATTATCTGACTCATGGATAAAAAGTGCATTGGAGACTGAGATGGAGTGATACCAGCCAAGGAAAGAACACAAATGTTCTAATTGTTGTCAATATGATCATAATCATACCACTAGTGAAGCTTAAATATATGTCTATTATTATGTGTGCCTTTTCAATTTTAACTTGTTTTTCCTGTTTTAATGTTATAATAATTGATGCTAAAGGCATTTGGAAACAGATTATATAGCGAGCAAATTTCTAGAGTACATAAATTCTGTCAATTCATTACATTGAACAGAGAATAAATCTACCATCAAAGAAAAACAAATCTACCATCAAAGAAAAATAAATCTACCATACAATTGAACAGAGAATAAATCTACCATCAAAGAAAAACAAATCTACAATCAAAGAAAAACAAATCTACCATACAATTGAACATATACAAACTTCCAACTAAATTAAACTACCATTACCACCGCCGAATCCAATAGATCCACGGCTTCCGCTTCTTTTGCCACCACCTCCGAAGCCTCCACCACGTCCAGCAGAATAAATCTACCATCAAAGAAAAATAAATCTACCATCAAAGAAAAACTATCATACCATTGAACATAGAATAAATCTACCATGACAGAACAAACTTCCAACTAAATTAAACTACCATTACCACCGCCGAATCCAATAGATCCACGGCTTCCGCTTCTTGTGCCACCACCTCCGAAGCCTCCACCACGTCCAATAGAATAAATCTACCATCAAAGAAAAATAAATCTACCATCAAACAAAAATAAATCTACCATCAAAGAATAACAAATCTACCATCAAACAAAAATAAATCTATCATCAAGAACACGAACCCAGAAATCATCAAGAACACGAACCCAGAAATCATCAAGAACACGAACACGAACCCAGAAATAAATCTACCATCAAAGAATAACAAATCTACCATCAAACAAAAATAAATCTACCATCAAACAAAAATAAATCTACCATCAAAGAATAACAAATCTACCATCAAACAAAAATAAATCTATCATCAAGAACACGAACCCAGAAATCATCAAGAACACGAACACGAACCCAGAAATAAATCTACCATCAAAGAATAACAAATCTACCATCAAACAAAAATAAATCTACCATCAAACAAAAATAAATCTACCATCAAAGAATAACAAATCTACCATCAAACAAAAATAAATCTATCATCAAGAACACGAACCCAGAAATCATCAAGAACACGAACACGAACCCAGAAATAAATCTACCATCAAAGAATAACAAATCTACCATCAAACAAAAATAAATCTACCATCAAACAAAAATAAATCTACCATCAAAGAATAACAAATCTACCATCAAACAAAAATAAATCTATCATCAAGAACACGAACCCAGAAATCATCAAGAACACGAACACGAACCCAGAAATAAATCTACCATCAAAGAATAACAAATCTACCATCAAACAAAAATAAATCTATCATCAAGAACACGAACCCAGAAATCATCAAGAACATGAACGAACCCAGATTGTTTCTCACCGGTTGACCCTCGCCAGAGCCAGAGCCTGGCCGATACGCTCCGCCTCCATCTTCCACGTCGTCGTCATTAACCATTGTCGAGATCAAGACGTGTCGCCATCTCCGACGTCAAGCTTGCTCGTGGTTCGTGGTTGCTCGTCGGTGGTTGATGGAGGAGCTTCAGATCCAGAAACGAAGAGACTCGCCGAAGTTCGCCGGAGAAGACGATGTCGCGGTGGTGAAGACGAAGTCGCGATTCGTTTTTTTTCTTTCCCGTCGAACAAATGAAAAAAAAAGTGTTTTATTAGGTTTTTGCCAAAAAAAAAAAAAAAAAAAAATTTTCAATGGCAATTCTGTAATAAAAAGGTTCACACAAGGTTTAAAAGACTTTTCAATTGCCCTCATCTCTACAAGGTCGTTTGAGTTATTAAGGAACTTTCTAAGGTCGTTTGAGTTATTATCTCTTAATTAAATTAGAGGGTATTTTCGAAAAAGAATCTTATAAACGGTGGCCTTGCAAAATATTTTTGATGATGACATTTGTGAAAAGTGGGATGTCTAAAGTGGCATTTCTTAAAATTTCTCTAGTATTTTTTAGTTAAATTTATTAACTGTTTATGTCAAAAGACACCTAGGGTGTCCAAACTCAGTAAAAGAAATCCTATATAGGATTTTTTTTTTACTCAGATCCAAATTATAAGACCATGAACAACAATAGTTCTTAACAATTTTTTTTATTAAATCTTCCAAGAACAGATCTTAGAGCAGATCCACAAGTGTTTAAATAAGAACAGATCTTCAACAGATCTTACCAAAATCAATTTTTTAAAATTTTTTTTTTACTTAAAAACATCTTAAGATCTATTGTTGTTCATGCTCTAAGACACTAGACTAAATTTAATATTGGGATATAATATGTATTAAACAGATAGAAGTGTCTCTAATGTAGCACATATTAGATATTAATTACAGAAGATCTTAGTATTTTGAAAACTTGATAACTTACAATCAATCACTGATGAACTTAAGTATTTCACAAAGAAGATGTTTCAAAGAGTATTTAGGTTCTTAAGGAAGGTATGAATTGAGTGTAGAAAAAGGGTTTCTAAACTTCTTAAATCCATCTCTAGAAGATGGTTTAATCGAACTATATATATTAATATTTTTAGTACTTTTTTTTTGGTGAATAATAATTTTTTTATTTCTTAGAGAGATTTTGAATATATACCATCTCCTTTGTTCCTTTTTTTTTTATCTCCTTTTTAGATAGTTTAGTACTTAGGTTATTAAGGTAGGTATGATTTGAGTGTAGATAAAAGTTGCTAAACTTTTTAAATTCATCTCTAGAAGATGGTAATTTTATAATTTTAATATTTTTTTGCTAACTCTTACAAAATATTGTATGAATGGAAATGTAAAAAAAAAAACTAATTGAATATGATACTATTACTATTAAAAAAATTTGTTTAGAAAATGATACTATTACATTACAAAATAAGACTCATTGACCAGTGTAACATTGAACATCCAAAAAACTAGGAACAAATCTATATTCATCTGCCTTGTTCTTTCTTATTTCTTTCCTTTTTAGATAATTTAGTACAAAAATCTCTCTTAGAAGAATATTATTGCTATGTTGACAGAAAATAGAAAGAAATATTATTGCTTATATGGAACAAAGAAATGAAAATTAGTAAATTTAAAATGAATCAACATTTACAATCTAATCCAGAATCTTTCGTTTCCCTTTCCAAACAATCTAATCCAGAACCTATCCAAAATTAAATACAACGACCAAAAAAGATATTTATAATCAATTTTGTGCGTATAAAGAAAAAAAAGTATAAACCGCCAAAAAATAATAATGAAATTAAAATGAAAAAAAAAAAAAAATGAGAAAAACGTACAAGCAGAAAAGCGAATCAAAAGAAGCAAAGATAAGCGAAGAAGGTTTCCATTATTGTTGACTGCTTGAGACCTTAAAACCGTTTCTTGCGTCAATTTCTCAGAGAGAAACGAAACTTTCTTCTTTGCTTCGACCATGGATTAACAAGCTCCGATTCAACTCGAACGATCCCCGATTCAACTCGCTTAGCTTCAGATTTGATCGGAGGAATTTGCTCCGTTTGTGCTCCGTTTTCCGGTAGGGTTTCGTTTTTTCTTCGGAAATGGAGACTCCACCTGCGAAGGAGCTGATGAAGAAGATACTAGAGCTAGAGGAAAGTCAAGAGAATCTAAAGCAAGAGATGTCTAGGCTTAAGGTATCGACGGAGCTCCGGCAGCGATCGCATTCGGTTTCGCCTCATCGTCCGGCGAGAAGAAACATCGGCGACGGAGCTTCGGCGTGGAGGAAGAGCGGTACCGCTTCGTTTCGTCACGCTTCGCCGTTGCGGAAAGAGAGCCGAATCCAGGATTCGATGAAATTGAGACCTGGAGTTGGTGAAGGTGGACCATCGGATGGGAAGTTCACTGATAAACAGTATTTGAATATTTTGCAGTCCATGGCACAAGCTGTTCATGCATTTGATCTAAATATGCGTATAATCTTTTGGTGAGTTGTTCAATTTTGTTTGGAATAGAGAATGTCTAGTCAAATGCTAGATTCTGGATTTGATTATTGTTAATTCCGGAACTCTTTAAGGATTAAGATGAAATCATTTGTATTGCATATTCCAATTTGTGATAACATGATTGTTGCAGGAATGCAATGGCGGAAAAGCTTTATGGGTACACTGCTGCAGAAGCACTTGGGGAGAATCCAATTAATGTGATTGCGGATGATCGGGATGCTGTGTTTGCGATGAATATTGCTCGACGTTGTGTCCGTGGAGAGAGCTGGACTGGTGAGTTTCCTGTCAAGAGCAAATCAGGGGAGAGATTTTCAGCTGTGACTACGTGTTCTCCTTTCTACGATGATGACGGTACTCTTATTGGGATCATTTGTATCACGAGTAACACAGCGCCGTATATGAACCCGAGAATCTCTTTGGCTAAATTAAAGGCGCAAGAAGAAGGGGAAACGAGCTCTTTCCCTGCAAGGACTAGTTTTGCCTCTAAACTTGGTTTGGATTCCAAAGAAGCTGTTATATCGAAACTTGGCCTTGACTCTGATCAGCCAATACAAGTTGCTATCGCATCGAAGATATCAAATTTGGTTAGTTCGATTGTAGGTTGCATATACTCACCTTTTATTTTGCTGTTGCATAATTTGACTAGTATTATAAATTGCAGGCATCCAAGATGAGCAACAAGGTCAGGTCGAAAATGCGAACAGGGGATAATAGTGCAACAGTCTTTGAGGGTGGCAGCGGGGATAGTCATCATTCAGATCATAGTGTCTTCGGGGCTACTCTCGCTGACCACAGGGATGATGCAGCATCAAGTGGTGCCAGCACACCAAGGGGGGATTTTATCCAATCTCCTTTTGGTGTATTCACGTGTAACGATGATAAGTTTCCTTCAAAGCCCTTCAAAGATTCCAGTGATGAGAATGATGGAAAGCCTGCAATCCATAAAGTTCTCTCCTCAAAAGCTGAAGAATGGATGGTAAAGAAAGGTTTGTCATGGCCATGGAAAGGGAATGAGCATGAAGGTTCAAAAGGAAATGAGCATGAAGGTTCAAAAGGAACTCATTCAGTATGGCCTTGGATAAATAATGAACAAGAGAAAGATAAGGCTCACCCGATTAATCCGTCTTCTGGTGTTACGCCTGAAAGCCATGCCTTTGAGAGTAATAAGCCTATTAATAATGAGGCTACTAGTTTGTGGTCTTCCTCTGTAAATGCGAACAGCACAAGCAGTGCTAGTAGCTGCGGAAGTACCAGCAGCAGTGTTATGAACAAGGTTGATAGTGATAGTGATAGCTTGGAATACGAAATTTCATGGGATGATTTGACAATTGGAGAACAAGTCGGACAAGGTAATTTATTCTTTAAGCAGATTATCTCGTTTGCCATACACATCATTCTTTATAACATTTTTATTTTTTATAATATTATGTCTCCGTTCTGCTAACATGCAGTGATTCTGCATTTTGCAGGTTCATGTGGAACTGTCTATCACGGTCTCTGGTTTGGATCTGTACGTTTTTTGGCTTCTCATGATATTGTAGAATATGCATTTGTTGATTTATACACGCTTGCATGACAGAATAAAATAAAATTGAGAGCTGTTAATGTCACCACAGGATGTAGCTGTAAAAGTGTTCTCCAAACAAGAATACTCAGAAGAGGTCATACAATCTTTTAGACAAGAGGTATTTTTGTAATTTCTTTACCACAACGATTGCTCCAATGCTCTTAGTGTAGTTTTGGTAAAAAAAACAGTTGCAATTGTATTGGTTTTTAAAAAGAACCAACAGCTAATTCCTGATTCTAAATTATTTTATGTGGTCTTGTTTTATTCTGAAGGTATTGTTGATGAAAAGACTTAGACATCCTAATGTCCTGCTGTTTATGGGAGCTGTGACTTCACCACAGCGCCTCTGTATAGTGTCAGAGTTCCTTCCACGGTTCAGTCTCATCTCTTTTAGTCACTTCTCTCACTTGCTTTGGGCTTTTTCGGCCTTCAAGCCATAGCTCTACGCTCCTAATCATTCGAATTAAAATTTGCAGTGGAAGTCTCTTCCGTCTATTACAGAGAAGCACATCAAAACTGGATTGGAGGCGGCGTATAAATATGGCCTTGGACATTGTGAGTATTAGTTATTAGTTATATGTCTTAGACATCTGATTTTTTTCCGTCACCGCAATCATTGACAATTGCATGTAGCCACATAGGCAACTTTCTAAGTATGAGCTGCTCTATTTGATTGTGACTTTGTATATTTCCTGTGATCCTTCTATCCACTTCTATTTGACTCGGTCAACGTTCATCTCATCCAGCATATTACATGATTCTTCACACAGGCTCGCGGTATGAATTATCTTCACCATTGTAGTCCACCCATAATCCATCGTGATCTGAAGTCGTCAAATCTGCTGGTAGACAGGAATTGGAACGTTAAGGTAAGATATTCAGCTTGAGATGCATTTGGTTTCCCATAATCCAGATGCATAATACTTTTCCATATTCATAATGATTATATAGCTTTCTATAACGAATATGAAGCTTTAGATAAACATATCGTTTTATGTGAATGAACCAGACACATCGTTAACTTAACTTACCGGGACATGTCTAATAGGTAGCTGACTTTGGTCTTTCGCGTATCAAACATGAGACATACCTAACCTCCAAGTCCGGGAAGGGAACGGTACTTAACCTAGACTCTTCTTGATATGAATCCTCATATATAGCTAACCTCTCGTATTGATCTTGATTTGCTTTAACTTGTTCTGCAGCCTCAATGGATGGCACCAGAAATTCTTCGAAATGAGTCTGCTGATGAGAAGTATATTTCCGTGTTCCGTTTGGTTAAGTTCCCTTGCAGCCTTCAACGCTGACTAGCTCTTCTTAATCATTTATACAGGTCTGATATTTACAGCTTTGGAGTTGTACTCTGGGAGCTTGCCACCGAGAAGATCCCATGGGAAACTCTCAACTCTATGCAGGTACCATCTTTCATAAATATACTTATATAACAATAGTTTCATAGTTTCAGGGTCAACTTTTGTTAAAATCCATCTTTTTCCCGCCAACTCTACAAATAAATTGCTCTAAATAGGAAGGTAGGACTAGGAACCATACAAAACCATTATACTTACTGTAATGTGTAAAGATGCACAATCTAGCCATTTTTAAAGGAATATTTTTGCAACATCTGTACAAATTTGTTGACATGTGTCCCATTGTACGACCAATCTACCTCCCGAAAACTTCCATTTTCAGTCTTGATACATACATACTCAAACCAATTATAAATTGAAATATCTGCAGGTGATTGGAGCTGTGGGGTTCATGAACCAGAGGCTAGAAATTCCAAAGGACATTGATCCTCGTTGGATCTCAATAATGGAGAGCTGTTGGCACAGGTATAAATAATGTATTTAACATCGCATATTGCTTGAAGCATTATAACGTTTAATTATTATGGTTCTCCTTGATTTTAGATGTTCTACATTTTGACATTAATTTGTGTTTCTGTTTTGGTTTTTATCACACGGCAGCGATACGAACCTGAGACCCACATTCCAAGAACTGATGGAGAAACTAAGAGACCTGCAAAGAAAGTATACAATACAGGTCCACGCTACTCGTGCTGCGTTACTTGACAACCCCCTCCTCAAGGACAACTAAACCAAAAGTTAACCTAAACTTTTTGTTCCTCAATGCACCGCTACAAGACTCGAAAGACTGTTGATAAAAAAAAAAACAAAGAAAGAAAGAGAATTGTTCTGTTTTTACAAGGTGGAGGAGACTGATGAGCAGAGACAACCACTGGAATTCTGGGGCTTGCCTAAAAGCAGTAAAGCAGTAAGTATTGGATGTGTGATGTGTGTTGGCTCTGAGGTTGGTTAAGTGTAATTGTGGTTGGTTTCTGCTCTCTCTTTCTATCATGGAGGCTTAAAGAAAGTGCGTCAAAGGGATTTTGATGTGAAGTTTGGATTGCAAAAAGTTTCACGTGCTTGAATATGTATTAGTTGGGTAGGTGTGCAAGAGAGTATACTTGCATATATATTTATACATATATTATTATGATTTTTATGCATATTGCCACATTTATGTGTCATGAAGCGTGTGGTAGATTCATTTGATGGTTTGTACAGGGAGGACAAATGTGAGTTTGAACTCTAATTATGTTTAAATATTGCGCCTTCATTGGGGGATTTTTTTTGTCATTTGGAGCAGCCATGTACTGGGGAATTATGCAATTTTTGTTGTATTGTGATTTAGTCGGAGTAAGGTTATTCATTTTTTGGAATATATGAATGGGATTCAATTTGTTTTTTCTGGTTCGAATAAACAGTAATTCTCAAGACCAAGCAACTGCAAATAAGGAACAACATTCTCAAATCTTGAAACTTGGATAGAAACACAAAAGATCAATTGTATTCATATCCAGGGCTTCTCACAAGGATTGATTCTAAAAACGCAATTGACCTTTGAGACCAATTTCAAACTGCGTTAAACATTTGGATTCTTACTCTCAACCTCACCAAACACAAAGAAAAACTTGGAAGTAAAAAACAGTCTTGGTTCATCAGAGCGGATATCGAGAAAGCAATTCTCTAGTTGCAGCAACCGCATCGCCTTTGTGCTCCCTCAAAGTTCTCTCCACCACATTCTTTTCCAGCTGCACGTTTACAATGTAGGAAACTTCAGTACTTTTGTGCACACATGCAGAATAACAATGAATGTTCATGCATAGAAGCTTATGCTGAGAAAAAAATAGTATAAGCTAACCTCGAGTTCATTTACAATAATCTCAACATCTGCAGGATTGATCTTCACAGTAGCCAATTCCTTCTCCCTACATACAGTTCCATCAATTTGTCAATCAAATACAACATAAAAGATACACAAAAAGTCCAATCTCTCATCTTGGCTAAAAGTTGATATTGACCTGTAAATCACATTGAATCACTATTAACTTCCACTTGTTTCATTTGATCATCCTCACTATATTTTCTCTTGTAAAAGCTACTACAGCACAATTACTATCTAGCATCAATACTATCTAAATATGAGTCATGTCAAGAATCAAACATACTCTCTGAAATTCACTTTCTTGGTCTACTTAATACCAATTTTAGCAGCAGTGAGGGAAAGTTTTTTTCACCCAAAACAGAGACATTCACAAATTACAATTCTAATGCAGTATTAAAGTTAAACAAAATTGTTTGAGTTATGCTCTAGCTTCCTTAAGAATTGCTAAGAATCTCCTTTTCCAGAATTTATAACACCAAAAAGCTAGAAATCATTACCTTAATCTCTTAGCATTTAGATCAGCTTCCCTAGAAGCAGCAATAGAAGCCATAGCCTGAAATCAAGATACTGACTTAATCACTTTACGAATTGAGCTCAAAATTTCAGATTTCTTAATTGATCAGTTTATGTAGAAGACGAAAGAGAAACAAACCGATTGAACACGAGACGAATCAAGCTGGCGATCCTCAACGCGATCGGTAAGCTTATCGAAAGCTTTGCTTTGTTGTTGTAAATCCTTTGAATCAATCGTCATCTCCGCTCCAGCTTCTTCTGCTCCCTCCATTGCTTCTAACTCTTCTCCTTTCGCCTTCTTCCTCTTGAGTTTCGGTGAATGAAATCTCCAGCTACAGAGATTTTGAGGTTCCAAAAGTGTTTCAAGCTTCAACGTTTGAAAACCCTAATGGCTAAAGCTATCAAGATTCTCGTCCCAATTGCAGTGTGTGTTTAGAACCACATCTAACCGATCAAACACTCAAAACCCGAACCGAATTCCAATTTCACAACTAAACCGTTTTTGTATACTCTACTTTGATTTCGAACCGAGCCCCCTAATAAGTCAAACAGCCCTAATTTGATTTCGGTTAATCGTTTACTCAAGCCTTAACCGAACCAAACAAAGGAAAACCGAAATCGGACGGTTAAATTTGGTCGAGCTTCTCGTGACCGAGAACGATCTGTATTGGGCCATGAATGGATGGTTTATACTGATAGGCCTTTTTAGCCCATGGAAGAAAGCGTACGATGTACAAATATCTTGATATTTTCTTTAGTTCACTATTTCACAGTGAAAACGAAAATTTTCTCACAAGCGCCCAAATTTGGAGAGATGAAGGAAATTCAAATTCCCAGGAAAAACATCGCGCGCTCATCTGAATCTGGAGCTAAGAAGTTCAAGGAATCTGAGCTGAAGAATCGAAAGGTAATTTGATCGCACTCATCCTTGAATCGCCATTGTTTCTTCTTCTTCTTCTCTTTTATCTTCCGTACGATTCCAATCGCATTTTTTTCTGTGAACTGAAGTTTGCGGAGAAGAGACAGAGCGCAACATTTTCCGACTTCTCGGTGGAAAGCACGAAGGATCCAACGGATTTTACTCCGATCTCTCAGATCTCTGGCGCAATTTCTGATTCCGACGCCGAGGTATGATTCTCTCGCTTTTTTTTTCGCTAGGTTTCGTTCCAATCGAAGTTCTCTGTGCTCTTGCTTTGCGAAACGTCCAGATTTGTTTAGGTCAGATAAGGAATTGTGAAATTGAATCGATTTTGGTCTGTGCTTAATAATGGATTGGATAAAATTATCGCTCAATCGTATCCGTCGTGTGTATTGATAGTTTTCTGATGGTTGGAATTATGTTTATTTGTCATCAGAGTTTTATGCAAGGATCGAGTCTAGACCAGTTATCAACGCCAGAGATTTGTCTTCTCACTGATGAATCTCCAGGTTCAACCATTACTAATAAGGATTATCACATCGACGCTTCTTCTACCGATCGGATCCAGTCGATTGCGGAAATGCCGGCAAATGTTCAGTTATTGCGCGAGGAGATCAATGAGATGAAGAAACTGATGTATTCGGTTGATAATTCTGAAGAAAGTAACTGGATCGATGGAATCGTTACTGCGAAATTCCGCCTTGTGCTTTTGAGTTTCATCCTTTGGGCTGTCTTAGCTGCGATTGTGGTCTTCTTCAATTCAGGAGAGGAAGTTGCTTACCATGGGCCAGTTCCAACTTGAAGGCTTGAAATCACTGGAAGCCACAAGGTAACTCACTTTGGATTTCGTACCTTTATTGCATTAATACTGGTTTCCTTTTTCATAAAATGATAATAACAATAGTACCAATGTTGCATAGGATTGAGGTTGTATACTGATTTGCTTTCAACATCTCATCTATGCTGCTTGTCATAATAATCTGTCATTTCAAGTTACAATTATCTTGTGTTGGCTACTAATATCTCTATTACTTCACCACTATAACATATTTCTGTCAAGTAGTGAGATATTTCTACCAAAGGAAAGACCAGTTCTAGATTATGTTTTTCTAGAATTCAAAGTTCTCTTTAAATAATAGAAACACACACATTCTCTTGCAAAGTAGTACAGATAGGAAGTTGAAACTCTACAACATGCTAGGCCCATACCAAGTTTATCTCACAAGACCCATAGGTAGGTTGAGAGAGTGAATCTGAAAGTAGGCCTTATTAAGCAGCTGATTAGTCTCATTCCTAACCAATGAATTATTCCTTACACTTTATTGGCTCACTAATATGACATTTGATATTGTAATCTATGGTGACACGTGTTAGCTAAATGCATAGTCTTGTTTGCATCACAGATCCAATACATAGGCTTCTGTAGCATTTAGGTTGCTAGGTTCTAATCTACCTTGATGTGTTCCATTCTTAGCTCTCTGTTTGATACAATACAATGCAACCTCACCTAATTGCTTTGCTTTATATATCTAGCATGCTTGTTTTTACGTGCTTCTTAGATTTGAGTTCTAACCAAGACATGTGCTAGCCTTTGTCTCCATTCTTATGCAAGTTGTTCCTTACTTTTAAGTATATTTTTTTTTGGGCCACAATACTTTTAAGTCTATTAAGCCAGACAATTCCTATGGAAAGTCCAGCCTGTGTAGCTTTTAGGGTAAGTACTTGTTTGGTCTTTGACAAATTTATGATAAACTCTTGGAGATGTTAGGTTTGGTTTTTTCTCCATTATGGATGATGATAAAGAGTACTTGGATCTGGAAACTAGCCCTCTATATAAAAAATGTGAATCACAGAATAATCCAGACTGGTGTTTGGCTTCTCTACTTGAGGTTATAGTAGTAGGCCACTAAACACCATTAAACTTAATTATGCTATGTATTAAAGATCAGTAGCTTTGTAGGTTTACTTTTGAAGTAAAGTTTCTGTGTAATTAAAGAAAAATCCGGCTTAGTGATTTGGATTAGTGGACACCAATTATTGGAGTTTGAATTACTTTTTTCCTCAAAAAAATCGATCTTGTCCTTGTGTCTTGACATTGATTAAATCATGAATAACTATATTCTTTGTATTATAAAGCAAGGGTCGGTATCATTTGGTTTTTTTGGTTTTTTTGGTTTCTGCTTACTTTTTCGTAGCATTTGTATTGTTCATTAGGTTGAATAGTGACTTCTTTGTGAGAAACTGAGCCTTGATTTGAAATTCGAGTTCCCACTAGGAAATACATTTGTTTTTCACATATATGATCCAAGGTCGGTATTAAACCTAGGCAATCATAGGTTGAAAATTCAGCTTTTAGATTCATTCACAAAAAATACTGTCATTGGTTGTCAAGTACCTATCACGTTTGCTCAGTGTTGTTGGTCGAACAATGATAGCAATCTTAAGGGTTGGGCTTCAAAATGCTTACAATTTAGTTTACGTAATTTAACAATAATCATATTTGTGCCGTTTAAGCAGGATTTGACTGCTATCATTGTGCTATCTTAAACAGGACAAAAAGCTCTTTTACTTATATCAGAAGGTGAAGCATGTAAAAGTTGGAAAAGATGCATATGGAAACACAAGTAAGTATATCATATTATCCTCTTTATAGTGTTTAGTTGATAGTAAGAAAAAAGGAATATATTAGACAATTAAGTATTGTGTAGTTAAAATAGACCTTTGAAAGACAATAATTGAGAATTATTGGTTATCTAATCAATACTTGCACTTTTAATTTTCCTTTTAAAAAATAGTCCATCTCGTATCTCCACCCATTTTCCTTCACTTGGTTTCTTTGGTGTCTAGAATTTGGGAGGCAAAACTCTGTGCCACTTTCATCATACTTCAGAGATAATTTTCCTCTTTTTATCAATTTTTTCATCAATATATAATACTCAGAAGATTAAAAGCATCTTACTGATGTTTTGAAAACCGGACCGGACCGGCGGTGAAACCGGATTAAACCGGGAACCGGGTGTGTGTCCGGTTCGGTTCATAACATAAAACCCGGTTCAAAGGTTTTCTCCATTGTCTTTTACAATTCTTTTTGATTCTCGTTGTCGGCGAAACTTTGTTTGGATTTGCATTAGAATGTTTGTAAATGGATATAAGAATCTCATGAAAGATGAAAAAATTACAAAATTGAAAAGAATAGAAAGAGATGAAACATGAAACAAAGGCTGACGAGTATGCGGCTGTTTTGGAGGAGAGAAGAAAAGAGAAGGGAAATTAGGGTACGCACGTGTTGTACAAATAATTTTAATAAAATAATTTTAATAAATCAAATATAGTAATAAATGTAGTATACTAAAGGGTTTCCTATACTAATGTATGTATATTTTTGAGGAAATAGAATAAATCTGTTACCATATGTACATATTTGATTAAGATACTATTAAATCTATTATTATATCTGTATATTTTATATAATTAGAATTAGTATATAAATCCGGTTGGACCCGGTTGAACCGAATTGACCCATGACCCGGAAGCTGTTCCGGTTCGTTTCCCGGTCCGGTTTTGAAAACATTGATCTTACATTAGTTACATCCGACATAGAATATATATATATAACAGAAACCAATAATAATTGAAACTAAAACATTGTTTTTTTTTTTTGCTAAAAACTAAAGACATTGTTTGATTAGAAGAAATCCTCGCGTATTCCCAAATTAGTATTTCTCTGATTTGAAAACCTTAGACAGCTAAAAATTATGAAGTATTTTTGATAGTTAAAATCGAACATTTTCATTTGTTTGGAAAATATTTCAAATTGAAATTGAACTTCAATTCTGAAATAGAAAATACTTATATTTCAGATAGTGTGAGTTAATTATTCAGCTAGTAACCTTTGTGATGCATGGTTATTTTGTGTGTTGAAGTAGAGCCCATGAGAAAAGAACTGTCGTTTCTTTGACTCAATTCGGAAACTTGACTATTCTTTTTTTTTTTGTCGACCGGAAACTTGACTATTCATTAGATCGCTTTTGTTTCTTCACGAAATATAATAGTAATAATCCAGGATTACCCGAGGAAATGAATCATGTGTACACATAAATTTGGCTGGATTCTTAAGTAATTTAAATTTCTAAAACGAAAAGATATTCTTAATTCGAAATAGATAAGCTATTTTATTCTTAGTGGTCCTTTAGTGGATAATATGTTTTTTTCATACTAATTTGCCATGTGCAATCATTGTAACTTATAACTTTCTAAGGTACAGAGAATATGCCACATTGCTTGTGAAAAAAAAAACTCTTAAGTTTACTAATTCTAAGCATGAACTCCGTTTTTAACATCCTTCCACTCTCACATTCGACACACAAAATTCTTAATACAGTCATTTATACTGTAGTTGTACTTTTTTGTCTAACAGGATAATGAATTAAATGGAAAATGAAGATGATAATTCAAACTAACAATGCAAGTTTATAGCGAAAATGGTTTTTAATAATAGTACATACTAAAAAAATCAAATAAAAGTATAAAACCAGTATATACACTTTTCTGCAGGATATATGGACCAAATGCCACTTCCATAAACCCCACTCAACAAGCTCATTAATTAAGTATTTATTTTAAACACGTATGCACAAATTACTGAACATTTATTCATACATGTTCATAAATGCACACACACATGTTTTCATAAAATCGACTAGTTGATTTCAGTGATCGTTACAGAAAAGAAAAGAAATAAAGAAAGCCTTAAAGAATGGCAGTGCCACTAACCCTACATAGCACATGCATTTTCGTTTGGTATTTTAAATTTAGGTATGAAGTATATTTAAATCATTGCACTGAATACAAAATCCAAAGTTTGAGTTTTTTGGCCCCTCTCTTTTGCCTTGTCAGTCCATTAAACGACCATTAAAAATCTCCAATAGTTGTATGACACGTCATCATACCATTTGAATCTACCTTCCTCCTCAATTCCACCAAAGAATCGGCCTTTATGACGCTCACAAGTTTTTTTTTTTCTTCTTTCTAAAACATACTTCATACTAATAAAATAAGCTCATTTAACTCATATTACAAGAAAATTACTAATTTAGATTGAACATAACGGGAAACAATCATTATGGATGCCCTACCACAATAGAATCTTTGTGCCATTTCTATTGTTGCATTCAGTTTAACATCGTTTTTTCATAACTCGATCTTGTTTCCTAAGCATTTACTAGCTTTTTCGTGTTGATTATGTATGATTATGGTTATATCTTTTGTGCTCTGTGAAATATTGACGAATGCTATGTGGATAGTGAGCAAAATCTCCTAATTGAATCAAAGTTTTGTATATGACTCTCTTTCTAATATTTCTGTTAATAGTAGTAATACAGAGGATTAGACTTCAAGTATAAACATTATATCCAAAAAAAAAAGGTATACAAAAACATTGCTTCAAGTCACAATTATCTCTTTCATAATTCCATAACTAGAGGCCTAGAGCCACTTAATTATAATTTATCATTATCATTATCATTAGTCGTCTGTTGGAAAATTAATTTATTTTTTCTTGAATTTTTTTTTTGTCGGCTAATTTTTCTGATAATATTCGAGAATTCTTTTGTTTTTTTTTTGTCAATATTCGAGAATTCTTTAATCATGCATTACAAATGCCACTTTCGTATCTGGCTAAAACAGAAATAATAAACAAAATTGAAAAAGGAAAAAACAAATACACAAAACGACGCCGTTTCTTAACTGCCACGGCTCGCTCCCTTTATATATCGTCTTCTTCTTCCCCTTCTCTTCCAATATTCTCTCATTTCAATTTTTTTTTTTTCTGCTCAGCTTTAGAGAAATTCAGATTCAGTGACTATTTGAATCCGAAGAGAAGACTGGGTCGATCAAAACGAATTCGCTAGTTATGGCGTCTCTAACGAATCTAAATCCAACTTCTACAGATCTCGTTCGTAAGAAGAGGAGATCCTCTGCTTCCTCATCATCTCGGAGAACCACAGATTCCGTCTCCGGTATTGAGAAAAACGCACGATGGAGATCGGAGAAGCAACAACGGATCTACTCCGCAAAGCTGATCCAAGCTCTGCAAAAAGTCCGTCAAAGCTCCTCCGCCGCAACGACATCATCTCCGACGGCTCAGAAACGTGGAAAAGCCGTCCGTGAAGCCGCCGATCGAGCTCTCGCCGTCTCCGCTCGCGGAAGAACGATCTGGAGCAGAGCGATCTTAGCGAATCGGATCAAACTGAAATTCCGGAAACATAAACGGCCGAGAACGACGGCGATTCCGGCCATAACGACGGTGGTTTCGACCGGAAGTAGCAATAGATCGAAGAAACGGAGAATTTCGGTGGTGAGATTGAATAAGAAGAGTTTACCGGCGGTTAACCGGAAAGTTCGTGTTCTCGGCCGGTTAGTCCCCGGTTGTGGTAAGCAACCTGTACCGGTGATTTTAGAAGAAGCAACTGATTATATTCAAGCTCTGGAGATGCAAGTTAAAGCCATGAACTCTCTAATGGAGCTTCTCTCTAGCTACTCCGGTGGAGGCTCAGCTCCTCCGCCACCGACTTGATGAGGTTAAAATCGTCATTTTGCTCATATTCGTCCTTTTTAAAAAAAGTTCTGCTATCTCTGTCTCTCTGTGTACACCAAAAATATAAATATATGTATATAGAAGATTCGGTTTGAGATGATTCTTCTTCGTTATAACTAAAAAGTAAATTTTGAAATGTGTTAACAAATTCCTCAATGAACGATCCTCAAATCCAATAAGTTTATGGTCTTATGCATTTTGATAAATTCAGAGACTACATTCGTTTTAAAAGTATGTGATTAGTAAAATCTTAGTGGGAGTATTAGGTTTGAGTTGATGATGATGTCTACGATTTTGCACTTAGTGGAAATGGTCGTTAAAATCTTATATGATACCATTGGGATTGGACTAAAATGGAAATTTTGATGTACTTTTAATTCCTTCAACATGGTTATGTACTATATCATCTTATGTACTACAAGAAATTTAACAAAAGATATATTTGTACTGCAATATAGAGGCAAGAAATATACTTAGTGCCAAAATGTAAGGAAATAGTATTTTTTAGTTTATTATCTACAATTAATAATGGGTTTATACTTTATAGTTGTACGCTTATTTTATTATGGTAGAGTATTTGATAGATGCATTAGAGAATGATTGATATAATACATTCAAATGCATTGAATGATGATATTGATCTGTCACTCAATCATCTAGTTTGCTTTATTGCCTCTCTTTGTAACCCTATATGAATATGACACTTTGTTTTTGTTTTCTTATTTCACGAGACTTTTGTTTTCTCAATAATTAAATTCATCCAAACACTAATTGTGAGCTTGAAATGCGATTTTTTAAGCTAAAAGTACGAATTAACATTGTTTGATATGATTTTTATCAACTAGTAAAGTAGTAGGTTTAATAATTAAGAATAATTTATTTGTATATAATACGAAATAGGAAGAGAGAAGAATGGAGTATGAGTAAGCGACAAGAAGAGAGAAATGACAAAAGCAAAAATATATAAATAAATATAGCAAAGTAACCTAAAAAGTAAGAAGAAGCACATGGGAGTGGCCATGCCTTGTCCTCTCCTTTCCTTTTTAGCTTCATCTTGTTAACTTGCACGAAAACTCTTTTCTTCTCACTATCACATGTTATATGTAGACTATAAACATATCATTCTAAATAAGATTATTAGTATTATTATATGTAACGATTTGTGTATATCATCCTAAATAGTAACATATCGCTAGTTCATGTCATTTGGACGCAGCTCTTGCTAGACATTTGATAGCTTTTTCTTCGTAACCATCTCTGTCAAAGTAATTCGCAATCCCTTCACGAGCCAATGTTTCCACTGTTCCGCTCCCTCGAGGCTCTTGGATCGACCGTTCTTTGGGATCACGTTCGAGAACTTCATGAGGATCTTTGTAGAGATTATGTAATGATTTGCAAATGAGGTTGAGAGTTGAATTAAGTTATTGAGTGAAGAAGAAGCCACACGAGTCCAGATGTTTTGCTTAATTATGAATTTTTTAGTAGATATGATCGATCTCAGTCTCAATATATAATGATAACATTAGCATTAGTTAAAAGAAAAACTACTATCATAGCTAAAGTGTATGAATTAATATTTTTCTAGGCAAAATCAAATTATCTTCTTGAGATATCAAAGGCCAAATTATGTTACCATCCAATATAGAATATCTAGTATTTTTTACCATCTACAGTATTTACATTATTCACTATCGAAATCTTTGTTTTTTATCATTCCAATCTATTAACAGAATAAATCTTTATGATAATCCCTGGCCTTCCAATTATATGATAAATCTTTTTACCATGGGTATTGTTAGTTTTTTTTGTTGGGTTTTTGTATATTTAGAATATTACAAAAAAAACTTTTAATCATGTTAACTTTTTCTCTAAAATATTGGTTTTCATAGATCCAAAGTAAAATCATGTCCATTGTTGGTTTACTTTTCTTTTCTAGAGTGTTACATAGATTATAAAACTTTTTAATCTATAATTCATGTCCATTGTTGGTTTACTTTTCTTTTCTAGAGTGTTACATAGATTATAAAACTTTTTAATCTATAATTCAATTCATATATATATATATATATATATATATTTGTATAATTATCATCGGTAATATGCCTGAAACTAGGCCTGGGATAAAAAAACTGTAACCGAATAACCGAACCGAGACCGAACCGAAATACCAGTTTGGTTAGGTTTCGGTTCCTTCTAAAATACCCGATGGATAATATATTGAGAGTCCATGGATTTTGGTTCGGTTACGGTTATATCCGAAAACCGAATAGTGAAACCGAATATGTGACCATATATACATTTACACACATATATATACTAAAATAATTTTGAATCTCTATAAATATATGTAAATTTCTCATTCTAAATCTAATTTCTCATATTTTTTTCTCATTTTTTGACTCTCCATATTTTTTTGTTGCTAAATTTAACCTTTAAAACCCTTAATTCAGAAATTTGAAAGCCCTAAATATATAACCGAATAAAATTTGGTTATTTTTGGTTATCACTCTCATAACCGAAACCGATCCGAAACCGAATTTAACCGATCCGAAACCGAACCGAAATATTAAAATAACCCAATAGATATTTTTTTCATAGAACCGAAAAACCGATAACCGAAATAACCGAACCGATAACCGAATGGTTATCCGAAATCCCAGGCCTACCTGAAACTAAGAAAACTAAAACAGAATCAGTGTTATCATCCAAAGTTTTGGATAAGTAAGATATTCAAAAATATTCTTTCCAAGATATTCGGTAAATGAAAGCGATTCTCTTGAAAAAAAATCTGAACAAGAATCATTGTTATTAACTTATTATCCACTTTTGGATAAGGAAGATATTCATAAATCGTTATTTCCTTAAACAGATCGAACCATTTATTACAGATCGAACCATTTATTTCTATTTTTGCCAAAAATAATAAATAAGATCGGTGGAAAAACAATAACGTACAAGATATATAACATACACATTTCGTGACAAATCTTTCGAGAGAGATCTAAAATGGCGAATAAGGAAGACGTTGCAGTTCCGATCTTCTCCTCTCTTGAGCATGTCTACGGCGAAGGATCTCAGCTCGATGAAGCTACACAACGATTCGATGTATTGAAGGCAAAATTCAACCAAGTCTTCGGTTCTACTCCCCAACTCTTCGCTCGATCTCCAGGTAAAAATCTCTGAGGTTTCTTCTTTCGGTTTCGAGAAAAACGAATCGAATTCATCTCTGTACGAGACAGATTTCGTTGACCTTGGGTAAATTGATACCTAATTCGTGTGTTGATGATGCGAAATCGAATACAGAACATGGGTTAATTCTGTGTATTTCTCTGCGCATGGCTTAATAAACGAGATTCAGTGATCTCTAGATAGTGTTAGCCTATGGAATTGTGTTGTTGGATTGGTTTTACTCAAGTTTTTGAAATTGATTTGGTTTTTCTGTGTATGGTTGAGTTTAGGAAGAGTGAATTTGATTGGAGAGCATATTGACTATGAGGGATACTCGGTGTTGCCGATGGCTATTCGTCAGGATACGATTGTAGCGATCCGGAAATCCGAGGATCGAAAGGAGCTTCGGATTGGGAATGTTAATGATAAGTACTCTATGTGTACTTATCCTGCTGATCCTGACCAGGTTATACTTTTTCTTCCTAAAGAATAGTGTTTTATAGCTCTGATCGTCTCATTTTCGCATTACAGCTGCAAAAACCGTGTCTTAGGTAGTGCAAGAAAACTACTGGCTTATCATATATGTTATTTTTGCAGGAAATTGACTTGAAGAATCACAAATGGGGTCATTACTTCATATGCGCGTAAGGGATTACGAATTAAGCGATCTCACTTTTTTTGTTTGGAGGTGTCTTATGATTTTATAATATTGTAGGTACAAAGGGTTCTTTGAGTATGCAAAGTCGAAAGGCTTGAATCTTGGTTCACCAGTCGGACTTGATGTGATTGTTGATGGAATTGTTCCTACAGGTATAGAATAGTTCCCAATATGTACATCATAATATCATTTTCTTTGAATTTGAAGATTTAACTGGAGTTCTTTGATTTAGGTTCTGGTTTGTCGAGTTCTGCTGCGTTTGTTTGCTCATCTACGATTGCTATTATGGCTGTATTTGGTGAGAACTTTGAAAAGGTACTACTCAGTCATGCTTGATGAAAGAAATTTCATAGCTCTCTTGTTGATTATTGAGTTTTCCAAGTTTTTGTTGCTTTCAGAAAGAACTTGCACAGCTTACCTGCGACTGTGAACGACACATTGGAACACAATCTGGTGGGATGGACCAGGTCAGACTTTTTCTCGAATAGTCCATCCTCGATCACTACCTGGACCCAGAGTTATCTCTTTTTCTAATTGATCAATTTTAATCATTTCAACAGGCAATTTCTATTATGGCTAAAAGTGGTTTTGCTGAGCTTATTGACTTCAACCCAGTTCGCGCAACTGATGTGCAACTCCCTGATGGAGGGAGTTTTGTAATTGCACATTCTCTTGCTGAATCTCAGAAGGCGGTCACGGCTGCTACGAATTACAATAACAGGGTCGTTGAATGTCGACTTGCTTCCGTAAGTCATAACATAAGTTTTTTTTTTTGGCTACAATATCTTAACTTTATATGGTAACGAGATATTACCCTCTCTACCATTTGTCTTTTGTAGATCATACTTGGCATTAAGCTAGAAATGGAACCAAAAAAAGCCATATCAGAAGTGAAAACTCTTTCTGATGTGGAGGGATTATGTGTGTTATTCGCTGGTAAAAGTGACTCGTCTGATCCTGTTCGTGCTGTTGAGGTACTGATCCAATCATTTTCTGCTACAATAGACTGCTTGATGTTTTAGCTCTATCCATTCAATCGTTTCTAAAAAGATTTTGGGGTTGATGTGTTCTTTTATTTGCTGCAGAAATATCTGAAAGAAGAACCATATACTGCCGAGGAGATTGAGAAAATCGTCGAGGAGAAATTACCATCAATATTGAACAACGATCCAACATCGTTAGCTGTACTTAATGCTGCAACTCATTTCAAATTGCATCAGGTAATTATAAATGTACAGAGCTGCAGAATATTGTTTTCTTTTTTCCCAAGTCCTAACCACAGTACTCTGATAATGATCATCTGCAGAGAGCTGCACACGTTTTTTCTGAAGCCAGGAGAGTCCATGGTTTCAAGGACACTGTCTATTCAAACTTAAGGTGAGACTGCTTTTCTCTAACAAACTTGTGAATAAATCTTGTACAGAACTTCAGTTACGTTAAGAGACCTTGATTCATTAACTGTGCAGTGACGAAGAGAAGTTAAAGAAACTTGGTGATCTGATGAACGAAAGCCATTACAGCTGCAGTGTCCTATACGAATGCAGGTGCATAAAATTTTAAGATCAAGTGTTAGTGTGAAACCAGTGAATGTTAAAATTGATATGATTTTTAATTTGATGAAATCGCGCAGTTGCCCCGAGCTAGAAGAACTGGTTCAAGTTTGCAGGGAGAATGGAGCACTTGGAGCAAGACTGACCGGAGCTGGATGGGGCGGTTGCGCCGTGGCCTTGGTTAAGGAAACTGGCGTACCTCAGTTCATCGCCGCGGTCAGGGAGAAATACTACAAAAAGAGAGTAGAGAAAGGAGTGGTAAAGGAAGAAGACATGGAGCTTTACCTTTTTGCTTCCAAGCCTTCAAGTGGTGCTGCCATCTTCAAATTCTAACCATATCTTTCGCTCTGTTTGCAGTTGCCATCTTAAATTGAAATCACAAGTTCATTTCGTATAAATGTGTTTGAATACTAAGTTTGCCCTAAATCAATAATAAAAAGAAGTTTCTCTCATTCACATTACATTGTTTTTTAGAGTTTATTACTAGAATAATACTTATGAAGTTGCATTG
Organism: Draba incana; assembly: GCA_963576765.1. Lineage (NCBI taxonomy): Eukaryota > Viridiplantae > Streptophyta > Magnoliopsida > Brassicales > Brassicaceae > Draba > Draba incana. The sequence goes on from OY755213.1 coordinate 31,732,720, forward strand.
TATCAGTGAATGGTTCTATTTGAAGCTCAAAGAAACAGAGAAACTCTTCTTTTGGAAACAATTTGGCTTCATCAAGAGACATTTTACAAATTATAAAGTTATGGCAGTTTCATATATGGCTCAGGTATGTGACACTTCTTCTTGTCAGTGTTATCTCAGTTGGAAATTAATGATTGAGAATGCCAATACAGAGAAATTTGTCTCTGATTTCATTCTCTCATATTTGATTGGAAACAACATGTGTGAAACACGAACCAGAACTGGAACAAAGTGGATTAGTTGAATGAAATGCATATCGATTTGCAGAGGAGCTAATGAGCTACGCGATCTACGGTAGATATACGAAGATAGAAATCAGAGGTAATTACATACAATGTTGCTATAATGTCATGTCTGTATATTTATTTATGAACAAAATCAAGGTGTTTCTTTCTTATCTATCCACGTTTTGTTCTTATGATGATGTTATAATTTTCCATAATGATGATTAAAAATGTCACATTTAGCTTGTTTGTTTAGTAGACCAAGGTAAGTCAAGGAAATCCATAAAAAAAAAAAAAAATTCATAACGATAAAATCCAAAGTAATCAGAGGTTAACATAAAATGAAATAAAGAGAAATCACATAAAACAAAACCTAAAATCAGATATAGAAAGTGTAGTCATTGCTTGTCAGACGAGGAGAGGGAGAGCAAGTGTATCCGACGAGTCCACCTTGCGGCCGTGTAAGGTAGAATGAACCTCCTGGCAGTTTAAATTAGCAACAAGGAAAACACTGGAAACCATCAACTGACAAAACAAACCAAGTGACAATGCCGGTTTCTGAGTGTCATTGACGTATAACCAACACAATAAGATACCAGAAAGACATAGCAACCATCCAAGGAAGAGTGTGAGGAAAGCATGTCTCATCTCCATCCTAAACTTATCCGATAGCTGCATAAGCCCTATTCCTCCGGTGAACACCGATATGGTGAATAACGACACATACACCACAAACTCATTCATCAAGATTGTATACACTAATGGCAAGTGTATGAGGACACCAAAGGACAAATATGAGAAGGTTGCTTGAGGAAGCCTCTCTATCAATGTAATAAACTCCTTATCCTTGTAGTAGGAAGAGGAATGATGATCGGTGAAGAAGGCATATCTGAATAACATCACTACGTAGAATGCTGTGGCACTCACCGCACCGTCCCTAAGGAACCGAGACGATGACTTACAATCTCGCCAGATATGATCGATGGATATGTAGAGGCCTAAGAGCGAGAGCAAAGTCATTAGGTACCATATTCTTCTGCATACAATCATCTTCTCCATTCTCTATTAAGGGATCATGAAAATAGGGTTAGCCGTATTGAAAGATCTTGAGGACAAACCAACAAATATATAACTTGACTAAAAGAAATTAAATTAGTAACCGTGTTATTCTTATATAATAAGACCCTTTGTATCCCTTTATCTATCTCTAAAAGAAAGGGTTTCCAAGTTCTACTATAACTATCTTTATACATAATTCAAAACCTAATGTTGTTTTTTCTGATTTAATCATCTCAATAACACTAAAATCAATTCGACTAACTAAACCACCGAGTCATGGTGAATTATGGAAGCATAATTTTACATGAATCTTAACACCTTCAAACATCTACTCAAATCACATAATAGAATCCATGAGAAAAGTTATCGGGTTACCTCCGTTAATTGTAGCGAAACTTATCTTCTAGGTGTTGTGAATTCTGATGTCTTTATAATGGGTTAATGGCATATATTTATAGGTGGAGAAAACCTAATTCCTCATTAGAATTGACATAGGATTAATTTCATGAAAAAGAGATTTATTAGGAATTACCTCCATTATTTCCAGTTAATTGGTCATTAAATATATTATGAAATAACATTATCCAATAGAAAAAAAATTCACTATAAAACCACATAATAAGAAAATAAATATTATTATATATTCCTTACAAATCAAGGTTTCCAAAATGATTTTCGATGATCATAAAACTAAACGAAGAATAGAAACAATTAACAAACAAAAGAAAATAATAATGACACTGTTGACAAAGAAAAATAGGACAATCATTCGAAAGGAATTACAAAACAAATATTAAAATTACAATATAAATAAAAGCTATGAAGGGTAGTTAAGTTGCATATAAAGTGTGAGGGCATGCAATAGCGAAAGCTACGTGAGCTTTATCTTTTTTGCCTCCAAGCCTTCAAGTGGTGCTGCCATCTTCAAATTCTAAGCATATCTCTCGCTCTGTTTACAATTGAAATCTTTAATTGAAATCTTCACTTAATTCCGTATAATTGTGTGAATACTAAATCAATAATAAAACGAAGTTTCTCTCATCACATTACTTTGTTTTTTTAGAGTTTATTACTATAGTAATATAATAATACTTACGAAGTTGCCACCCATTGTATTAGTGAGAGCATGATTATAGGGAGTTGCTTAATAAGTTGCTAAGTATTAAAAAAAATAAAAAAATAAAAAAAATGGAAGAGAGATAAGACGAGTTGCTAATTATAGATCATTTAGGCCATGTTCATTGGCAACCCCATGATATCTTTAAAAGTGTTCTTATAATATAAAATTATTAAAACACACCCTTTCTCTTTCTTTTACTCAATTTTATACCTTCTCTTTCTTCCTTTTACTCAACTTTATACATTCTCTTTCATCATTTCACTCTCTCTCCTTTTAAGAACACTCTCCAAAGTATCCTATTTTAGACACAAAACTCCTTTTAAGAACACTATCTCTTCCTTTACTCAATTTTTAATAATTTTATATTTTAAAAACACTTCTTAAGACACCATAGTGTCACCAATGAACATGCCCTAAGCAACTATTTTTTTACATGTCACTTTGTTATTGGTCCAATTTATATTATTTAGTTATTAAATTAGAAACTCATTTAGCAACTCATTTTATAAGACCCACCAATAAACATGCTCTATGGTTCTTTCCGAAGCCTTAAGAGAGAAATTATTCTTTTGCAAACAATTTGGATTCATCAAGATACATTTACAAATTTGAAAGTTTAAAGTCAAACTAGTTACTTCCTGCACAGACTTAAATCACTAACACAACCTAACATTAAACCTCCAAACTCTCAGTCTCTATGTTATTCATCTTCTTATACCCAACCACATAACTCGGCAAATGCTGTGAGTAAACCGGTCTATTCTTGCATTGCTCATCTTCCTGGATTCTCCAACAAGCTCTTGTCATCTTCTTGCTTCTTTTGTTGTTACCACACTCACTGTTCTTAGGTAGCTGAGATGCTTTCACAACCGAGACATTTTACAGCAACCGCTACTTGGTTAGATGGTACATAACTTGATTAAAACAAATTAGAATAGTAACCGTTCTGTGGCAATTCTTGTCGCAGTACCTCATCATCAAATTCATCGTTCTGTATCTGTGTGTCCTGCTCACAATGAAACACATACTATACATTGGTAAACATACAAAAAAGAACCAATCAATACCTTTTCTAGTTGCTGAATCCAATGTTTACCTGTGTATTTAGCTGCTATTTTTACCGTGCTGTTGGAAACAGAATAAAACCGAGTATGGAATCTTAGTTGCGTAGAATAAAATTGAAAACGATTTGACAAAAAGAGAGAGTAGAAGTACCTCCCGTCAAAGAGAACGTCGAACCAGCAGGCAAGTCCATGCAATCGGGTACACATGGAAGCAGTAAACTTCAATGTGATATCAATCTCATAAAAAATCTTCTTCCTGTGAAATGCAACTGAAAGTTATTCGCCCACACCAGAAAAAGATTGAATTCCTTGGTATTTAAGAGCACATGGGACAGCCCTAAGTAGCATAGTTATTACCTTCATCTTAGTAAAATCTATCGTATGAAACATAGGCGTAGCCATCAATAACCTCGGATGAAATGCATCAACCACGGGCTGTAAAATCCGCAAATAAGGCATCAATATCCATTATATTATGATAGTAAGAGGTTAACCAAATAAATTAATCAGTGACAAATAACTATTCGCTGGTGTGTAAACAAAAATACCTGAGAAAAATAACCTTGGTGTGCTGATCCATAAAGAGGTGTCAGGTCAACTCCGTGTCTGTTATAATGAGCAATATCCAGCATATTTTCCTTCGAATAACCCGTACCTTATTTGCCATTTCAACAAATAAGAATTCATCTGAGAAAGGTGCCATGTGAATCCTACAGTGATAAAACCACATGAGAATTAAGACATCATTAGAAATAAAAAAAAAGAGAGCCTTTAAAAAAGTTGACCATACCTTCCAACAGTGGGAAACATTCTGCCATTTGGAGACATATAACGATCCCTAGCAATTACAAACATTCTCTCGTTGACCAATAGGGTGACCGATTTAATATATAAGACGTGTCATACAAATACAAATGACCAATGGAACAACTTCCAATCACCTTCTCAACATATATTTTTCTTGACCAAGGTTTGGCTTGTCTAAAGACTGGAACTTTAATGAAAGTCTGCCTCTGCAATACTTACCCATCGGTTCAGAGATCAAAACATCTTCTCTGTCAAGCAACTCTATATCCTCGATTTTTCCGTTGATGACCCTACAATTGTGCCAGCTTCAACATCAGAAAAAATGCATATTACACAACAAAATATACTAAAGAGATTGAATCAGCAATCAGCTTCCGTGCATATTCAGCCATTTCTGATGCTTCCACAGCATATACATGCTTGGCAGCAGCCTAATTTAGGGATGAAAAGTATTAGATATGTATGAAGGAGAGAGAAACGAAAATTCACAGATACCATAAGTAGTTGATAGCTATGACAGTCACCATCACCAAGATATAACTAAAACGTCTACTTTGACATTTACGGATCACCAATTCTCTAGTGGGTGGATCAAGCTGTTTGAGGAATGAAGGACAGACTGAAATGGGGGATGAAATAGTAAGAGGAGAGTGCGTACCTATCAATAAACAAGTCCTCTTTATCCATTTTCTAGCTTTAAAAAATATCTAAATTCTACTCATTTATCAACCTGTGGTTGTTCAAGGATAGCAAAATCTTAGTTCTGTGTCACAAAACTCATTTCATCAAGAAGAAAAAAAACCCAATGATTATCAAATAGATAGTACCTCCTCGGAGGAATCTGAACTATTAGATACACAGATGAACTGAACCGGCCCCAATTCGAATACCTGAGAAGCATAAACAAACATACAATACAACAACCAGATTAATGCATGCTTTGTAAGACGTAACAAGACCCAAAAAGATGACAAAACATGAGCCAGAATTCAATCTTTCAGAGTTAAACTATTCCTTCAGTTGTAAAATTCACTACGGAAACTATCTTAAATCTCAAAAAAATTGTAAAACAGCAATGTGGACCAAAGTAATTTTTGAATCTTCCAAAAACTTCATCTTCATTAACACTGTTCATATTCAACTACCTTATTTCCTTGAAAACATCCCAAGTCCACGGATTGCAGCTGTAGTTGATTATGCAAAAACAATTAGCTCACGTGAATCTCTAAGTACCCTGGCGACTTCATCGCGTACGAGATAAGCTGAGCTTTCATGATGCATGAGAGCATCTTCATTTAACGGTTCAGCTTCTGCCGCCACAGATGGATGCTGAATCTGCATGTCACAGAGTCTTTTTCTTTCTTCATCAATCAGAGTTTGAACTTCTCCCAATTCTTTGCATTTCAAGTCAAGCTGCTTTCCAGATTTTTTCAATGTTCGAGAGGATCAGTTCCAAATCTTTCTTCTTTCCATCCGTCTCCTCTTCCATTTCTCTCTTACGCTGAATAACTCTCATTTCCACGGACTCTATCAGCTGTTGTACTCCTTCCAATGCTTTGGATTTCAGGTCAAGTTGTTCACCAGAGATCTTTAACAGATTGTTCAATGCTTGGACCCTCTTTTCTTTCATCTCAAGGTCAAATTTAACAAGCTTGCTTGATTCCCCAATACACTCCAACTCCATATCTTTAGAGACTAATTCTACTGACTGTATCTCAAGCAGTCTCCGTTGAGACTCCAGTTGCTCATCCACATCCACAAGCTGCTTTCCAGATTCTTCGATTTTGGAAAGAATCAGTACCAAATATTTCTTCTTTCCATCTGTCTCTTCTTCCAAGTCTCTCTTGATCTGAATTAGTTTCTTTTCTTCCAACTCTACCTGATTCTTAAGCAGATCTAGTTCCTTTTCTTTACATTCAACCTCTTGCCGAAACCTTTGAGACTTTGCACTCAAATCATTTGCTTCAGCCACTACTACTTTAATCTCTTTAGCCTTTTCTTCCATTTCAGAGGAGCTTCTGCAAATCGTCTCTACGATCTCCTTATGTCTCTTCTCTTTAGCGACAAGATCACAGTTTTGTTGTTCAATTATCTTTTGAATTTCCCCCAACTCTTTAGATTTTGAGTCAATTTCTTGAGCACAAACTGTTATGCAATTGTTTAATGATTCCACCTTCTTTTCTTTCAGCTCAAGATCAGAATTAGAAAGCTTGATTGATTCTTTCACACATCCCAACTCCTCCTCTTTAGAAGCTAACTCCGATGATCGTATTTTAAGCAATCTCTGCCGAGACTCTCTATTTGCTCGTCCAACGTCACAAACTGCTTGTCAGATTTTCTAATTGGACAACAACTCTTTCTTCATTCTTTCCATTTGGTCAATAACCAATCCCAGCTCTTTCTTCTTCTGTTTCCCTCTTACGATCTTCAACCTCTCGAGTCTCCTCGCAACGCCTTCTAATCTGAGCCACAACTTGTACCAAGTGTTGGTCTTTTATCTCGAGCTCTCTCTGATACTTTGGGAACGACTCCATCGTATCAATCAATTGACTCCTCTTTGCCCTCAGTTCTTCAGTAATTTCTTCCACCATTCTCTTTAAATTACCAGCTTCAGCTTTTTCCTTTTTGAAAAAATTAGTCCTTTTATCAAGGTCTAAACTCAAACTTCGCAGCTTCTCTTCCTTTACCTTTAGCTCTTGAGACCTCTTCTCGATATCGGCTTCCATCACTTTCTTTGAATTACCAGCTTCAGCCATTTCTTTCTTGAAAACTTTAGAGCGTTTCTCAAGATCTAAGCTCAAACTTTGCAACTTCTTTTCCTTTAGCTTTAGTTCTTGAGACCTCTTCTCAATATCAGCTTCCACCATTTTAGACCTTTCATCAAGGTCTAAGCTCAATCTTTGAAGCTCCTTCTCCTTTAGCTCTAGTTCTTGAGACTTCTTCTCGAATATTGGCTTCCACCAATTTCTTTTCTGCATCAAATTTGTCCACTCTTTCATCAAGGTGTGAGCTCAAATTATGCAAATCCTTCTCCTTTAGCTCTAGCTCCAGAGATATCTTCTTGTTATTGGCTTCAACCATCTCATTATGTTTCTGTACATCCTCCAATTTACTGACGCAGAGTAAGAATTGAGAAGCATCAGCTTTGATTTTCTCCACTGATTTTTGAAGATCATGTCTCTCCATCACAGTAAGTTCTGAAATTAAAAATAAACACAGTGAGAACAGTGAACAAACCCACAAACTCAAAGACAAAGACTTTCTGAAATTTCATTAAGAGATGAGGTTTTCTAGCACTAACACTAAACCCAGGAAACCAAATTAACGGGAAAAGAGAAAATTTTACATCTAAAATCAGAGAAAAATCAAGGCAAAAAGGTGAAATAAATTAAACCCTAACCTAAGTAACAAAAATCCTTTCTTCTATGAACATAAAGAAGCTCGAAATTAAGCAAGAACTAAAATCAAGTGACCCAAGAGACGATCAGAAGAACAACAAAAACCCTAAATTTGAAAATCAAAATGGGGCCAAAAAAAAAAAAAACAGAAAGAAACGGCGAGAGAAAATGTGTGATTCAAAGAGAGAAACAAAACCCAAGTGAGAGCGAGAAACAGAATTTTCACCTTTGCTCGAGCTCTTTGAGAATTGAGCTATCCAAGAGACTGAATTTCTTAAGAAGCCGAAGATAAAATGGAGGGAGTTCGAGTAGGCCAAATAATTAAAGTAAAAAAAAAAAAAGTTTTTATTTTTATTTGACCGTCCAGATTCTGATGAAAAGAGATACTAACCGTTAGATTGAACGAATACAACCGTTGGATTGTGCTGATGTTGGCTCCTGACGGATATGTTGCTTTTGTAGCCGTTGTGATTAGTACTTGTCATTGATTGACTAATTTGGGTTAGAATTAAGCTTTAAAAAAAAAACACGTGATTGTTAGTTGTCATTTACACTGAGTAAGAATTCTTGCTTAGAGTGTTAGACCATGTTCAACAATAGCTCTTAATTTTTGGTTCTTAACAATTTTTTAATACTTAATTTAACATCAACTCAAGTTAAGAATCTTATTCTTGTTTTGCTAAATTTTCTTCTCCATTGGTTAGATCTTAAGTTCTTAAATCTCTAGAATGAAAATTTGAAATAGGATTATATATTTGAAAGGGTGCATCATAATTGAATATCTCGTTGGAACAGTTGGTCAAGGATATTGCTAAAGCTCTTACAGACCAAAGTTCGAAGCCTGCTGAATTATTTTGGGCTATTTTTTTTTTTTTTGGCTTTAATAAAATTCGAAATTACATTTTTGCCATCGTCTTCAACCTTTTCTCCTGCAATTATAAACCCTAATTTTTGCCCCCTTTTGTTTTTATTCCATCATAATTGTCGATTTTATTGATTTATTTGTGTTTTGTATCATATTATGTTAGATCTGTTAAAGGTATGGCTTCTGAGAATGCTGGAATTGGATTTGTTGATCAAATGGGCCGAGATAAGAGCAAGCCCACCGAAGGATCCAAAAGAAGGAAAGATGATTTACAACGGTTGTCTTCTCCTTTATCTGAACACGACAAAACCAGAGGTGTTGCAGAGCCAAAGAAGATAACCTCTCCAGCTAAGAGTACGGCCGGTCAGGTGACCGTTTTCAACAAATTCTCAGCTCTGCAATCTCTGAATGAAGACTGCTCTGGATGACTGACACTTGTCAGAAGATTGAGGAAAACCCTTTTTTGTAAAACCCTAATACCATTAGTGTATAAAAAGGGAATCATCTCAATGTAATAATCAAGTAAGAAAGAATTAATAAAGTTCAGTTTCTTCTTCATATTATCTGTTTCATCTCTGCTTTCAAGATCCACAATCAAAAATCCGATTTTTGTAAGAGAGAAACGGCAAAGAGAGAGACAAAAAATGGAAGTTTTGTTTTTCCAAAACAAAAAAATTACTCGAGCCAACCACGAACTGACACGTATTCGGTTCTTATCAGATCTTACCGATTTACACATTAATCATATTTTTGCACGAATTAAATATAAAACTTTTATTAAAATGACATCCTTGGACAGACGGATAGACAAAAGAGACCAAAAAAAAAAAAAAAATACACATAATTAAGAAAAAAAAATTACGGACAACATTTACTTAAAAAAATAAAAACCCCCCATGAAATACTCCAACGATCTTGCCTTCACATACTCACTGTAACATCTTACCTTGAGATTCCGATCACTCCAAATGCTCATCAGTCATCCTAACAATCTCCTGAGTCATCCTATCAAGATCTTCAGCTTGGCGCCTATAATTTGCAGCCATCTTAACTTGCTCTTGAGTTTCCTGCAGTAGAATCTCATTCTCAACCTTAGCTATTATGTTTCTTTCATAAGGGACTGTCGAAAGCCTGAAGCACACCAGAACAAACGCAGCGAGGAAGGAAATTATTACTCTTGGAAGATGCACAACGCCAGCGTCCTTTTCCAGACTATAAGCAAGCATCACAGAGGTGGCCAACAAACTGTCGCTCGCACAAAACTCATCATGAACCCCAAAAAGCTTAAGCAGAGATGCCACATGAAGATAGAGACTTAAAAATGTTCCGGTGGCAAAACCATCCAGATCCTTCGCCTTTCCTAACTTATCAGCTAAGAAGACAAAAGCCAAAAGTAATCCTATTATTCCTATCACTCTCAATGCATGAAGAAGGATATAATACCTCGAATGCATCTTCCTACACCAAACCCTCAACTCAACCACAAACATGCTATGGCTAGCTATCGTCAACCAAAACACATAACAGAAACAAAGACCTAGGGACCCGACACCAATGGGAACTATGTCATCTGATGATTCTCTTTTAGTGTAAAGAGCACAGATACCACCTATCACGAAACCGAGAATAGTTTGTAACCGTAGCAGTGCTGGGCCGGTGTAAAACTTATCACCCACTTTCCTCAGACCCATTTCAAGGTACCTCTCCAAACATGGTTTTCGTTTGGGAGTAGCCATGGAATCCAAAGGAGATTAAGAGAAAAAGTAGATAAGAAACACACAGTGATAGAAGCAAAATGGAGAAGAAGAGAGTCTGCAAAGAAAGAGTGAGAAAGGAACAATATTTATATAAAACAAGAAAAACTAGGGTTCTCTCCTTTCTTTTTACAAATCATTTCAATAACAAACAAAAACCGCCACGTGTCTTGATAAAGAAATTAATACTAAAAAAGGATTCTAACAGAAAAGTTACCTATACACGTATGTATGTAACAGCCACGCTTACATAGTATACACCTCTCATTACTCGGTTCAAACGTGGATCATTCAGATCTTTCTACTTTTTTCACCAACGACACAGATTAATCAAAAATCTTTTTTAAATTGGTATAAATGTCATTATACATCACTTGCATACTAATAAGTTTACGATTTAGTGATACATCGCGACTTGTTATTTTACTATGAAATCATTCCACATTTTTAATTTGATTCAAACATCCTTTTACACTATCTAGCTATTTCTACCTGAAAACTTGTATGACGAATTTTTGTCATCACATGATGACCTCATTAATTAACAAACACGCCGCCATACTTAACTAATCTTGTGTTACATTAATTAATATGCATAGCTTCTCGGTGGTATATGTCAAACTGTATAGAAAATATCCAGTATTGATTCAGAGACCAATTACTCATTTAATACGATAGTTTCGATCCAAAAATAGGTTAGGAGAATGATAAAAAAACTAAGGTTTTGAATGTCACTATACATACGGAGCTGCTCTATTTTTTTTTCTTTCTTTTTGGTCAACATATACAGCTGTATAAAATGCCGATTTTATAAGAGGACTATTTTGGGTATGGATTAAGAGACCGATTTCTTGTTTATATCTCTCTATGTGCGATAGTTTTCGTGAAACTTGGAAGAATTAAAAGTATATCTTTTCTACCCAGTAACAAAAAGACTATTTTATGTATGGATTGAGAGACCAATTTCTTGTTTATATCTCTATGTGCAAATGTTTTCGTGAAATTAACTAGAACACCCTATATAAAAATAGGTCTTTTGTTACCTTTTTTTTATTCATTCTTTCTTATAAAAATTATCCAACAACAATATATAGAGGAACAATTTAGGAGTGAGTTCATAGACCAATCCCTAGTATATTTCTATGCACCAATGTTTTGATGAAACTTGCAGACATGAAAATGGAGGTTTATTATCCATTTCTTTACACGTCAAATGTCGTCGAGCTCCTAAGTTATTCGCATTTCACCTATAAACTGATGCATTCTTTTGTGTTAATATTGGATCTTAATTAACATATTTTTGGAGAACTTGACATTTTTTTTGTATATAGACCAATCTCTTGTTAGGTCAAAGACAAAAGGTTTCCAATTATTCATATTGATTTAAGGAGATATTGATTTACAGATAACTAACAATGCCAGATTCCAAAAAAAAAACACTATAACGTTCATGATTTAGTAATATGTCATGACTTGTTATTTTTAATATAAAATCATTCTAAAATGTTTGATTGAATACATTCTATCTATTAAGACCTGAAAAACTAGATTTGCTTTTATAATCAAATTATGTCACATGGCTTTAATAAGCACGACATCATATTAAACTGGTGTTATATATTTCACTATCCATGGCTTCTCGGTGGTATATATATATCTTAAGTACTTAACGTATGTTGTGTGAATTTTGTTTTTTTCAAATATGATAGTAAAACTTAAGGAAATGTTGTTGAGACCAACATTTAATGCATGTATAAGCTTCCTTGTAATGTATAGTATCTTACTTTACGCCATTCGATGCATACAATATACAGGTGCGTTTACCATCGTGGAACATGTGTATTAACTATAATGGCTTTCTATGTACAAGATTAGAAAAATGAAGCTATATAAGGAATGTTTCTAATCCTTTTTGCTGATAAAGACAGCATTATATTGGCCTTTTTCCATGTAAGAGAAAATACATACACTTAATATTAATGAAAACTTACATATCATCTGTCCACTATCCGTGATGTGTGACTAATCAATATACTGTTTTTAAGAGATTAGGTTAGTATTCTATTAACCTTTTCATGTAAGAAAAAAAATAGATACAATTAAAATGTGTGGGAACTATTCACCAAATTTTTGTGTGTGTGTGTGGGAACTTTACATATCAACTCTTCACTTAATCCGTGATTCGTGGTTCATCAGCATATTATTACTTTAAAATATTAGATTTACCACGGTAAAAAATGTTATCTCATGAACATCAAGCAGCATCTACTTTAGTCACCAATAAATTAATCACAAACATTTTTAATTTTATTTCATGAACATCAATCAGCATCCAAATATGTTTTTTCATAGAGAAGAATACAAAATATGAAGTTATAAAAGGGATGTTTCTAGTTTACTGTTGATAAAAACAAAACTTTCCTGGCTCTTTTCATGTAAGAGACACGACATCCAATAAACTGTTTTATGGCATTAATGAAACATTGACCTTTTTTGTTCACGTTATCCATTCATCTAATGTGCGCACATCATATTTAATATATATATATTTTTTAGTAAAGGAATATATGTAATCCTTCTTCGAACATATGATACATAGACGTGAAGTATAGTTGTTTTCTTTTAAGGATTATATTTTTTTAAAAAAATTGTATCGTTTTTAACCCATGCATTGCTTTTCATGTAAGTATAACGAGAATAGGTGAAAAATTCCACAGACGGTTACCCGGCCTGTAATACTGTATATGATTTTCTCAATTTGAAGCAATTATAATTTAGGGTTTGAAACGACTTTGTTGGCAATCATCATGATACATATTAAAATATTAAATTACTACAGTAAACACATGGTTTTTAGGAATTACTGGTTTTGTTAATCCGTAAGACTTAAACCAAAAATCTATGAGATAGAGGAAGAAAAAATGAAAAAGAATTATTAATAAAAATATATATAACAAAAAAGTATTTTCTAATAGCGTGAGTGTCTTGTTATGCAGTACTACGTATGTACTCTGAGGCTCTGGGCTAACAAGATAAACTGTGAGAATAAAAAGATTTATATATTTATGAATACAACGGTAGGAAAACATTTTTTTTTTTTTTTTTGGACAAACAGGAAAACAAAGTTGTTATGCGTCTAAAGTTTCATGGGAAACATCTTCCGTCTTTTATAATTTCATTCATGGGTACAGGTGAGAAGCACGCCTGAACCGCCTCCAATTTCACAACTAAACCGATTTCGAATCACATATAACCGGCTAACAATACCAAAATGGAACCGAACTCCAATTTTACAGTTAACCGTCTTTTATTTGTCTCTCTACTTCAGTTCGACGCTAAATAACTCTGATTCGGTTAATGATTTCCTCACAGCCTCAACCGAACCAAACAAACGAAAACCAAAACCGGATGGTTAAGTCGGGTCGATCTTCTTGTGAAAAAAAATATCATATTTGAAAGAAAAAAAATCAATATTAATCATAATCTATCGGCTTTTAGGTGTATATCAATGTGTAGATATGCAAATAGTTTGCCTACTTCCCCTGCATTTGGAACAACTAGCCTTTGAGAATTTTCTTTCAATATTAATTAACCATATTCTATCGGCTTTTAGGTGTATGTGGTTTCGATAATATGCAAACCAAGATTACTAATACTAGGAGACACCCTTTTAAAGTATTTGCATTTGTACTAGTAACAACCTTCTTAGGACTCAAAATTTCATCAGCCAAATTAAAAAAAAAAATAATATGCAATACTAAGCCATGTGATCCAGACCACTCAGCTTCACGTGCTTTAGACAAGAGCTAGGCTTTTTAAGAAGACGGAACAATAGGTTTCAGTTCCATAATCATATCTAAATTTTCATAGCAATTCCTAAAGAAATATCACAAATATCATTTTGAGCAAACTCAAATGGTCTAGATAATCATTTTCTATAAATTGCGTTTATCAAAAGAAATATCACAAATACCTATAAATTGCGTATATATATATATATGATAAGATAATTTTGAGGGTGAATGAATCTAAGTTAACCCTAAGCTTAATCATAGCATGGAGAAGGTACAAGAACCCTACGAGAGGTACTCTTACGCGGAAAGACAGCTGAAAGATCCTGATCACTCCCACGTTAATGTATGCTTGATCTCTTTCGAATGTTTATGTAAATGTTGGACGACCTTGCATGCTTTTAACTTAATTAATAACATATTTGAAATGTTGTGTAGGCTCAGGTGAAGTGGTCAATGGAGTATAGCATGGCTTAAGGCTAAGATTGGGCTTTTGGAGAAGAACCAAAGGTAAGTACATGTATATAATTTTCAAAAAAATAATATTAAGTAAACATTTAACAGCAAAAGGATGGTATCAGGCATTATCTGGGAGAATGGAGCAACACCTTGACACTTCTCTTAAGCAAATTCGCTCCAAAAAGTATGTATATTTTTTTTTCTTCTTCTAAGCATAGCTATGCTTAACTATCTTTGAGTTTGTGTGGATACATATGTATAATCAAATATTTTATAGAGATCTTCTTATTATTTGAATGAATAATAAAGCTTGTTGGTCTCTTTGTATGCAGAATCAACTAATGTACGAGTCCCTCAACAACCTCCAAAGAAAGGTATTTTAAACCATTTCCGTCTCGCCGGTCGCATGTGTACTGTGTGTTAAATAGTTTAGATTAATGAAATTAAAAAAACAAAACAAGAGAAGAGTTTATCATGAAAAAATCTTGTGATGTGATATTTTAATAACACGTAAAGATCTCTTGACGTGCAAGATTTAATTCAGTATATATTACTTCACAAACACAAAGTGTGTACGTACGTTTCTCTCTAATCTCTGTATATACACACACTTGCAAGATCATAGGCAAGAATCACATTTTCCAAACGTTTTCTTAACAAAATCTCTAATCAAATAAACTCAAAAATTAAGAACACCATGAATGCTTTAACAGCAACCAATAGAAACTTCAAGCTAGCTTCTAGGCTTCTTGGTTTGGATTCAAAGCTTGAGAAAAGTCTTCTCATTCCTTTCCGAGAGATCAAGGTTTGAGTTCTTCCTCTGTTTTCTCCCATATCTAGATCCGAGGAACCGATCCAGTTAAAGATCATTAAACCGGAGTCAACAACCTATTGCAGGTGGAATGTACAATACCAAAAGACGATGGAACTATTGCATCATTTGTTGGATTTAGAGTCTAACACGACAATGCGAGAGGTCCCATGAAAGGTGGAATCAGATATCATCCAGATGTAATTTGTGACCGGAAAACCCATAGTAAGTGACCGTTCTAATCACGATTTTTAGGTGGGTTAGGTTTATATACCTAACCAAGCTAAAACCTAATGAGAAATGATATTTTGAGCAGGATCTTGGTGGATCTCTTGGGAGAGATGCTGCTACAGGAAGAGGAGTGTTGTTTGCAACAGAAGCTTTACTTAACGAATATGGAAAGAGCATATCAGGACAAAGATTCATCATCCAGGTATGAAAGAAACAAAGTTTTTCGTATAGGTTACTTGCGTGTGAAGAAACTCACACTGTCTCTGTTTTTTTTAGGGTTTTGGAAATGTGGGTTCTTGTTCTTGGGCTGCGAAGTTGTTAAGTGAAAGATGTGGGATAATTGTGGCGGTGAGCGATGTCACAGGAGCCATCAAGAACAAGAATGGAATCGATATCTTAGGTTTACTCGAACATACCGAAGAAAACAGAGGAATCAAAGGGTTTGATGGTGCTAATTCGATCGATCCTGACTCGATTCTTGTCGAATATTGTTATATCTTTGTCCCTGCAGCTCTAGGTGGTGTCATCAACAGGTACTTTGAGTTTCTTGTCACATAAGTTAACATTTTTCTCTCGAAGTTCCTTTGGAAACTCTGAGTTTGGTTTATGTAGGGAAAATGCTAATGAGATAAAAGCGAAATTCGTCATCGAAGGTGCTAATCATCCAACTGATCCTGAAGCTGACGAGGTTTCATTCTTTGTGTCTCCTAAAACTATGGAGACTTAATACTCCTTCTCTGCAGATTTTGAGGAAGAATGTGTTAGGGAACAAGATGTATTTTTTAAGAAACTCTCAGATTTGAATAACGATGAACTTGTTCTTGCACAAAACTCCAAAAATAACAGCAAAAAACGTAAAGACAAAAGGGGTGTTTAGGAGCCCTTCTCTCCTTCTCTCTCTCACGCCAAAAGTCTGAACTTACAAGATAAAGTAAAAGAGACTAGCAGCTAAAACATTTATAGCCGATTCCCATCCCAAGTTGCATCAATCCTCTGTCCTCTCCTCTGACGTGTCCATTGCTTTAGCCGATGTTACCGTTTCCTCAAGTTTCCCTTGGCCAGCAAGTTTCCTCAGTCTCTTCCTTTTGTATTGATGAAGTATTGGGGGCTGCTCCCTAACAGAATGGCGTTGTGATCCTCCTGATATATACGCAAACTCGGGAGGAGTGACTGCAAGTTACTTCGAGCGGTTCAGGTATGACTCTAAACCAAGAATACAGAATCTAACCGAGCCTATAGCCAATCGATCAAAACAAAAACTGAACTGTGTATTTTGTGCAGAACATACAAGGATTCATGTGGGAGGAGGAAAAGGTTAACAAGGAGCTACGGACTTAGATGACTCGTGGTTTCAAAGACTTGAAAGAGATGTGTAAGACTCACTCATGTGACCTCCGAATGGGAGCTTTCACCCTCGGTGTCAACCGCGTGGCTCAAGCAACCATTATCAGAGGCTGGGGTTCACAAGATCCACTAGGAAGCGAGCAATATTAAAAACTCTGTGATTTCATTCAATTAGGGAGTAATAGAACTTGATGCTAATTGCAATGTAATCTTTCGAAATTTTCTATCAATGGAAGCAGCTTAATAAGTAGATGCAATCTTTTTTACTACATTGATTAAACGAAAACTGAGAAGAATCAAGAAAAACGATAGTCATTCGATAAAACAAAGGGTACAAGTTGGAATAAGGATTATTCTAGAATCCTCTTCCTCGGCCTCTGAATGGTGCGCCTCTACCTCTGAAAGGTGCTCCACCTCTTGGACCGCCTGCACCCCTGCAAGAACAAGGCCATACCCTACCAGTTTATCGAATCTCAACTAATACTTTCATTGAAGTACCCCTAAGTCTTGCTTATAGGGAGTGAAACTTACTTTGGCTGAGGAAGGAACTTGGAGAGCGGCAAAAGTTTATACGGGTCGATGAAGAACTTATCTCCTGGAGTATACGAAATGGCTACAAGACCTTCCATCATGTTGATAGAAAACAACTGAAAAAGAAAGAAAACAGAATCAATGTCTGGAATCTCTAGATTCATAAGCCGTAGGAAGGAATACGTATTACCTTAGTGAAGAAAAACGTATTGAAAAAAATGACATTTTAGAAACTTGTTTGGTTCTCTAGCTTCCCTTTCTTTAAGCAATACCAGGTAAAGATTAATGACCTATATAGGTAAACATTCCAATCTTTTACTAAATCACAGAGGTTCTTGTTGGACAAGATAACGAAATCAGGTGATATTTAGATTCAGTGACTAACCTCATGATTCAACCATTGACCTGGTCTAAGACAACTCCCTGTAGTGTCAATATTTGAATTCTCATCATGTGTAACTAAGATGTTCCTGCAGCGAAAGACGCTCATTGCATTACACATAAAAAGAGCATAAATGAATTGTCAAAGCAGAAGACCGAGAATCAAAAACCATGAGAATGCACGGTTGACTGTTGCCTCATCCTCTTTGGAAATAGGCAGAAACATTTCAAGTTGTACATCCTGCAAACCAAGCAAAGAACAATGAGAAACCCGATTTCACAAACTCAAAACCCAGAAATGAAAATATCCCAACCTCTACTAGTTCTTCATCTTCTCGATGCCAAAAAGAACGCACGGCACCTCTTTTATTTCAAATAATCACCAAGGCCTCCTCTCTCGCTACTGAGAACCTTTCTATATGCTTCAAAACTCCGAACATCCGTCACAGGTCGATCCAAAACAACTGAACTTTCTTTATTACCTTGAGTGTAATCATCAACCACCATCAAGCTACCATTTTCCAGATTAAAGATTCTTCATTTTCCTTCTCTTCCACCTCCATGGCTATGTTTTCAACAGCAATCTCAAACTCCATAACTGAATCATCAGATATCATTTCCACATCTCTAACCTCATCATCAACATCAATCACACTTGTCTATCATTTCTATCGCAGACCAATGGCAAATCAAGTTTCCTCGTGAGAAAATTACCAGAAACTTGTAGTGGGCTACGATTCAGCCGATGTATCTGTCGGAAAGACCAATCCTTAAGGACCATCAACTTATCTCTCACTTCTGGGTAACAGTAATTTCCTGGAGACATGGTCGCTCTTAACGACGAGTGTGAGAAATCTGGAGGAGCTTTAGTGCTAACTGTTCATGCCTAGAAATTCAAATCACCATTGCAAAATCTCAAAACGACTTCACTAAAAACTTTACCGGCGTTTCTAATTCTGGATTTTGCGACTCCCGACGCTCCCGGAAAAATTGGGTAAAACCGGATCCGAACCGGGTCAAATTGTTGACTTTTGTCGTACCTTCTGGGTAAAAGGGAGGTTTTTTCTGGGTCTTGTTGTTCCCTTTCGTCTTCTAAACCTATGTTCTTCCCGTTAAACCCTTTTAGCTTCTCTCACTTGCGAATTCCGTTGAAAAAATAAATCAAAGCTTTGATTTTTGAATATATTCTACATCATTTCGTTGTTTGGAAGACGGAAGTAAGAATGATGAATCTAATTTGCTACTAAGACCAGGTAATCTGCTTATGGCCATTTTTCAGTTTCATGAATATGGGTATAAACTCTGCTAGATTTTGAGCTGAATTCGTTATGGTATCGTGTCTTAGTGATTGATGAATCTAATTTTAAAGTATTTCATTGTGAAATTTGGAAAAAAAGTGTTTCTTTTTTTTTAGTAGAATTTGGGATATGATCAGAATTTGTTCCTGATTTGATTTATATTTGTTTACACTGCAGGAACTATATTTCACACCGATGCAAAACCTTCACTTGTTTCGTTCTTTGTAAGCATTTATCATCTTTATCTGATAATGGCGAAAATCGTGAGAAACCGAAAACATCTGAAGGTAATAATAGACAAGTTATTAATGAGATTTGCAATGCTTTGGAGAGTGGTCCATGGGGACCTTCATCTGAAAAGTTACTATCAGCTTTAAAATTACATCCCCAACCAGAATTAGTCATTGGTGTATTACGGATGTTAATCGAGCGATTGAGCATTTCCGTTGGTACGAGAAAAGAACCGAGCTGCCTCATTGTCCAGAATCATACAACTCGGTTGCTTTAAGTAATGTCTCGTTGCAGAAATTTCGATGCTTTGGAACAGATTCTTGGAGAAATGAGTGTTGCAGGGTTTGGTCCTTCTATTAACACTTGTATCGAGATGGTTTTAAGCTGTGTTAAGGCGGATAAGCTTAAGGAAGGTTTTGATGTTGTGCAGATGATGAGGAAGTTTAAGTTCCGGCCTGCTTTTTCTGCTTATCGGTGCTTGCTCAGTGGTTAATCATTCTGATACGATGTTGACTCTCTTTCAACAAATGCAGGAGTTAGGATATGAACCAACCGTTCATTTGTTGATTCGTGGATTTGCTAAAGAAGGTCGAGTTGATTCTGCTTTATCTTTGCTTGAGGAGATGAAAAGCAGCTCTCTTGATGCCGACATTGTTCTTTATAATGTATGTTGAAGAAGCAAAGTCCCTTGCGCGTATGCTTTCAACACGATGATTATGGGTTACGGTTCTGCTGGAAAATTTGAAGAAGCGTATAGTCTCTTGGAGAGACAACCAGCAAAGGGGTCTATACCTAGTGTGATTGCGTATAACTGCATTCTTACATCCTTAAGGAGAATGGGAAAAGTCGACGAAGCTTTGAGATTATTCGAGGAAATGAAGAAAGGCGCTGCCCCGAATCTTTCAACGTATAATATTCTCATCGACATGCTGTGTCGAGCTTGACCGTGCGTTTCAGCTACGTGATTCTATGCAGAAGGCTGGACTCGATGAAGCTTGTGCTATATTCGAGGAGATGGATTATAAGGTTTGTACGCCTGACGAGATTACGCTTTGCTCTCTAATTGATGGTTTAGGGAAAGTTGGAAGAGTCGATGACGCTTATAAGATTTACGAGAAGATGTTGGATTCCGATTGTCGCACTAGTTTACACGTGCTTGATACGAAACTTCTTCAACCACGGTAGAAAAGAAGATGGCATAAGATATACAAAAAAAATGATAAATCAAAATTGCTCCTCTGATTTGCAGCTTCTTAATACGTAGTGTATATGGATTGTATGTTCAAAGCTGGAGAAGCAGAAAAGGGAAGAGCAATGTTTGAAGAAATAAAAGCACGTAAATTTGTCCCAGATGCTCGAAGCTACTCGATTTTAATTCACGGACAGGGTTTGCCTATGAAATTCATGAGTTGTTTTG
The DNA here is from genome assembly GCA_963576765.1 of Draba incana. Classification (NCBI taxonomy): domain Eukaryota; kingdom Viridiplantae; phylum Streptophyta; class Magnoliopsida; order Brassicales; family Brassicaceae; genus Draba; species Draba incana. The sequence continues at coordinate 31,753,544 of OY755213.1, forward strand.
TTCCATGAAAGAGCAAGGCTGTGCATACAATATCGTCATTGATGGTTTCTGCAAATGCGGAAAAGTTAACAAAGCGTATCAGTTGCTTGAGGAGATGAAGAGTAAAGGTTTTGAACCAACAGTATGGTTCGGTTATTGATGGACTTGCGAAGAAGATTTATCGGCTTGATGAAGCTTATATGCTCTTTGAGGAAGCAAAATCAAAGAGAATTGAGCTAAACGTTGTGATTTATTGACGGGTTTGGGAAAGTCGGTAGGATCGATGAAGCTTATCTTATCTTGGAAGAGCTTATGCAGAAAGGATTAACACCTAATGTTTATACATGGAACTCATTACTTGATGCATTAGTCAAAGCAGAGGAAATTAACGAAGCGCTTGTTTGTTTTCGAGTCAGATGAAAGAGTTGAAATGCACGCCGAATCAAGTTACTTACGGTATCTTAATAAACGGTCTTTGTAAGGTCAGGAAATTCAATAAAGCGTTTGTATATTGGCAAGAGATGCAGAAACAAGGGATGAAACCCAAGTACTATTTCGTACACGACCATGATTTCTGGACTTGCAAAGGCTGGGAATATTGCAGAGCTGTTTGATCGCTTTAAGCCAAACGGTGGAGTTCCAGACTCTGCTTGTTATAACGCTATGATCGAAGGTCTAAGAAACGGAAACAGGGCAATGATTGCTTTTTCCCTTTTTGATGGATACTTTGCATAAGAATGACTGGAAACTATTGCTTGATCTATATATATGTCAGCACGGCATGAGCTCTTATTCATCGCAAGAGCGAGAGCTCCGTATGCAGTCAAAGAAGAAGCAGATGGTTCAAGAAGATTGTGACTATGAGTGGAAATGATCAGTTTTATTTTTCATGATCCTATGCTGAGATTGAAGCCTTTTCTTTTGAAAATGCTTTGTTACTTTTGATGAGCTTTAGCTGTCTTGTTGTACTTTTGTTTCCATCGTTTTCTTACAATCCTTGCTTGAGAGCAATTGAAATTTATTATCACTGAACTCGATTTGTATATACTATCAATTTAGTAAGCTCTCAATAACAACACCACAGGTGCGCTATTTCTTGTCCTTAATCGTAACTCAAGCAAAATGTTTACAATGCGTATTGTAGATAACTTAATTGATATATAGGTTTGGGTGTGAAAAAAAACACCAAGTAGAACATACTCTTTACATGGAAGCAATTCATAAGAGTAATTTCATAGCGATAAAATCCAAAGTAATCATAGGTTAACATAAAATGAAATAAAGAGAAATCACATAAAACAAAAAACAAAAACAAAACCTAAAATCATATATAGAATGTGTAGTCATTGCTTGTCAGACGAGGAGAGGGAGAGCAAGTGTGTCCTCCGAGTCCACCTTGCGGCCGTGTAAGGTAGAATGAACCTCCTGGCAGTTTAAATTAGCAATAAGGAAAACACTGGGAACCATCAACTGACAAAACATAAAACCAAGTAACCATGCCAATTTCTGAGTGTCATGGACGTATAACCAACACAATAAGATACCAGAAAGACATAGCAACCATCCAAGGAAGAGTGTGAGGAAAGCATGTCTCATCTCCATCCTAAACTTATCCGATAGCTGCATAAGCCCTATTCCTCCAGTGAACACCGATATGGTGAATAACGACACATACACCACAAACTCTTCCATCAACGTTGTATACATTATCGGCAGAAATATGAGGACACCAAAGGAAAAATATGAGAAGGTTGCTTGAGGAAGCCTCTCTATCAATGTAATAAACTCCTTATCCTTGTAATTGGAAGAGGAATGATGATCGGTGAAGAAGGCATATCTGAATAACATCACTACGTAGAATGCTGTGGCACTCACCGCACCGTCCCTAAGGAACCGAGACGATGACTTACAATCTCGCCAGATATGATCGATGGATATGTAGAGGCCTAAGAGCGAGAGCAAAGTCATTAGGTACCATATTCTTCTGCATATAATCATCTTCTCCATTCTCTATTAAGGGATCATGAAAATAGGGTTAGCCGTACTGAAAGATCTTCACAACAAACCAACTAAAATATAACTTGATTAAAAGAAATTAAATTAGTAACCGTGTTATTCTTATATATATCGCTTTTCGTTATTCTTATGAATATTCATTAGATCTCTAAAGAAAGGTTTCAAGTTCTACTATAACTATCTTTATACATAATTCAAAATCTAATGTTGTTTTTTTCTGACTTAATCATCTCATTAACTATTCAAATATTCCACACAAATCAATTCGACTAATTAAACCAACGACTCATGGTGAATTATGTAAAACATAATTTTCCATGAACCTTAAGACCTTCAAACATATATGTTAATCACATAATAGAATCTATGAGAAGAGTTATGGGGTTACCTCTGTTAATTGTAGCGGAAGATCTTTGAATTATGAACTTATGTTTCAAGTGTTTATAGGTAGAGACATGTATTTATAGGTAGAGAGAAGACCTAATTCCTAATTAGGATTTACTTAGGATTAATTCCATCAAAATAGAGATTTATTAGGAATTAACTCTATTATTTCTAGTTAATTGGTTACCAAATATATTATAGAATAACATTATTCAATAGAAAATGAATCACATAATAAGAAGATAAATATTATTATATATTCCTTACAGATCAAGGTTTCCAAGATGATTTTCGATGATCATAAAACTAAACGAAGAATAGAAACAATTAACAAACAAAAGAAAATAATAATGACACTCTGTTGACAAGGAAAAATAGGACAATCATTCGAAAGGAATTACAAAACAAATATTAAAATTACAATAATAAACAAAAGCTATGAAGGGTAGTTGAGTTGCATATAAAGTGTGAGCGAATGCAATAGCGAAAGCTACGTGAGTAAAGGAAGAAGACATGGAGCTTTACCTTTTTGCCTCCAAGCCTTCAAGTGGTGCGGCCATCTTCAAATTCTAAGCATATCTTTCGCTCTGTTTACAATTGAAATCTTTAATTGAAATCTTCACTTAATTCCGTTTTTTGTAGAGTTTATTACTATAATAATAATATAATAATACTTACGAAGTTGCCACGCATTGTATTAGTGAATGGTTCTTTTCGAAGCTCTAAGAAACAGAGAAATTATTCTTTTGCAAACAATTTGGATTCATCAAGATACATTTACAAATTTGAAAGTTTAAAGTCAAACTAGTTACTTCCTGCACAAGCATCACTAACACAACCTAACATTCAACCTCCAAATTCTCAGCTTCTCTGTCATTCATCTTTTCATACCCAACCACATAACTCGGCAAATGCTATGGGTAAACCGGTCTATTCTTGCATTGCTTATCTTCCCGGATTCTCCAACAAGCTCTTGTCATCTTCTTGCTTCTTTTGTTGTTACTACCACATTCACTAGCTGAGATGCTTTCACAACCGATAACTGGATTCTACCAACAGGTCCCTCGAAGCTTCCGTTGTTGAGAGTCTTCAAAAAGTCCGTTTCCACGGATTCTATATGCGAAATATCTATGGTTCTGAGCTGTAATCCCCAGTAAAATACAATGTTTGGTTGCTTTGAATAGTGTTCTACATACTCTGTTGGGTTTGGATCGCACATGCCATAGACTTCCTCTATCTGCGATGAAGTTGAGAGGAGAGGTTTTCAATATACATGTGTATCTTGGCAAACCAAGTGTATGTATTTGCATATGGAAATGGCTCAAACAAGTTCTTCCAGTTGAAGTTTGGCTTCAAGTATTCCTGCATTCCACCATAGTCATTAGACCAAAATTGTATATGTAAAGCATATGTCATTCCATTGGTAAAAGCCAATGCACATAAGCCTTGGCCAAGGATCCAAAGACCTATAACACCTAAAATCTTAGCCAGTCAAGATATTGCCCTACATCAGCCACTACTTGGTTAGATGGAACATTGAGAGAGTAAAACGCTTACCTTTGTCAAACTATGCCCTCGGAGAAACTCTGCCATTATCTTGTAAAATGTGCTCCTTGTTATGTTGGAATTGCAGTATTGATGTGAACCGCATGGCAACTGGATGGGCATTAAGCCTGGAGGAGACCCGGTGGCTGGATAATTGCCCTCTAGCAGCATCACCGGTGTAGGCCATCGCCAATAAGCAAATGTAGTGAAGAATATTGCAAGAAGGGAACTCAAAGTAGCATTCGGGTTATATCGACAAACAAAAGCAGCAAGAATAGCCATATGAACTCCGCCTAAGAATCCATTCAACTAAAAAAAGTAAAATAAAAATGGATTAAACTTTTCTTCATTCATTGAAAACATAGCAAGGAAAGGGTCAAGCACTTACATTACCGTATACACCTCGCCTCTTTGCCCATAATTTGACACACCGCAGCAATGATTGGAATAACTAAAACAGGAAGAAGTTACTTAATGAACATTAGTCAATAATTAGCACTAATGCTGAGAAATTGAGGAAGGAATCAAGCAACTGTTGTATCTCATCAATATTACCTCCAAGGAAGGCACAATTTGAAGTATGCATTTATTTGCACGAACTCCAGACAAGCTTTTCCAACTTGTCTCATCAATATTCCTCAAAAAGAAAGGATTAAGCACATCTACATCCTGAAATGCTCAAAGTTAAAATATTGAACAAAATTTACTTCAAAGTAAACAAGAACTTAGAAATTTCTGAAAAACTAACATTTGGAATGGATAATACTCTAAGCTGAGCATATGGAAGATCGACCAAGATCCCATCGAATTTAAAGCGGATGAGAGGGACTTTCGCGTCTTTAACACAAAGAACCTCGGAAACTTCTGGTCTGCTTTTCAACATGTTAAGCAAAACAATGAAAAAGTCCTCCTGTACCAATCAGATAACAATCTAAAAAACATTCTTGAAAAAAAAAAGAATTCATTCAAATCATTCAGCAAAAAAAAAAAAAAAAGCTGAACTCACAGCGATAGAAGCAAAGAAAGGACCAATGCACAAAGCATCAATATCTGATTCAGAACCATGAACCTGTATAACAATAAAAACAACAATTACATATTCTTCAACATTACTTCTTACATTTCCTTTTTTTTTTCTTCTTCTAAAACTCGTAACATTGAAACTGTAATCAAGTAAAAGATAATCACCCCAAGACCATAAGATCCATAAGCAATTATGGTAGCGTTTGTGCCTGCAATCTGATGATTCGGAAGACGCCGTTGCCAAGCAACCTTCTTAATCCATTTCACTACAATCTATTCATTAAAAAACTCCTCAGAGACATTACTATCTAACACATGAAAACAAAGTTGATGTAAAAAAAAAAAAATGATTTCAACAAAAGTGATGATTACCTTTTGTACCTTACTAATAACAACTCTTCGTTTCTCATCGTCTTCAAGAGACGGTACAAGTCCTTCATTAGCCATAAGCTAAAAAAAAATTAAGAAAGAAAAATGAAAATCTGGTTATGAAATCAAAATTTTCTCAGTGATGAAAGAAAATCAGTAAAACCCTAATTTACCTTACGAAGAGTAATCGAACTTTCTTCTTCCATTTCAGACATGACCAAAGCCGTAATGTGAGGAAAAACAGAGACCGTACGTGGAGGCACGAAGAAAGGGTTTATCGGGTAACGAGAAAACGCTAATTCAGCGTTTAGAAAAGAAGAACCTGAAGAAACGCGGCGATGATTGACGAAATTCGCGTTTTGGCGGTTTGAATAATCCGCCATACACAATGAAAAACTCAGAGGATTTTTTTTTCCCGGGAAAAAAGATTAATATTTGTTTCTTCCTCTTCCCGCCTTTTTGTTTCTGGGAATGTGAGATTTTCTTTTCTTTTGTTTCCCGAGAAAATGTTGAGAGAAAAAAAAAATGATTTGGTGATTCCGCCGTTTCTGTAGCGTCTCTTCGTCGCCTTTGATATTTGAACTTGAAACGACTAAAAATTGTCTATGTCCAACGCACAACAACAGACCAGTGTTTTGAAAACAGGACCGGACCGGGTTCGACCGCGAACCGGCCGGCTAGCCTGTTTGGGTCGACCCAGGTTTGAGTTTTTTTTTTTTTTTTTTTTTTTTTAAAATTTCCATTTTTTTCATTTAAAATTTTTTTTTATGATTAAAATTTATAGAAACAAATACTAGTTTTGAATTTAGTTAATTTTTGTTATGGTTTAATGTTTTTTTTTACATATAAACTTAATTATTTCTCATTAAACTTTGTTTTTAAACAGTTTTTTTGTTATTAAAATGATTTTTTTCATGATTAAATTTTAAAAATATTTTTATTCAAAGGTTATATTATATATTTGGATATTATAGTTATATAAAAACTATTTATATTACTATTTTTAAAAAAACTATTAAATCCGGTTCGATCCGGTCGGACCACATTGACCCATGACCCAAAAAATTTCCGGTTCGTCCGGTTTTCAAAACATTGCAACAGACTTACCCCACCGAATCATTGACACGTGAAATAAGGAAGTTTTTTTTTAATGATCTAAGGCTTTTTGTGAAGCCCAACATAAGCCCATTTCGAATTTATGAAGGTTTTTATGCCTTTTTTTGGGTGACGAAACCAAACCAATCATCTTGCTAAATAGTAAATAATTCATTAATAATGAAAATGTTTTAGGTTTACACAATAAATTTATAAACCTAGTTATTGAATGGTCCCATGGCAAAAAAGAAGAAAAAACAAGGGAAAGTATGCCTTTTGGGGACCAAATTTTTTTTCATTCTTTGCTTGTCGCATATTTAATGTGGTTGGCTGAATTTAATTTGAGTTGTAATTGGTTTGTTAACTGAAAATTATGGACCGAATAGGAGGCTTAATCATATATCGGTGCATATTAAAATTCTAATATTGTTTATTCCAAAGAAACGCGTCGTTGAGAAACAATCTGAATTCACACGCCCAGATCGCATTAACCTCGTAATTATTACCTTTTTGTTTAAATGATTTTTTTAAAAAGGTTTTGGTTGATAACTGTCTAAGAGCATGAGCATTGGTGACACTGGAGGGTCTAAAGAGGTGTTCTTATAATATAAAAGTATTAAAATTTGAGTAAAAAGAAGAAAGAGAATGTTTTTGTGGGGTATATTGAAATATAAAATTTGAGTAAAAAGAAGAAAGAGAGTGTTTTTGTGGATAAAATTAGATCTTTTGGAGAGAGAGGGATCTAATATTGGATCTTTTGGAGAGTGTGTTTAAAAGGAAAAGAGAGTGTTTAAATATAAAATTAATAAAAGTTGAGTAAAATGATGAAAGAGAAAGTATAAAGTTGAGTAAAAAGAAAAGAGAGGGTGTGTTTTAATAATTTAAAAATCACATTATTAGACCCTTAAGGGTTTGTACATGGCCTAACCAAAAACATTTATGATTACTTACAATCTCCAAAATGTGCTCGCAACTCGTAGATAGTAGAATACGGTGGATATCATATTTCATTCGATACACTTCATTATCGATCATTGTGATCCAAAATCATCCACTCGTTTTTTTAATCTTTAGATCGCGATGAGATAAGGTTCAAAACGTTACATGTCACACAATATCGGGTAAAATAGTACACGAGTTTTTCAAAATTACTACTCTAGATTGCATCAAAAAATATCTTCCTCTAATATTGGAAAGCTATATGTACAAAAAAAAGTTTTAGGGAATCAATCCAGCAAGGCAGTGAACGTAAAAACAAAACTAGTACAATAGACTATTCGTTATATATTCTTGGCTCGATTCTATTCATATTAACACGTTGATTTCATTTGTTAAATTCTCACACACATTATAACTACTTTATTTTGTATCCATGCAAAAATCATATGTTAATTATGGCCCTCGATTTTGATAGAAGCGCATAAAAAACCAAAATGCTATTTTCACTAATTTGTTTGGTTTGTTAAAATTCTTCATCCGACAAAAAAAAAAAAAAATTCATAAAAATTTGTCGGTTAGTAATTTTTTTGAAGAAATTAAAAAAAAATGATTAATGTAATGAGCCAACTACTCGAACTATTTAGCATTGCACAGTTCACTCCTTCTCTTCTCAAGCTTTATATCTCTGAGTCTAATTTGTAAACGAACGAAATTGAGCATTAGGATCTTAGATCCATTGCTAGTTTCTCTTCTCGAATTTGATCACCAAATCTCACCAGATCTGGTTTCAGGAGCGAATCGAATTTGAGCAAAGTTCAAATTTGGAAACTATCGAGTGATTTGAGTTTGAAATCGCGCTTGCTCGTTCTTTCTCTGATCGGAAATGACGATTTCAAGCCCTGTTACGCCTGGGCTAGTACGTATTACGATCAATTTTGTTGTTGTTGCTGTTTAAACTTCCTTCGTTTGGATTAGATCTTGCTTGATTTAGCCTTTTTTTTGAGAATTTACGTTCTTCTATTGAGTTGTTTTTGGTTCTGGTAGTGATTCGTTTTGATTCCTGGAAAATTTTCAGATGTCGGTGGTGCTTGGGATTGTGCCGGTGATTGTGGCTTGGCTTTACGCCGAGTATTTGCACTATACCAAACATTCGATCTCAGCCAAAGCGTACGTGTTGATGATATACAAGTGATAATGGATTTTTTTTTTGCTTTTTAGTTTGGTATTGATTTTTATCACTTTGTGCATGTTAGTAGGCACTCTGATGTGAATTTGGTGGAGATTGAGAAAGATTTTGTGAAAGAAGATGATAAAGCTTTGTTATTAGAAGATGGAGGTGGTCTTCAATCACCTTCTCCTAAAGCCAAGGGCGCGTCGATACATTCTCCTCTCATCAGGTTTTTCGTTTGTTCTCGTGAATCAACGAGTGATCTTTTTGTCGTTTTTTCTTCTTCTTATGTTTATGCCGGGTTTTACGCAGGTTTGTCCTCTTGGATGAGTCATTCTTGCTCGAGAACAGGGTGACTTTAAGAGCAATGTGAGTATTGTGGTCCGTTTACTAGAGTAAAGTTTTTATATGTTCAAAGGTCCATTATCTTGAATACTCCCATTACATTTTGTTATGCAGAATTGAATTTGGAGTACTTATGGCATACTTTTACATATGTGACCGCACGGATATCTTCAGTTCATCGAAGAAGGTGATTATGTTATCTTAATATGAAATCTTCTTATATGCTCTTATTTTGTTTAATCACTCAAGTTGTTATAATGTTGTATGGAAAGAATAGACTAATAAGATTGTTAACTTGATGTGTTAGGATGAATATATCCTGCTTAAGTTGGTTCGTTCATACATGCTCCTATGTGTCTGACTGGATTACATTGTTTGTCTTTCGATACAGAGTTACAACCGGGATCTCTTTCTGTTCCTTTACTTCCTACTCATCATCGTTTCAGCGATAACGTCATTCACAATACATAACGATAAATCAGCAGTCAACGGAAAATCCATCATGTACTTGAACAGGCATCAAACTGAGGAGTGGAAAGGGTGGATGCAGGTTTGCCATTTATTTATTATGCTAGTGACTTGCGCTTCGATTTGGTACATGTCTGTTAATGAATCAGCTGGAAAGATTATTTCAGTTTTCAAAGAAGCATCTAGTGTTCATTGCTTCATGTGCCTTTTGATCTGCTGTTATCTTATCATTGTTCTCTTTTCTTGTTGTAGGTCCTCTTTTTGATGTACCACTACTTTGCTGCTGTAGAGTACTATAATGCAATCCGTGTTTTCATTGCTTGCTATGTATGGATGACTGGATTTGGGAACTTCTCTTATTATTACATTCGCAAGGACTTTAGCCTTCCAAGGTTTGCACAGGTAAGAGCTACGTCCACCCAAATTTTTTGTTTCTTGTTTCTAGCTTTAAATTCTAACGTGCTTTTGTTTTACAGATGATGTGGCGGCTTAATTTTCTGGTTATATTCTCGTGCATCGTCCTCAACAACAGTTACATGCTATACTACATTTGCCCAATGCACACTCTGTTTACTCTGATGGTCTACGGGGCACTTGGTATTATGAACAAGTATAATGAGATGGGTTCTGTCATGGCTGCCAAAATGGTTGTCTGCTTCTTAGTTGTCGTCGTCGTTTGGGAAATTCCCGGCGTTTTTGAATGGATTTGGAGTCCATTTACGCTCCTAATGGGTTAGTGAAGACCCAAATCTTTGTTTCCCATGAAAACCAGTGTGATAACAAGACAAATGTTTTTAAAAAACTTAAAAAACAACTATTGCAGGTTACAATGATCCTTCAAAACCGCAGCTTCCCCTCTTGCATGAGTGGCATTTCCGCTCTGGCCTTGATCGGTACATATGGATAATCGGAATGCTATATGCATACTACCACCCAACCGTAAGTCCCCATTACTTTCATCTGAACTTTACAAATGGTTAGCTTAGTGATAAAGACTTACCGTATTTCGTCATTCATTTCCTTGATTATGTATCTTATAGGTTGAAAGTTGGATGGATAAACTGGAGGAAGCTGATATAAAGTTAAGGATGGCTATCAAAACAACTGTGGCACTTATAGCACTAACGGTATAACAAGTCATCATTTCACTTTCTTCCAGGTAAAAGAAGCCTTACATATTGTTCTTTCAGCTAATTAATCTTTGTTATTATGAAACTTTTAGGCGGGATATTTTTGGTACGAGTACATATACATGCTCGACAAGCTAACGTACAACAAATATCATCCTTACACCTCTTGGATTCCAATAACGTACTTCATTTTACTCTCAAAGCTCTATTATACGATAGATCTACCAAAAACCAGTCCTAACTTGCGTATCTCATTTTACTTTTCTTTCAGTGTTTATATCTGTCTCCGGAACATCACCCAGTCTTTCCGTGGCTACAGCTTGACCCTGCTCGCGTAAGTACAATATTTCAGTCACTAGTCATATTCGTCCTCCTATTTCGATTTTCTCCAGAAAATTTATTTTGTTCATGAACTTTCAGGTGGCTTGGGAAGATAACACTTGAGACGTATATCTCCCAGTTTCATATATGGCTCAGGTATGTCACTCTTCTTTTTGTCAATGTTATCTCAATTGTAGCTTAAGTTGGAAATTAATGGTTGAGAATGCCATACAATAAGCTCTTCAAAATTTGTCTCGAGCCATTGAACATTGAATTCTTCTAATGAACGAACTCGCAGATCTGGCATTCCTGATGGCCAACCCAAATTACTACTATCTCTTATCCCGGATTACCCGTTGTTGAACTTCATGCTCACAACTTCGATTTACGTCGCTGTAAGCAAACTCTGCTACAACAGTTGCAAAACGATTTGAATGGCAAAAAGAAAGAAAGAAATAAACAAACTGATGATTGGCACTTTGTGGCTCTGTTTCAGATCTCTTATAGGCTCTTTGAGCTTACCAACACTTTGAAAACGGCCTTCATACCAACCAAGGACGACAAACGCCTTGTCTACAACACGATCTCGGGACTCGTAATCTGCACTTGTCTCTACTTTTTCTCATTTGTTCTCGTCAAAATCCCCCAAAAAATGGTTAGTCATAAAATTCTCTCTTTTTGAATCGAAGAAGGAAAACTGTTCTTGATGCTTGAGCTCATTAATTTCATCCTCTCATATTTGATTGGAAACAACAGGTGTGAAGCACGTATCAGAACCGGAACAAAGTGGAGATTAGTTGAATGAAATGCATATCGATATGCAGAGGAGTTTAATGAACTACGTGATCTATGGTAGATATACGAAGATAGAAATCAGAGGTAAATGCATACAATGTTGCTATAATGTCATATGTCTGTATATTTATTTATGAACAAAATCAAGGTGTTTCTTTCTTGTCTATCTACGTTTTCTTCTTATGATGTTGTTAGATTATTTATTACTCCTGCCAGTTTTCTAGCATCAGTTGATTGATAATAATAAAAAGTCGCTTTTAGCTTGTTTTTTAAGAACAAGGTAAGTTAATTATAGCATCAAAATCCAGAGTGATCAATCCAAAGAAAAAAAAAAACCACATAAAATCAAATCCAAAATGTGTAGTCACAGCTTGCTAGACGGAGTAGAGAAGAGGCAGAGTAAGTGTCCGAGTCCACCTTGACGTAGTGTAACTTAGAGCGTTGTAAATTAGCTTGAAGGAAACCAAAGTTAAGCATGGACTGACAACACACACCAAGTAACCATGCCGAACTGTGGCTGTCGTGGACGTATGAACGAGACATAAAGATGCCACAAAGACAAAACAAACATCCAAGGAAGAGCGTGACCAAAGCATGTCTCAGCTCCATCCTAAACTTATCTGATAGCTGGATAAGCCCTATCGCTCCGATGAACAACGAGATGGCGAATAACGACACGGATACCACAAACTCTTTCATCAACACTGTATATAATAATGGCGAAAAGAAGAAGGCATGTAAGGCTAAACACGAGAACATTGCCCGAGGAGACTTCTCTATGAATGTAATAAACTCTTTGTCCTTGTAGGATGAAGAGGAATGAAGATCGGTGAAGAAGAGATATTTAAATAACATCACTGCGTAGGATGTTGCGGCACTCACCGCACCGTATCTGAGGAACCGAGTCCGAGACCACAACTGATCGATGGATATGTAGAGGCCAAAAAGCGAAAGTAGAGTCAAGACGTACCATATTCCTCTGTATACAATCACTGATCATCATCTTCTCCATTCTCTTCTCTTTTCTCCTCTCTATTTTCCGGTTGGGTTTGAGAGATTTATTAGGGATATGATGAAATAGGGTTTTGTTTTACTTAGCTTACTACTAGAACATCTTCACAAACAATAAATTAGTTAAAAGAAATTAAATTAGATCGACTATTATTGTGGGTAACCGTGTAATTCTTATAGATATCCCTTATATCTCTATAATTATCTTTACACGTTATTAAAATTTAGTTGGATACAAAAATTATTTTTTCCTATTCTATCATCCTAATAACTATTATTGAAGAAAATAAATATACTTGATATTCCACAAAAATCAATTCGAATAATTCTCTTTTACTAGTTTTGATATTTTCCATTATATTATCTCCTTTAAACGGTCTTTAGGGACTGACTTGTGGTGCATTAAGGTTTCTTTTTGGGTTAATTTGCTATATAGCACTCAAAAAAATTATAACCAAGTAACTAACCAATTTTGCCCTATGTGGCAAAATATTAAACACTAGATTTAAGTCAATTGTGTTATAAATCATAGTGGATTGTCATAACTAGTTCTGGTCCGTTTACGGCCCATTAACACTTAGTCTTTAGGCCGGTTTAATGAATCCTAGTTGAATTAGGATTTTCCTTTTATGTACTTTCCTTTTCCCATTAGGAAAAGGAATTTTCCTTTTCTCTCTTGTAATAATCCTATATAAAGGATCTTATGATTAATGAATAAACACAATCTTCCCCATTCGTTTTCTTGATTTACAACACGTTATCAGCACGAGTTGCTCCCTAAACCCTAAAAACACAAAAAACGCGATTACTGTTCATCGTTACTATTCATCGTACTGTTCATCGCGTACTGTTCATCGCGTACTGTTCATCGACGATTACTGTTCATCCGGCGTTACTGTTCAAATCATAGTTCATACAGCCTTTAAGGTTACGGCGAACTAGAAGAAAGTTCATACAGCCTATCAACGGTTACGGCGAACTAGAAGACTCACGGAGGTTAAGGTAAACAATAAGAAACCCTAATCTAAAGAACCTAGATTCATGATAATCTTAGAAACCTTAATCTAAATCATGCTTGTTATTGTTATTGCTTGCTTGATTGTGTTTATTGATTCATGATTCGTAATCACTTGAAACCCTAACTTGAAACCCTAACCTAATTCAATTAAAATCCAAACCGATTGCATGATCTGTACCCGTGTCGATCGACACTAGTTTTATGTCGATCGACACGTAAACTTCTGCCTGAATTTGTTGTTTGAATTAAACTGTGTCGATCGACACAAATCACCCGTCGATCGACAGTAAACACTCTGTCCAAATTTGGTTGCATATTTATTTGAACTCGTTTGTTTGTTTGCTTGTTTGGATTGATTCGTTGATTGATAAACATGAAACTGAAACTGATTGCATCATATAGACATAACATGCTTGATTAAAATCCGGTCATATCATCATACGGTTTAGAATTTGAATACTAGGCTTGCATCATGAGCATATAAAAACATTATGTTAGGTTGTTAAACATAAAAATCTGGTTTCATAAACATCATGCATCCGTACCCGTTTATATAAGCACCCATGACCTATTTTGCATCATATGCATAAACTTTAAAATCTTATAGTTCTTAGAGAATAGGATGAATGTTTTCAGATGTCGAAAATCAACAATTTGGATTATGCTGCCCTCAATCTCTCTGGAGACAATTACTTACAGTGGGCGTTGGATACTAAGATAAATCTAAAGTCTAAAGGACTTGGCGAATGTATCATTGAGGATAATAATGAGAATGAAAGGAATCGATACAGAACGATATCGATCATTCGTCATCATCTTGTTGAGGGTCTCAAGGATCAATACCTAACCATTGAGAACCCTTTGGACCTTTGGAAAGAATTAAAGATAAGATATGACCACCATAGAACGGTGTTGTTACCAAAGGCCAATTATGATTGGAGGAATCTCAGGTTCCAGGACTTCAAGTCCGTGGAAGAATATAACTCGGCTATGTTCAGAATAGTTTCTCAATTGAGACTATGTGGTGAGAAGGTAACTGAGAAATACATGTTGGAAAAGACCTTCTCCACCTTTCACACTAATAACGTGTTACTTCAACAGCAATACCGTGAAAGAGGTTTTGAGACATACTCAAAGCTTATAGCATGTCTATTACTAGCCGAGGAGAATAATACACTGCTAATGAGAAACAGTGAGATGAGACCTCCTGGATCAGCCCCACTTCCTGAAGCGAATGTGGCCACAGATGAAAAGAAAGAAATTAACCACGTCCAAAGTGATTATAGACATCGTGGTCGTGGACGTGGGGGTAGATGGCAAGGACGTGGCCATTTTAATCCATACGGCCGAGGTCAGGGCCGAGGCCACGGATTCCATAACGATCATTCTAACCGCGGGCGAGGACGAGGACGCGGATACCAAACTGACTATGATCGTAATAACCGTGGTATTACTTCTCAACCACGAGAATCAAACCCAAAATCAGTTTGCCATCGATATGGAATGAGTAATCATTGGGCTAAGACATGTAGGACTCCCAAGCATCTAGTTGAACTCTATCAAGAGAGCCTTAAAGGGAAGAATCCAGAAACTCATATGATCCAGCATGATAATGAAGGAGATTTCGATCATGAGCAAGATGACTTGATGAATTTTGAAACCTCAGATATACTTAAGTGATTGATTTTGATTTTCTGTTTTGGTGTTTTGTGTTTTGCTTGTTTTACGTTTTACACTTTATACTTTGGTTTTGTGTTATTGCTTTCTATTAAACTTTATGGAATGAAAGAGTGTTATTTAAAAGTATCTATTGTTATCTCTTTTGAAGTATGAACGATATGGATGTGTTCATTGTGGATAGTGGATCAAGCCACTCGATATTAAGAGATACTTCATTGATCTTACACTTAAAAAGGCAAATGTAACCACAATTGCGGGTATAGCAAATTTAATTGAAGGCCACGGTCAAGCCCATATTTTATTACCTAAGGGCACGCATCTAGAAATTTCTAATGCGTTATATTCACCTAGTTCAAAGAGAAGTCTATTGAGCTTTAAAGACATTCGAATGAATGGTCTTCATGTTGAAACTAAGGACGAGAATAACAAAGAATTCCTTCAAATCTTTGAAACCGTCCATGGCTATAAGAAAGTCCTAGAGACTATACCTGCCATTTCTGTGGGCCTTTATTGTGCTAAGATCGGAATGATAGAAGCAAATGCTATGGTAAACAAAGAGTTTACTGAGAATTTCACTTTTTGGCATAACCGGCTTGGCCATCCCGGTGCTAACATGATGCGAAAGATATTAGCAAGTACTAATGGGCACACCTTGAAAGAAAGGAGAGTTATCCCAAAGAATCTCACGTGTGAAGCATGTTCACTAGGGAAACTCATTACTAGGCCATCACCAATCAAAGTAACTAAGAAAACGATAAATTTTCTGGAAAGAATTCAAGGAGACATATGCGGACCAATACACCCACCTTGTGGGACGTTTAGATATTTTATGGTCCTTATTGATGCATCCACGAGATGGTCACATGTCTGCCTATTATCAACTAGAAATGTGGCATTTGCAAGATTGCTTGCCCAGCTCATACGTTTAAGAGCACACTTTCCAGATTTTCCTTTAAAGACTATACGTCTTGACAATGCTGGTGAATTTACGTCCCAAGCGTTTAACGATTATTGTATGTCCATGGGGGTAAGTGTTGAATATTCTGTGGCACATGTACATACACAAAACGGTTTGGCTGAATCGTTTATTAAACGCATACAGTTGATTGCTAGACCGTTGCTAATGAGATCAAAACTCCCGGTCTCAGCTTGGGGACATGCAGTTTTACATGCAGCAGAGCTAATTCGTATCAGGCCATCTAGTGAACATAAATATTCCCCATCACAGTTAATAACGGGTCAAGAGCCAGACATATCCCATCTTAAAACATTCGGATGTTCCGTTTATGTGCCTATTGCACCACCACAGAGAACAAAGATGGGACCTCAAAGGAGGATGGGGATATATGTTGGATATGATTCTCCTACTATCATTAAGTACCTTGAGCCAACCACGGGTGATTTGTTTAAGGCCAGGTACGCAGATTGTCATTTTGACGAATCTGTCTATCCAACATTAGGAGGAGATAACAGACTGGTAAAGGAAATTATATGGAATCAAACGTCCTTAAAATGGCAAGATCCTCGGACTCAAGAATGTGAATTAGAAGTCCAAAAGATTATACATTTACAAAAGCTAGCTAATCAATTGCCAGATTCCTTTGCTGACCCGAAAAGAGTAACTAAGTCTTACATACCAGCTGTTAATGCACCGATTAGAATTGATGTTCAAGAGGGACACAATCAAGTTGCTACAGAATCTAAACCACACTCAAAACGTGGCCGGCCAATAGGTTCCAAAGATAAGAATCCTCGGAAAAGAAAGAAAGGTGCTGAAATCGTGGTTGAGGAATCTGATGGAACCCCAGACATAACTGAACCGATAGTTCCAAGCAATGAGACTCGGGACGCCGAGTTTCATGGTTCTGACGTTCCTGAAAATAATGAGATCTCAATGAATTATGTTATGTCTGGAATACAATGGAATAGAAAGTGTGTGGAAATCGATGATATATTTGCTTTTAAGGTAGCACTTGAACTTATGGAGGATCTAGAACCCACGTCGATATATGAGTGCACTCAGAGTGAAAATTGGACTAAATGGAAAGAAGCTATAAACGTGGAGTTGAATTCTTTAAGGAAAAGGGATGTCTTTGGTCCAATAATTCGGACACCCTATGAGATTAAACCAGTTGGACATAAATGGGTCTTTGTGAGGAAAAGAAATGAACATGGTGAAATCGTGAGATATAAAGCACGGCTTGTTGCACAAGGATTCTCACAGAGACCAGGAATAGATTATGAGGAGACATACTCCCCTGTGGTGGATGCTACAACTTTTAGATTTTTGATAAGTCTGGCTATAAGAGAAAAGTTGGATATGCGGTTAATGGACGTTGTAACTGCATACTTATATGGTCCACTGGATAATGAGATTTATATGAGATTACCAGAGGGTATTGAGCTCAAAGATAAGAAAGGTTCTCGAGAACAACACTGCATAAGGCTGAACAAATCCCTTTATGGACTGAAGCAAAGTGGGCGTATGTGGTACAATAGATTGAGTGAGTACTTAGTCAAAGAAGGCTATAAGAATGATCCCATCAGTCCATGTATTTTTATAAAAAAGTTTGCAAACAAAGGGTTTGTTATCATAGCAGTTTACGTGGATGATTTGAACATCCTTGGAACCCCTGGTGAAATCGTCCAAACAGTTGAATGCCTCAAGAAAGAATTTGAGATGAAAGACCTAGGCAAAACTAAGTTCTGTTTGGGATTGCAACTTGAGTACATAAATGATGGAATCCTTGTGCATCAAATGGCATATACTGAAAAGGTACTCAAGCGTTTTAATATGGATCAATGTCACCCATTGTCCAGCCCAATGGTGGTGAGATCTCTTGATCTAGAAAAGGATCCGTTTGGTCCTAAGAGAGACTCTGAAGAAGTCCTTGGTCCCGAAGTGCCATATCTCAATGCCATAGGAGCTTTAATGTATCTGGCAAGCCACACTAGGCCAGATATATGTTTTGCCGTGAATTTATTATCAAGATTTAGCTCATGTCCGACCCAAAGGCACTGGGACGGGATAAAACATATTCTTCGTTACCTACAAGGAACGAAAGACTTGGGTCTATTTTATACTAACCAATCTAAGGACGGTTTAGTTGGTTTTGCTGATGCAGGTTATCTTTCAGATCCTCATAATGCACGGTCCCAGACAGGTTATGTGTTTACTCATGGAGGAACTGCAATATCTTGGCGGTCAATGAAGCAGGCCATTGCAGCTACATCTTCTAATCATTCAGAGATATTGGCAATTCATGAGGCTAGTCGTGAGTGTGTTTGGTTAAGGCTGATGACCCAGCACATAAGAGTGGATTGTGGAATGGCCGAAGGTAAGCAGGAATCGACGGTCTTGTTCGAGGACAATGCAGCGTGTATAGCTCAACTTAAGGATGGATACATCAAAGGTGATAGGACGAAGCACATTCTGCCAAAATTCTTCTTCACATCCGATCTACAGAAAGATGGAGAAATTCAAGTGCAGCAAGTACGATCAAGTGAGAATTCAGCAGACCTATTCACCAAGTCACTTCCAACCTCAACGTTCAAGAAACTTACTTATCAGATTGGAATGCGTCGTTTGAAAGACTTGCAGTGAGGTTCAGAACAGGGGGAGTAATACGTGTTGTACTCTTTTTCCTTCACCACGGTTTTGTCCCAAAATGGGTTTTACTTGGTAAGGTTTTAATGAGGCAACATCCAAAGCGTATTACAAGCCCATTAGAGTTATGACATCCAAGGGGGAGTGTTATAAATCATAGTGGATTGTCATAACTAGTTCTGGTCCGTTTACGGCCCATTAACACTTAGTCTTTAGGCCGGTTTAATGAATCCTAGTTGAATTAGGATTTTCCTTTTATGTACTTTCCTTTTCCCATTAGGAAAAGGAATTTTCCTTTTCTCTCTTGTAATAATCCTATATAAAGGATCTTATGATTAATGAATAAACACAATCTTCCCCATTCGTTCTCTTGATTTACAACAAATTGGTTAATTGCTAGATTATAATTTTTTTGATTGTTATATAGCAAATTAACCCTTTCTTTTTTTGCTAAACTTTTTCCAAATTAAAATGCAGAAAAAGGAAAAAAATTACAAGCCCTTGGCGGCCATAGTGTTATGGGTGATACCCAAAATAATTAAACCAACAAAGCCTTTTAATGGCTCAGAACCAAATGAACCGAATAAACCATGATGTAGTGAATTAAGGTTTCTATGAAGAGATCTTCGTTGATCGCAAACTAACGAAGAATATAAACAATGAACAAACGAGAGAAAAATATGCTATTGTTGAGAAGAAAAAAGTTGACAATCATTTGTAATGAATTATTAAAAACGAATATTAAAGAGAAATGAAAGATTACCGGCCCATCTCGTTATGCAACGTGTTATACAAGGTTATTTCAAATCTTAGCAAACAGGTTGAAAATAATATTGCCGGGTTTTATCTCAAATAATCAATCCGCGTTTGTAAAAGAGCGATTGTTAATGGAAAATGTTCTTCTAGCAACCGTAGTGAAAGACTAGCATATTGGGAATTTGTGTTTTCAAGATTTGCTATGAAGATTGATATTTCGAAAGCTTTTGACTTGGGTCAATGGAGTTTTTCTCAATACGCTAGCAGCTTTAATTAAAGCCCCCGGAAAAAATTATACATTAGATTAAGCTATGTATCTCAACGGCCTCGTTCTTAGTCTAAGTAAATGGTGAGTTAAGAGAAAAAACAGTCCTAACTTGCAAATCTAACGGCTTCAAAAACCAAAACGTAGATAGACATGAAAGAGCACCTTAATTTCCTTCATAAATAACGATACAGACTGACATTAATTATAGCAACATTTTATGCTTCTATACATTAGTATCTACTACAAACTTTACAAATCGTAATGGGAATCTAAAAGCCGAATTTTTCGAGCCATCATTTGTCTAGGTGTATTACCAACCTTCTTTCATACATGTGAAAAAACAAATATCCCTGTGGGAATTCGAATTTCAAAGCAAGACTAATTTTCTAACAAAGAAACCATTACTCAACGTAATGAACAACACAAATGCTAAGGAAAAGTCCGCAAAAATGAAATGATACCGACCCTTGCTTAATAATAATACAAAAAAACATGGTCATTCGTGATTTAATCAATGACAAGGCGTGAGTGTTTGGATTATTTAGTGAAGACGGAAACTTCCCGCACATATGCTATCACAATATCAAGTTACAAACCAATTAATCAATATAGCAACTTATTAATTGTCTCATTCCTCGTTACTTAACCACTTCATCACTTTTAGCCATTTCAACATTTCTGATCCGAAGACCGTATAACGACCTCGAAGATCAACGATTCCTAAAGTCTGGTGATCACATGCCGGTTCTAAAAGCCAAAGGTTCTCAAAGGCTAACAATCCCAAAGGTCACATACAAGTTTTGAAAGCCCAACGGTCTCGAAAGCTTAACATTCTTTCTAATCCTTTCTAAATTAGCCTAACCATTCAATGTTTTTTTTATAAAAAATCATGCACTTTATTAAAAGGTAACAAGTAACCAAATTTTTACAATTAAGAGAAGACATCTTAATTTGAAACAAACATATGATAAGTTGATAGGTTAAATTTACTTGGACTAATAAGTTGTAAAATGATAAGTTGATAGATTAAATTTACTTGGACTAATAAGTTGCAAAATTTACAATCCTAACTTGTGAATCTCTTTTTGCTTTTTGTTTAGTGTTTCTATATGTCTCAAGAATCAAACCACAAAAATAAGTTGCAAAAATTCTGGGAGCATCAGCCCATTTAGCATTAGGCTCAAGTTTCGTTGCTACAAATATTTGATGTGGCGAATTGGTTATGAATACCAAAAAGCTTCAAAAAAGACACAACGATTAAATATCCAAATAAGAAGACGGCAACATCAAATCCATCAACATCCTTTTCTACCGTAGAAATCAAGTCGGTAAAGAGAACAAAAATCTAAAAATGGAAGATATTCCACAACCTCTAAGGATATGTAGAAGAATCCTATATCTTCTCAGCATTCGTCTATCCCATAATTTTAGGTGAATGAGGCTAGTTTGAAAAATTTCTACCGCTAATAAATAGAGACCCACGATAGCAAGATAAATCATACCGGTGAACAAAGATAAACTAATAACATTGTTCAAATTTTTTGATCTTTTTTAGGATAAAATGATTAGATAAAAAACTGTATTCAAACCGAAATCATTAAATCTTGTTAACTATTATAGTGTTTTTCTTTTAAATTCCTTTATGATTTTATAAACATAGGTACAAACACAACAATAACATCTAGAAATATGATGAATAATTTATTCTTCATCTCTAGTAACAAATTAATTACTAATTATCAAAGAGCCTATTAAGTTGAAGTGGTTCGGTAAAGTAAGTAGATTTTCAATGAGTTAGACTTAGAGGTATTCAAGTAGGATTAGAGATTCTAAGTCACTGAAAAAAAGCTTTCTTAATAGGACAAATGGAGTACAAAATCCAAACGAAGATAAAACAAATGAAAAAGGAAAATACATTGATTATGAATTATTTAATATACTTTCGAACTAAAGACACAGATGAAAAGAAGCGAATATTGCTTGTAATCCAAAGAAAATATCTTTTCTTGAAACTAAATCAAAGATTTTATGAGAGACTTTTTGATAAGGGGAAAAAAGCATTATCTTTTGTTTTTCATTCAAATCCTCTAAGTACATCTTTGTTATAAGGAAGAAATCTTTCTTTTGGTAATAAACTACAGTAATAAACTCTAGTAACATAATATAATTTACAGTAATAAACTGTGGTAAAACATGATATTTGAAATAAAACAGTTTATAATAAGATGTATAAACGTTCAAGTAAAAATTGTTTATTTTAATTCTTACACAAGTATAATACAGCTTTTAATTTCTTCGATCAATAATACACTTTGATACTAAAAGAGGATTATTTGAACAATTATCTAACATGGGAAAATTAGAAAAACAAATATATTAACCATATCTTTGAGAATATCTTGAAAATATTCTAATTTTGTTTTAACTTTCGAGTAAATCGCAAGTCTCACCATCTTCCGATTATTCAACCCCACGAATCGAGCCACCACAATGTCCGATCTCCCTCCTTACCCGCCGCTTGATCCTTCTAACTACGATCTCATCATCGTCGGCACCGGAGTTCCCGAATCCGTCTTCGCCGCCGCCGCTTCCTCCTCCGGTAGTTCCGTTCTCCACCTCGACCCTAACCCCTTCTACGGCTCTCACTTCGCCTCTCTCTCTCTTCCCGATCTCACTTCCTTCCTTCATTCAAACTCCGTTCCTCCTCCGCCGTCTAACGATCATGATTTCATCTCCGTCGATCTCGTTAACCGATCACTGTACTCCTCCGTCGAGGTTTCGAGCTTCGAACCGGAGATCCTCGAAGAACACTCCAGAAAGTTCAACGTTGACTTGTGTGGTCCTAGGGTTATCTTCTGCTCCGATGAATCGATTAATCTCATGTTGAAATCGGGATCTAACAATTACGTTGAGTTTAAGAGCATCGATTCGAGCTTCGTCGGAGATTCGAACGGAGAGCTACGGAATGTGCCGGATTCGAGAGGTGCGATATTCAAGGATAAGAGTTTGGCTCTGCTTGAGAAGAATAAGCTCATGAAATTCTTCAAGCTTGTTCAGCAACATTTGGCTTCGAGTAACGAAACCGATGAAACAACAGTGAGGATTTCGGAGGAAGATATGGAGAGTGCATTTGTGGATTTCTTGACGAAGATGAGTTTGCCTCCCAAAATCAAATCGTATGGTCTCGAGCCAGTTTTTTTGCATAATTCTGTGCTTAAATCACTTGTTAAGAGGTTTTGGTTCTCAAGAAATTGTGTTCTGTGCAGGATCATCTTGTATGCCATTGCGATGCTGGATTATGATCAAGACAATGCAGAAACTTGTAGAGATTTACTCAAAACCAAAGAGGGGATTGATCGATTGGCTTTATACATTACATCTATTGGCAGGTCATTCATAATTCTGTGTTTCTTGGTTCTTATGCATTTGTGATCTTCATTTGCACTGGTTAACACTTTTGTTGTCTATTATAGGTTTTCTAACTCACTTGGGGCGATGATATATCCAATTTATGGACAAGGAGAGCTTCCACAAGCTTTTTGTCGCCGAGCTGCTGTAAAAGGATCCATCTATGTACGTTTCGTTAAAATTACTGCATTGTGTACTGTGTTGCTATGGTATTTGTTACTTATATGGTCTATTCAATGTATGAGCAGGTTCTCCGGATGCCTATTACTGCTCTGCTTCTAGACAAGGCAAGTGAGTTGATAGTTGTAACCAAAGATAAGTTTAATTGGCATGCTGTTCGACAAGTAATTTTTACCAGCATCAATAATTGGTATTGCAGGAAACTGGGGGTTACAAAGGGGTTAGGCTAGCTTCGGGTCAAGAGATATTTAGCCAAAAGTTGATTCTGGATCCATGTATAACCGTTGGATCGGACTCATTGTCATCATTGACAGATCAGCAAAAAGAAACTCTGCGGGTTCTTGTCCCAAAGGCGATAAGCAGTAAGGGGAAAATAGCAAGAGGAATATGTATCATTAGAGGTTCTGTGAAAGCTAATACATCAAGCGCCCTTATCGTATACCCACCAAAATGTAAGCTAAATTTCACAAACACACTACTTGATTGTTTCACTATATTGTCATTCGCATACTGAAATCTATACTCTCAAATGGGTTTTTTTCTCTTAGCTTTGTTTCCTGAGCAGCTAACGACGATCCGGGTTCTGCAGCTTGGTAGTGGTTTAGCGGTTTGTCCTGCTGACATGTAAGTTGTGTTTTAGCCAAAGATGATCTTTATATCCTCTGTTTCTTTCCATTTGATTGTTCCATGAGTCATATATTTGCTTATGCAGGCATGTTTTATATCTTTCAACGTTGTGTGACAACGATGATCAAGGGAAAACAGCGCTATTGTCAGCCATTACTACTCTCATCAAACCAACTGTTGCCGAGAATCTTCAAAGCGATTCAGTAGTTGAGAATGATACTGCTGAAGCAAAACCCGTTGTACTCTGGAGAGCATTGTACGTTCAAGAGATGGTGAAGGTGTGGAATGTGATTAGGAGTTTTTGCTTCATGACCTAACACCTGTTGAACCATGGTAATGTCATTTCATTAAATTAAAGTTTGATTTGGATCAGGGTGAATTTGGAGGTAGTATCAGTTCTGCGTCTAGTCCGGATGGAAATTTAAACTACAACGAGATTGTGGAATCAGCCATGAAGGTTAGTAGAATTCCCCCTTAGTCCTTACTAAACACTGTTTTCAAATAAAGTGATTTGATAATATGCTATGTGATAATATCATATTGTATTTTGTAGCTATATGAACAACTCATGGGGAGTGAAGAATTATTTAAGGAAGCGACCTCATCAGAGAATACAACAGAGGAGGAAAACGAGGGTGTTGTTGATGTAGGAGTTTGATAATGAAAATCATTGATATCAAACCCATTTATTGATTTGTTATTATGGGTCGCTGTTAATCATAACATTTAGTTAATTTTTTCACAATTTTGTGGAATAGTTTGATAACAATCAGAAACAATGCAGATATGGTTCTTAAAGATATTTTAGTTATTATTTAGTTGCATTTGTAAATTTTAGTGGTTTAGTCTTTGGATTGTTACACTAAGTTTTATGGAGTTTCAAATCCAATACATAAATGTTTACATGAATAAATCTGGCGTAAAATAATGCCCATAACAATTGTATTGAATATGAGATTTTTCTCTGAATTTCTACCTTGAAACAGAGGAAGAATGCAAACCAATGAAGTAGACATCTAACGAAAATAAATTCTGTATAAACCATGAACGGGTTGGAATGTTTATGGAGCATAATTGGGTGCGATCAGAAATAATTTAAACCAACTAATAATAGGGGAATTCTCATAGATACCACCTTTTAAAGTTTTTTTTCCTTAGATACCATTAATTTTTAAAAATTTCATAGATACCATTTTTTCCAAAAATACCACAAAATTAAAATTAGTTTTAAATGATCAAAACTAAACCCTAAACCCTAAACCCACACCCTACTTCCTAAAACTATACCCTAATTGTACAATAGTTAACCCAAACCAAAAAATTTATATTCTCACACTTTAAAAATCAATTTTCCTACCCCTAAAACTATACCCTAATTGTACAATAGTTAACCCAAACCAAAAAATTTATATTCTACACCCTTTAAAAATCAATTTTTGTGTTTATGGTTTTTTTGGAAATTTTGATAAAAGTGGTATATAAGGAACTCTTAAAAATTAATGGTATATAAGGAACAAAAACTTTGTTTGGTGGCATCCTAGGGAATTTCTCCTAATAATAAGATAAAATCTAAGAGGAACAGCCAAACAAAGATTAATTCAGAGAAAATGGAGGGAGAAAAGTGATGCATTAACAAAAAGAATATTATTCACCAACTAATAAAACTTTGATCTTCACCACCTAATAAAACGACCAGAAGAGACTTCGTTATAGAGCTATCATTGCTCCTCTAAGTATGGTTATAACGTTCGGTTAAGAAAGTTTTCGTTTTCGATAGGTTAAAGTTGACCCGAGATTCCAAAATAAGTAAAATGGAAATGAGGAATTGTTACTTCGAAGGAAATCCAGAAGCAACAATTTAGAAAAATCCTAAGCAGAAGCAAATGTATTAAAGGAAAGTGTGGACAAGGATGACAATGATTTTACATGTAAAGGCCTTCAGGGACACCTTCTTTCTTCTTGAACATGACCTTCTCCTTTGCTTTCTTGAAATCCGGATGCGTCACCTGTACAAGACCAAATCAAGACCCAAAACACTTACTAAACGTTAGGAGTCCATGGTTTGTAACTGAACAAGTGATGTGTGTATGGTTTGAGCCGAATGGTTACCTTCATACGACGCTCCCTGAGGGCAAGCAGACCAGCTTCTGTGCATATAGCTTTTATATCAGCTCCTGAGAACTCGTCTTTTGTCATGACAAACTCTTCCAGGTTTACATCTTCCGATAGAGTCATCTTCGATGTGTGTATCTAATTTAAACAAAGACAAAAGCTCGATGAACAAGAAACTTTTTAACAAGCCGTTGATTTGTTTTGTCAGTTAAATTACCTGGAAAATACGTCTTCTTGTTTTGATATCTGGAAGTGGGAACTCGATTTTCCTATCAATCCGTCCAGGTCGAAGAAGTGCCGGGTCAAGACTCTCGATTCTGTTTGTAGCTAGGATGACCTTAACGTCTCCTCTTGAATCAAACCCATCAAGCTGGTTCAGAAGTTCCAACATAGTTCTTTGGATCTCACGTTCACCTCCAGAGTTAGCATCATACCTGTGTTGTGTTTCATACAACAAGTAATCAGATGCCATTATAAGCGAGTTATGGATCATGTTAGCTTGACCTACCTTTTGGTACCAATGGCATCGATTTCGTCAATAAAAACAATTGATGGTGAAAGGTCATCTGCAACTCTGAAAAGCTCCCTCACAAGCTTGGGACCATCTCCCAAATACTTCTGAATCAATTCACTACCAACAACTCTTAAGAAAGTAGCTGATGTAGAATTCGCCACTGCCTGAAAGACAACCAAGATACAAGAGCTCACTACCATAGCTAAGACCATGCACCAAACATAAAAGAAGCCACCAAAGTGCATTCAAAAGATTCTAAACCATGAGAAAATCTTCTGGCCATGATCTAATATCTTAACTCCAGGTGACCAGAATAACAAAGGTCTTGTATTTTTTTAATCTTTCTGCTTACACTACTAGAGCCACACTTGCACAAGAAACCAGGAAGACCTCTGTTACTATAGATTCGCCATTATATGTAAACAAGGCTTTAAATAGTAATCTAAGCTTCAGTTGCAGCATATAATATAGGCAGAGAAACAAACAAACCTTAGCAAGCAATGTCTTGCCAGTTCCTGGCTCACCATACAAAATCACACCTTTAGGCGGCTTAATACCGATATCTTCATACAACTCGGGATGCGTCAGAGGAAGCTCGACTGCTTCCTTAATCTCCTGAATCTGAGCTTCTAAACCTCCAATGTCAGCATATGACTCCAAAGGAGCCTTCTCAACTTTCATCACAGACACCATTGGATCTACTTCATCTTGCAGAATCCCAACCACAGAGAGAACCTACCATAAAACCAACTATTCTCAAAACCCTAATTCACATACAAAGTCCAAAACCCTAATTCCTGACATACCTTATTGTGCATCAAAATGGAGCATCCAGGTTCAAGCTGGTCTTTATCAACCAAGGACAAAATCCCAACGTAGTACTCAGGCCCAACGGAAGAAGAAACGATAGCGTGATTCTCATCAATCAACTCTTCTAGATTTCCAACACTCATCGGAGTTCCACGAAGATCATCGACCTTAGATCTATCTTCCTCCGCTTTCTCCTCCTGTGGCTTTAGCCTCTCCTGATTCGCCACAAACTCTTCCTCCATCAACAAATAATCCTTTATCCGATCCAGTTTCAGTAACCGGAGCTTGCACTTTGTCGACGGAGTCACCGTCGGAAGCCGAGCCGCCGCCTCTGGACCTTTCTGTTTCCGCTGCTTTCTTCCCACACGAGCCGGTGGTGCGGCCGGCTCGAACTTCTTCTCTTTCTTATCGCCACCATCAGGTTTCCGATCTCCTTGCCGATTCAATCCTCCCGATGGTCCTTGACCCATGATTGAGACCTCTCTTTCTACTACTGAATCGATTTTATAACTTTTTTTTTTGGCTTTGGGAAGAAGAAAGGTTTTTTTCTTCTCATTTAACTTTTTTTGTGAATTAATAACTTAAGGGTAAATTATCATGTTATAATTACATTTTTCTATTAAAAATTATTGTAGTTTTGTTTTTGCAACCGTGAATGTTTAATGTATTGCTCCTCTAGTAGCTGCAAATATATAGGATCATAGAGAAACAGATGTATTGTCAACTCATGATATCAAACTATTCCTCATTACATATCCCTGCAAATATATAAGATTTCAGAATACAATCAAAATTGGGGTGTGAGTTTTCAGAGGTGGTGCGCCAGACTTTCACCGCTCATGTCTTCCATCTGTTTGATAATATCTTGAGCCAAAGATTTAACCGGTAGCTCAACGTCTTCGAGTAATTCACCCAAGAATGGAATGGTTTCAGCCAGCAACACCAGAAACTCTTCTTTCAGATTATCAAGCATCTGTTTCACACTTCTCAAACCCAATATCCTCGAACGCAATTTCTCACTCCTTGTTTGCATTAGCACCTGACCAAATATGATCTTTAATAAGGACACAGTTGAAAAACTTCAAGTAATATAATAAGTCAGTCGAACAAGCCGTTATGTTGTTACCTCGTGGTTCAGTGGTTTCCAAAGGAGGTCAGAGCCAGATGCTACTGCCATTTGACCGATGCACGAAACCAACAAGTCATCAACCTCTTCTACTGATGGTACATGTGGATGCTCCTTCAATGAAGAAGGTGGTTCAACTACAAGCTGTGATACAATAGGCTTCAATAGCACCTGTAGAGAAGAAAACAGTTCGAATCCAAATCAATACACCAAGAATAACGGAGAGATGTTTGACAAAAAAACGTATAAAGTTCAAGACAAATGACCTGGAAGTTAGTCGTATCGACAAACTTGAAGCTTCCAGTATCATGCAGGAAGCAGTTCTTCAAGGAAGAAAGCACCAAAGCCCTAAGATGCCAGCTTTTTGGTGTTATAGAGTCATCTGTTTCCTGAATCTTGGCTTTCTTTTTCTTCCTCGTTGAAACTGAAGAAGCTTCCGCACTGGTGAGATGCGATACAATACCATCAAGCATGTATTTGAAATATGGTACAAAGATAGATCTGCATATAAAACAATAAGAGAGAGTCAATACTAATTTTCCAATTATCAGAAGCATATGTAAAGGGAATCATAAATTGTTCATTAACCTGTGAGAGTCACAAAGTTTATTCACCAAACCATAGAAAGATATAGCTCGGTCAATGCTCTTGTTTTCATTCCCAGATTCGTCTACAATATCTGACTCTGCCCAATCAATACTTCTGACAAAGAGGGGTCTGAACTCAGACTCAGTTAGCTTCTTTGTGAGTGCAACCATTGCATTAGTAACACTTTTTTCAGCATCATCGATGTCCTGAATTGCTGCTGGATTTTGACGTCGAATATCGAGGGCAACTAAGCATTGGTCAAAAATCTTCCCATGGTTGGTAACAATGGATGATCTATCCATTTTCACAACTAGATTTTCTAACATCTCAAAAGCAATCACCAAGCTTGCGTTCCCGGTACCAACAGCCTCATCATATATCCGTAGAAGAGGTTGCAGAGTGAGACGAACCTGGAAGAAGGGTTATAAATAAGAACATTACAGAAATTGGAAGAAAAAAAATCAGTTTTATACAAGTATGCGAAGAACTCACTGGAATTTTCTCAGTTAGGAGCCTTCTAATGGCATCTGCTTTGGACTTGAGATTCTTCTCCAAGTCAGAAACATATTCAGGATGGAGCACCATGATTTTAATAATATCTCCAAGATAAGGATTTAGGAAACCTCCAAGTTTATCGATCACTGCTTCCAACGTGACAAGAATAGACAGCATAAGCAACTGTTCTTCGGCTGTTGCTTTACCACCACTCTTGGATGCAGATGATACTTCGTGTGATTGTTTTACCAAATTTTTCATTATGCTTGGAAGTTCAGCGAGTGCCTTTGGTCCAAGGACGTTGATCAGGGCACCGGTTGTACGAAGACAGCTTGAAGAAACTCCCAAGTTCTTTGAGCTGATGCCTTGTGCAACAGATGCAAGACATTTGCTGAAGACTGGATGACCAGACGGAAACCTGCCAGCCAAAACTTCCAGTGTAGAAATGGCAGCTCGTTTAGCAGGAACACCCGACTCGTCATCTGTCTCATCAATCAGATGGACAATTTCCTCGCACATCTTACCAAAAGATTCAACAGCAACCTCATCCAAGTTCAACCAAGCATTTTTTCTTTTCTGATTGGAAAGTCTCCTCTTCTGTTTTAGTTTAGAAGATGAGGTGTCCTTGGCTCTCTCACTTATAAGCCCAAGTACCTGCATTCAAAATTAATAGCAACATGAAAAATAATTAAGCCAATGTGCATGCAGGTACAAGCCTCCAAAATCCCTATTGAGGCTAAATAAATAAAGTAATCTGTACTTTCCCAAGGGAATGCGCATGGCAATACTACTTCCAGGCAAACACAAGATTGAAAAACCGCTAGAAAATATGTTCACGCACTAAAGCAATTGAAAACTTATATATTATTGCTTTAGTACAAAAATAATAAAAATAGTAATTGGTAACAACGTATACCTTTTTGGTCCCATTGCGATCCAACTGCTGCTTCAGCAAGCTAGTAACAACTCTGAAATATATAGACAGATCCATGGCTCCTGTGACAGTCATCAAGACATCATGTATACGCGTTCTGATTTCCTTTCTAACTGCAGAAGTCACATCTTTCTCCTTTGTGCCATCCACAACTTGCAGGAGATATATACAACCCTTCATAAGCTCCTGTAGTTCTTGCTGAAAAATTAACAGACAGTACTTACTAAAAAAATGGACATGTAAGAAAACACACAAACACAGTTACAAGGTAACAAAAAGTCTCCATATCAGAAATAAGCCAGATACCATGACATGGGAACGGTTTAGTAACAACAATTTGCATTGAAAAATTATTGGAAGAGACTTTACCTGAATACGATCTGAAACATTATTTTTTGGTTCATGTGACACTGCATATGCAAATTCTGGGTCTTGCAACTTCTGGAATATAAATTCTAAGACAAGCCTCATCTGTAAGAAACATTGTTTACTAGAACTGTTTTTGCTGGTACTTTGAAGAAGCATAACTAGGGAAGAGAGCCATGTCGAAGAAGAATATTGTTCGCATATTTCCACAGCAAAAGCATACTCCCACTCTCTCTTAACAACGGAGGTCAAACTTTCAGAAGTCTGTGCATTACCAAGCCAAGCTGAGTCTTTCCTTGAAATCAAGGACTGGAATAAGAGTACAAGCAAAGAAGGCAATCCATTTTGTTCACCGATAACTCTGCAGGAACAAAGGATCATCATCACTCAGTATTTTCAGAAAGAAAAAAACATAAAGTCTCGATTTATATATTATTATCTACACATTACCCCAGCAGGTAAGCTATAATCGAACGCCTTCTATGCTCAACAATGTCTGGTAACACTTTCACAAATATCTGAAAAATCAAATTCAAAATAGGATGTATTAATCCATATCCACAATTGGATGAGGTACTGTATTAAGTAAGGAAAACGAAAACATCACTAAAAGATTACCTGTAGCAGCTGCTCCTCGCTTTTAGTTTTAGACAGCCAAAATGGAATGACGGCTGATATAAACCCCTCAAAGATAGCCTTTGAGTGGCTATCAAACTACAAAACAAAATAAAGATCAAGCGGTTAGGGAAAGATTCAGTCACAGCCGATGAAATTGATACAAGTCTAAGAAGATTATAGAAAAACATACCTGTGTCACTGTTGATTCACCAACCAGTGTGAGTATGCTGATAATATGGTCCAAAACTCTATCTGGGACAATTTTTACAATTGAAGTGAAGAGAGAGAAGATGTAGTTCCTTGTGACTCCATCATTTGATGATTGAGCAAGCTCAACCAGCATTTTGATATTGACTTCATTTGCTATGTCAGCCTGCCATCAGAAGAGAATTAAGAGAAGAAACAAGCAACAATATCATTAATCAACCCCATTAAATTTAAAGCATACCTTCAAAGGATTCATATTCAGAGAATCAAAAATATCTTTCAGGATCAAGAGCACTGTCTGTTGGATGGAAGAAATAGAGGAATGAGCTGTTTCACCAACAACATGAGGAGGTTGGACAGAGGTTTCCTCAGCGGAAGAAGCAACTTTCACCCATTCATTAAACATAGATTTTCCTAGGAGCTTGAACAAAGGCCCTACAAGGGACTCCCTAAGCACAAAAGGAAGTAATTCAAGGTCAGTTGCGCAATAAAAGTGTACCCAATTGCCAATTTTTTTAATGGAGATGCAAATTTAAGCATATAACTTCAAGAGACCTGTCAGCTAGATCTTTCTTTAGAAGAAGCATATCAAGTAATGAGGCAATGAAACATAGAGCCTTTTCTCCTCTAAGAAGTTCCCCAATATTTACGCCTTCTTCGGAACATAACTTTGAATTCTTCTTCTGTTTCTTCTTCTTGCTCAAAGAATCAATAACAAGATTATCCTGTTGAGTGATATGGTCAAGGGCATGGGCCACCGTTGAACAAGATATCTACAATAGCATTGAAGATACCATGTAAATAAATAAAAAAATACAACAGGCAAACCCTTTAAGAAATAAAGTCTCTTCTAAGGTATTGCAAAACAAGGAAGGCAAGGCAGAATCCGAGAAAAATAAATTGATAGTAAGCATACCTTCAGGCGTAACACAGCTTCTTTGGCACCAATTTGGATTCTGCCATTTGTACTTCGAAACATAGACACCAACTTGTGGAAGAAACGAATCTGATCCAAAAAGAATAATCAAGAGATTCTGTAAACAATCCTATATATACATATATGAAGAATACTTTGCTATAGAAGGATATTGCACTTATATTCCACTATGCCATCAAGACTGACCTGAACCTCGGTCTTCAGTTCAGCATAAAATTGATTGCTCATCTTCTCCAAAATAGTTAGACATGGAAGGATAACAGCTGAATGTTCTGATGCCATACAGTCCATCTGCAAAAGCAAACATCTATGAATCAAACGGAAACGTCTCCAAGCAAGCAAGGAAAATATGAAATAATAAACTATTCTTACTTTCAACGCATTCAGTAGAAGATCATTAAGAGACTGCCCATTAAACGCTACTGAACGCATCATGGAGCACTAACACAAGGAGAGAAGCAAAAGCAAAATTAATGTTAAAACTGTTTTGCACCGCAATAGGCAAGTTTTCCTAGGACACACATGGAGATAGAATTCACCTCCAGAAGAAGGCACAATAAATCGATCTCAGTGTCTGATAATGGCTGGGAAGTTTTTTCAAGCGTGAAGTAGTATTGACTACGTTTATCTAGAAGTTGAGACAATAACTTCACGTTTTCATCATGCAGAAGCATGATACCCATACCTTTTAGCAATGATAAGACTCTTAGCTGTAGAATAAAAAGGTAAGGTGTTAAAGAAAAAACATAAGGATACTTGACCTTTGAAAGGAAAGACAATGAAACCAAAAACAGATAGAGGGAATACACCTTCCCAAAAGCAGGCAGTTCTTGGGCACACAATAATATGCACGAAAGAATGTTTTCTTTTGTGGGTTGGTCAAACCTGAAGTTACAGAAAAATAAGAGACAGCATTAAGGGAAATGCAATTTTATCCAAAAAACACAGAAAAGAGTATCCAACTGCTCCTTTCCAGTGAGATGCAAGTTTTATTACAATCAGAGTTCACTGTTATCTAACATGTTCTTTTGTGCCGTTTACCTTGGTGGAAACTACAATGTATCCACCATCCCAACCATAAAGTAGTGCTTGTGTGTCATTAGACAACTTCTTTGAGGTAAAAAAAGGTTTACTATGCTTAGTTTGAATACCATAAAAAGTACCTTTTTTGCAGGTCGACTGGCACTAGTAAGTCATTAGGGGTTGAGCTTAGCAACGATGTCAAGTATGATGGAAGAAACTTATTGTCCGACAATATAAACCTCCTTTGCTGAACGATCATTCCCAAAAGCTCATCAAAATATCTATTACAGATTGCAGCACTCCCTGGTTTTACATTTCAGAAAGGTGATCAAAACAAATGTTAAGATAAGAACATAATAGCTCATGCCAAACTAAGATTACCATTCTTTTTGCTAGAATCGACTCGGCACCGTAGGTTGACAAGGGCCTCAATGCAATTCATGGCCGCTACTTTAAGGTCCTACATAATGAAAGTATTGAGATCCACACCGGTTTAAGAAAAGAAGATAATGCAATCAGTAATA
This sequence comes from Draba incana, assembly GCA_963576765.1. Lineage (NCBI taxonomy): Eukaryota > Viridiplantae > Streptophyta > Magnoliopsida > Brassicales > Brassicaceae > Draba > Draba incana. The sequence continues at coordinate 31,787,930 of OY755213.1, forward strand.
AAATCAGGAAAACACTCACCTGATTATCACTCGACATGGGAACCAAAAGAACAGGGGAGCTAGAGAAAAGTTGAATCGCCCATTCATTATTCCCATTAGAGCAAAGACACAAAAAGCATTTCAGACTTTCAATTTTGACCATGGGAGGAACATCTACAAGAAGGAGAAAACAGCATTAGAAACCATAAGATGGAATAAAACAGAAACAGCTATCAGCAACTAGATTCCATAGCCCTTTCAATGCCCAACAGCATAAAACTGGAGATAGAAATATCAAAAATAAAAACTAAAACTCCTAGAATGCTAGATATACTTGAAAATAATTCATCTGGAAATAAGAGATGCTCAAGTGGTTTTTATTACAACTAAAGTAAATATAAATTTCAATACAAACCTTCTCGTGATATAAGTTGGGATAGAAACAAAACAGGACAGACTTTGGCTTCTCTCACACGGTAGTGAAGGTGTTCCTTGAAGACATGCCTTGATCGAGTTGTTGCAAAAAAGAAAAATAAGTCCTCAATTCCGCTACACAACCTTGTGCTAAAAACCTGGACGAAGAAGATGTAGAACACATATCAGTTCTGAGCATCAAGAATTTCAATATAACCAAATAGTAAGCAGATGTAGTTGAGTATAACACACCGAAGAGACATGAGTGGGTTCAAGTTTAATGAACGACTCGACCAACTTCCAAAACAAGCAGATCAGAAGCTTTGAATTCAGACCAGTAAAATCAGAGGTATCAAATAGTTGATATAAGAGCTCTTGGCAGTTGCTTTTCGACAACTGCAAGTATAACACAGAAAAATCAAAAACTACCAAAATGTAATATAAGCAACAACTGTAAATTATTAAGACATCAATCTACATCAGCCAGTAGAACATTATACCTCTTTCAAAGAAACATCAACTGCAACCTCAAGTTCTTCCCACTCAGTCTTCAAAGCAGGAAAGCAAAGTTCGAAAAGATCCAAAAATTGGCTAGGGTCTGAATCAATGGAAAACACAGCCATCAACATAACATTTTGATAAATTATCATATGAGACAAAGGTTATACGGTTACACATAAAAAAAAACTTGATCATCAAAATTAAAGTATAAACAAGACAGAAACTTACCAGATGAAGAATTCATCTTGTGCAGTGACTGCATCAACAACATAAAAAACAGTGTCTTTGACAAGGGTGAATCTTGGCAACTGGCAGTAAGCCACGGAATAAAGTCAGCAGGGTGCATCATAAATGTGTCCATCAGCTTGTTAATGATATCCATGTTCAATGCAGACACACTTTCACGGATCAACAGTCCCTTCTGATATGAGATGAAATTCACAAGTCATTACGCGCATTGGTAAAATCTTAGAAACAAAGAATATAGTAAATATAACAGGAAAGTAATGAAATATGATGTGATCACTAGCCAAGAGTAATAGTTAAATATAACAGGAAAGTAATGACGAACCTGCAAATTGTTGCGCTCCTCTTCTGTCAATTTGATATTGCTGCATGATTCCAAAACTTCAGAGAGCTTAAAGTTGCAAGAACTCTCAATAAGCTCAATCCTACGCTCATCAGGATCCAAAGAAAGTGCTTCACCCAAATTATTGATAATATCCATGCTTATAGACGATATGTTTCCAGACATGATATCTGGGAGCTTTTTCTGTAAAAGAAAACATAATTTATCTAATTATATGACAAAAATATTCAACAGCTACAAAAGGATTCGTGATTGCGTTTTGGAGTATAAAAAATATTCAATTTGTAAACTCACACTTACCATTCCATCATCAGCAACAAGATTTTTGAAAAGTGGCCAGTTAACATCCTTCCCCAGTTTCAGCACTTGAAGGTTCAAGTTCCAAGTCTATTCATAAGCATGATTACAACAATTAGCACATTGTAAAAAGGACTTTCGCCATAACCATATAAAATAAAGTGAGCGAAAGAAGTACCTTTGGCTGAATTAAGAGAAATGGGAACATCGCAGAGGTAACTTTCTCTGTAGAGTCTGCTTGGTCACAGAAGCTTGAGACAGCAATTTTAAGAGTCAATGCAACAACATCAACTGCGATTTGAACCTTATGTGATACTCCTGCAACAAAAATGGTTGACTCTACATAAATTAATTGCAGAAATGATGTATTACATGACATCATAATTGTTATAACAATAAAGCTCTAGACGACAAAGTAAACAAAAAACAGAGCATCATCAGTCACCTGATAGGATGATGCCAACACACCGATTCACAACATGAAGCAACGCATCCAGAAGACTAGAGGAGTTTACTATATTCGGCAACTGATCAAGAGACAAGGCAGCCTGAACAACAGCCAGGTCATCATCCGAAAGCTGGCGTAATATAATATCCTGAATTGTGATAAGGTTCTGGATGGAGTGACACAGAAAGGTCAGATGACAAGAACAGCATGGTAAAGAGTAACATAATAATTAAAATGAGTACACCACACGCACCTCTGCCTTGGACCTATCAGCTTTGAGAACACTATTTAGACTTGAAAGCGCAGCACAACGTACAGCAGCCTATCATTCACAATGGTTCCTTAGTCTTCCACAAAAAAAGAGATAGAAAGAATTTTCACATCCTACGATTATATTTTATGAGTACCCGGGGATGGTGGAGGCGGAACCACAATTTCGAATCCAAGAACGGCTGGGATATGTCTGAACTCCCATCAAGCATGCAAGACAACAACTCTAGCTTCAAATCCTCTTTTTTTGACTGAACATTAGTACCCTGTAGCAAGAATTTGATGGCTTAGAAATATAGTTAACAAAAGGCAGAAAATAAGTCATTCAGAGTTGGAGCACAAACCTCCATAAATTTTTGAGCTGCTGCACGCATTTCAGTTGGATACCTCTTGCTCACAACAACAAGAATTTTCTTGGCCCAGCTCACTACAATTATATTGCAACCAATGCCGTTATATAAAGGGCACTGCGAAAGAAAATTTATAATGGGCATTTCACTAACCAGATGCAAAATCACTACTCTTCTGGTATTGTGTCATACACAAAGAGAACACCTTGGAAATCAAATGATCAACCAAATTGTTTGCTGGAATAGTATCAATTATCGAAGTTAGAGCTTCGCGGCATTGATCATCAGAAGAACTGCAAACAGATGACATCAAATCGAAACATGAATACTAACAATATAGTCACACCCGTTAGGAAAATGACCAAACAGTGTAAGATATACACACCTGTAAAGAAGAAAAGAATCCACTAGCACTGCTAGGAATTTCTTGATGTTGAATTCTTTGGACAAGCCCAAAAGCACACCAGAAATATCCCTACACAAAATTAAAGCCCCCATTAGAAAAATAATAATATTGTTACAATAAAAATCGCTTCAAAGGGAACACTGTTCATATTCAACTACCTTATTTCCTTTAAAACATCCAAAGTTTTCTTAGGGATCAAGTCCACGGATTGCAGCTGTAGTTGATTACGCAAAAACAATTAGCTCAAAAAGAACAACACACACCAGTTGTTAACAGAAGTCTCAGTAAGCAAATAAAAATATGTTTGACCTCACAATTAGAACTTAACAAATTTGTGATATGGAAAATTAATATGCAAAGGGTACATGGTAACAGGAAGTTCTTGTACCTGAACAAAATTAATCAGTGCCATAAATGTCAGTCGAAGCCAATGAGGATCAGAGGATTCTTTGTCATGCTCATAAGCAATGTCGATGATGGACCTCATGAAACGTTTGATAAGATTATTATTCAGCGTGGCTCTGTTTGCCAGCATGCCAACAATCATTAACGCACCGGCCTAGAAACAAACAAAAATGCATACCAGATTGAATTACAAAATAAATTGAAGATCAATAGCAAAATTAACTGAAGAACAATATTCTGGAAACTAACCTGCTGGTCTAAACATACTTTCACGCCAGATTGAAGACCAGAGTCCACAAAAGGCAAAATATGCTTCACAATATCACCATCAACAGTTGAAACCGAACCTATAAGCTCAACAACAACTGCTGTGGAGAAGCTAACCACGGGCTTTGAAGGCTGGTACTTTTTACTACGAGATGCCTACAAAGTAACCAATAAATAATATGTTCAGCTAAAAAGAACAACTCAAGAACCATGTTATTGAACGAAAATGAAAACGCAGTTACTTACATAGTCACATATGGTCTCCAGAACCTGCATATCACGTATACATTGCTGAACAATAACCGATCTAGGAGGTGGAGCACCTGAGTTTTTCACACCATCCAAAAACTTCCACTTGCTATTACTGTATTCAAAATGATAGCCAAAGTTTACAAAACCATTTGATAAATTGTGGGACGTAACTTCAAGAGAGAAAGAAGGAATCATTCTCACCCAGTCGTAAGCAGCTGAACAATACGAACAAATGCATGTGTGTCGTGGTAAGGCAAAGCACATAGTACCACATCTTCTACATTGTATATATAAATCCTGTAAAATCCAGCAGTTAGTATACAATTTGATGAATATGCATAGCCAAGTTCAAAAGAAGACAGTGAATAAAGAAACGCATACTTGTATCTTCGTATCAAATACTCAAGTGTCTCCAAGGAAGCATGAAACTGAAGATAACCGGAGAGTAAACGCAGATAAGAACTGATTGATGCATTAATCCGATCATTTTCATCTTTCCCCAGCAATTCTCTATCAATTTCTCTACTCTTATGACTAAACAAATCGCTCAGGTAATTCTTAAACCTCTCATCTTTGTTCCCAAGCACTTCAAGACCTGAATTAACCAAATAAATATGACATTTAGAGCTTGTTCACTGGAAATTACAGAGAAAATTCGAAACCTAGAACAGACCTTTGAGTCCGAGTTCGAATATGGATTCGATATCGAAATCTGCTGCTTCTTTAGGGCTGAAGAGAATCGAAGGGCGTGTGTAAGGTCTCCTCGAAGGCTCTGTATCGACTTGTAACGCCGATTTGATGGCTTGTAGCTGCGCCGTTATTGAAGAACTCATGGTCGCTATTAGGAGACGAGATTGTGAGATTCTTCTTCAGAGCAAAATTGAAGAAGAGTTTGAGAAAGTGAGTGAGAGAGAGAGAGAGAGAAGCGGCGTAGAAGAAGAAGAAGAAAGAAATCAAATTGGGTTTAGGGTTTATCGATGATTCGTTTCTCGTTTTAGTTCAGGGTAAAATTATTTTAAAGAAGAAAGTTAAAAAACCACCCCAAGGTTTTAAAATGTAATAAAACAACCTCTTTGTTAATCTGCTGTCACCGTCAATAAGAAAACGGTGCGTTTTGGTCAAGATCAACAAAACCCCCCATTGTTGGTTATATATATTTCAGGAAATTAACCACATCACATGTTATATAAACATATACTTACCAAGAAAACGTTACGTTAATTAACCTTATCTAATTCTTGTTTTTCCATCTAGCTAAGGACGAGTCCATTTCCCTTCTCTCCACACTTGGCAAGGCCTAAGATCATTGTAAGCAAACTCCAGTGTCTCATAAGTAGTTTTGAAGTAGACACAGTATTGCGTGTAGTTGTTGCTTATCTTACAGACTCGACCAGACCACCAACCATCGTTATACCAAACATCCACATCTTCGTTCAATTCGTATCGATACTCCCTTTGAACCAATGTAGGAGGAACGGGTCTTATATCTAAGCCTCTTGCCTCTTCCTTTAACAACTCTCTTTCATCATTTGTTTTCAGTGTTTGATACTCCACTAAGTATTTGTTTTCCCCTAAGTAACTTACGATCTTCGCAGCATACCACGAACCTTCGTAACCTGGTTCATCGCTCCTTACTTCCACCATCATTCCATTGTTAAACATATTCATTACTCTCTCGCAAGATTTCAGCTTCTTTGATAGAGGTCTGCCAAAATTCAATACCTTGGAAGGATTAATCCATTGTCCATTGATCCAGTCCTTACGAGGCCTCAAATTGAAATGCGGGACTATCGATTCTTCACCAGTTGAGATAAAATCAACTAAATACTTAGAACCACCTCCGAGGACTTTAGAGACACTACCGATCCACCACCGTTTGTTGAACCAAGCATCAACTTCATCCCCTAGTTCATATCGCGCAACAGACGAGAGTGCTTGAGGAGGAACTGGTCTTATGTTCTGAGATTCTACCAAATCTCTCAGTGGGTTAGATTCATCACCATCTCTTCTAATTCTCAAGTGTTCAACTATATATTTATCATCACCTAATAATGTGACTATACGTGCACAATACCAAGAACCCTTGTAAACTTCTTCTTCACTTCTTACTTCCACAATAGCTCCTTTCTCATATTGATCTCTTGTTCTGCATTTTATCTTCAGTTTAATAATGCCTTTGGGGTTTGATTCCAATAAATTCCCCTGTAAATCAAAGCATTGTTAGTATCTTTCAAGTTCCATTTCAATTCTTAAATTAACAAAGTCAGATATAAGTCAATGAAATCTTTAATACATTCTCCAATCTCATTCCAAATCTAGATAACCTAATCACAGGATCTCAATTCTTAATTAGTTAAAACCCTAGATTCAATTCAAATCAATATCAGGAAGAATCAAGGGAATTTACCTGTTGAAGAAAAGAAGGTACCCAAACTCCATCTTCCCAATCACGATGCAGCCTGAGATTAAAGTCATCAACCTCTATTTCTGGACGATTTTCGCCATTAAACTCCACAATGTACCTCGAATCTCCAACAACACACGTCACTTTCCCTCTAACCCAGCAACCTTCGCTGTCTCTAAAGACGTCGACGTCATCGCCGGACTTGAATCTCCGGTTAGGTTCGCACGGCGGAGATGGGCGGAGGCGCGTGGGAGTCACGTACTCCTTCATACGTACGGAACCTCCAACAATTAACGCTTCGTGCTCAACCCAGACGAGATTCTTTCTCACCGACGGTTCTTTAACCACAATCGCCGGGAAGTACACCGCCGCACCGGAAACGACTCGTTCCACCTCAACGCGGTCACCGCCGCTCCAAAATTGATCGTTCGTCATTTCAGAGTAGCTACGACTATGTAGAGAGAGAGAGACTCACCGGAGTGGCAAACAGTAAAGCATTCTTTATTTTGTGAGTCGGTCAAAGAGTCAACGTCAGAATACAAACAACACCTCGTTTCGAATTTACTGAATACAACGCGTTGGTGTTTTTATTTATGATTCAGATCACAATGCGAGACGTTTTTTGTTTTTTAGTTTTGTTTACGTGTTGTAATAAGAGCCGTTGATCTGTGATTAGCGTGGTGATCAAGGAAGCAGAGGGGGCAGATGCAAAAGGAAGTTGCATCATAGACCATAGACGAGGTGAACCTGGTTAATTTACATCACTAGTAACTGTTTTTTTTTTTGTGTGATAACTGATAATACTTATTACTACTTACTAAATATTAACTAGCTTGTACATTTTAAGTTGTAACTACGATAGTGATGCATTTGAAGTTAGCAAAAAAGAAGGAAATTCCATTAGAAAAGAGAATAATATAGTAACAGAAAAAGGAAACATGGTATGTAACTATGAAATGGAAATGGTTAAAGAAAGGCAACAATGAAAATGTTAGTACTCGATAATGTGTTTTTTTTACTCCCTTCTTCGTTTAATAACAAGAACTGATGACCAAAACAAAGGAATTTTGTCATTTAACGAGTTGTATAAGTTATAAACATGATTGTGACCCAATAAAAAGAAAGTTATTATAACATGATTATAGAGATATATATGTGTATTCTTTTATTATTCTATTATTCCATGCTGCATTTTATTTTCAACGACTGTTTCAAGATCCATATACATATTAGTTATTTTCTTACATGCTGGAGTATATGACATATCTCTAGACTATAGAGCACATATCCCTACATTCTAGAGCACTCAGTAGTAGTATCTTTGCCATGATTACTTACTTGATCTCGTTTGATTTAAGGTAAAAATCATAAAAGTAAGAATAAGTTTTAACTTTTTTTGTATAAATTTAATAAAAGAACCGGATGTCTGAAGAAAACTAATCAACCCATTCAGATCTATTTCTAGTGTTATGTTCAAATATGCAAAATATTTGTTTACCATCACTACAAACAGAGCCGTGCTTGGCTTAGTAGAAAATAGGCAATTGCCTAGGGCCCCACCTTCAAGTGTTAATTTTGGGGCTCCATAATTAAGATTTCTGTTTATTGTGATATACCATAGATCATAAAATTACTTTTTTCCATAGAAACTTGGTTATGATATTATATTAAGTTATATATCGAGCTGATTTGTTTACTTAACGGGCTTTTAATCGTAATCTACATTTCACCTTATCTCTAACTTTTTCAACTATTTAGGTTTTTTTTACCCCAAAAAAACGTTTCTCTTGTTTTATTTTATTTTTAATTTAGACTATTTTATAGCATCATTTTACTAATTTTATTTTCTCTTATATTTTCGAGTATTATTATATAAGTAAATCATTTTGCGATTACATTTAAATAAGTTAAATTAACAAAATGATGAATTTACGCACATATCTTATAAATAGTAAATACTATTTATTATTATATTTTGATACAATAAAGTGAGTAGTACAATATACTATTGAATATATTTTTATCTACTATATTAAATTATATTTTATAAAATACATATAATTTGCTATAATGTACTCCCTCTGTTTCTCTATATATGATGTTTTAGAGATTTTTTTGTTTCACAATATAAGATGTTTTCATATTTTTATGGAGTTTTTACTTTTATTGAAAACTGTGTTGCCAATAGTATTTTGCAGTCTTTTTTATTATTGGCTAAATTATTTTTAGTTTATATATTACTCTATACTTTTTGATTGAAAAGTTTCTTCTTAATCTTTGTGCTTGGAACTAAAATATTCTATAAAGAAACAGAAAGGGTATATTTTTAGTTCAAATTATCGCCTAGGGCCCCGTAAAAGCTAGGCACGGCACTGACTACAAATACTATGATTGGGAGCAAAAAACAAATTGAATTAGTATTCACTCGACATTAATTGGAGAAAGTCTCTTGCTCGATAGAAAAAATTAAATGAAATTTGAATCATATCCAAACCAGAAATCATAAAGACGAACAAACGAAACAAAAAGCAAAATTTCTTTTTTTGATGCGCATCAATCTTCATCTTTTATGTTGATTTTTGTTGGGTGAAATTCTGAAAAGTTGTAGTAGTATATAAAAAAGTGAATTTGAGTTTAAGTTCAACACATGAATTATGCAATATGGTACATGGATGAGAGGGGAGATAAACTCTATTATACGCTCAACGTTTTATTTTTATGGGTTGGGCCTTGGGTAAATGGAATTTTTATTTTCTTTGTAAAAACCCCAAAACGACAACTTTCCAGCAAGATTTCGCTTCGGAGATTTCTCCTCCATTACTTTTACTTCCACGGCAAGTAAAAATATCATGCTTATGATCTAATGAAATTGATTCTTTTTTAGATTTACGCTAAGCTAACTTGAATTTCACAACATTTATGAACTGAAAAATGTACCACAAATTTCTGCAGCTATACTGGTTTGGTTTTCTTCTTTGTCTATATTACTGTACACATCAAATTTTGAGACTGATATTTGATACTTTTGATGTTTGGTTTCTTCTTGTATTGAGATTTGAGACAAATTGTTCTTGGTTCTAACTAGGCCTGGACATAATATCCATACCCGAACCCGAACCCGACCCAAAATAAGGGTTTCGGATCAGATCCGATTACTTAAAATAACCCGATCGGTTTTCATTTTAATTCGACCGGATAACCGAACCCGATCGGTTATTACCCGATAACCGAACATACCCGATCATTAATCCGAACCATTAGCCATAGATGTCTAAGACTAAGCCTACAACTCGTGCACATCTAACCCTAAACACAATCATTCACCTTTTCTCTCTTCATCGCTTGCATGAACGAGACTGATGCGATTCCGACCTAGAATCGCGACAACTTTTTACACAATCGAAGCTTGATGAGAGGATTTAAAGAGAAGCGACCCAACAAACCGAATACACTAAGCAATTTCGAAACTTGTTCATCTTCTCTGCCTGTGAACACACAAAGAGACTCTGAGGTAAATCTTCTTTGTTCTTCTTCTCTCAATCGATTATAGATATTAATTTCCGATTGTAGATGTGAATTTCTGGGTCATAATTGATTATCTCTATCTGTTAAATCGGAATCGTCTCTTTTCAATCAGAATTTTATGGTTGTCTTTTCTGAATTTTTAGATTATCTCTGTTGAATTGGAATGGGTTTGTTGGATTTTCCAGTATTGATGTTGATTTTGTGATTGAATCTGTTCATATTCTAGTGATTTATAGTATTCGTAGATGCTAAATTTTTGTTTGTATTTGTTAAAATTCATAATTTTTGAAGTGTTATTCGTAGATTTTAAGAGTTTGATTGTTTATGTTAAAATATCAGATTGTTACTAACATTTGCAGATGTTAAACGTTTCAGGTTGTTTATGTACAGTTTTCAGAATGTGAATAAAATTTGCAAATGTTAATTTAGTGATTGTCTATGTTTAACTGTCATTTTTTCTGATTATGATGTGTTTATGTATTTGTAGATGGATTCTACTGCGTCGATGAATAACAATGAGAGAGACAATCATGAGCATGAGGTTAACAATAACAATGAACAAGAAGAAGTTCAGACTCAAGAATCCAAAAAGAAGGGCAAAAGGAACCAAACACAAGCAAATGGGTCTGATTCTGACAGAGTGGTTAAGAGGACACTTCCCAGTAGATCAGGTGTGTGGGGGTAACTACACTAGGCTGGAGAACAACCGTGATAGATGCTTCTGCAACTACTGTAGAAAGGAGTTTGCTTGTCCAACAGCTTCTGGAACTACTAACTTGAAGAACCATATGAAAACCTGTAAGAAATTCAAGGCCTGGGAAGATAGTCAAGATGCTAACCAGAAGGTTATTAACAATGAAGGGCATCTACAGAGTGCTAAAGTACCTGAGGCTGTAGTCAGAGAAGCTACCAATGAAATGCTTGTCATTGGGGAGTTGCCTTTGTCTTTTGTTGACAGTATGGCGTGGAAACATTTCTGCAATAAGGTTTGTGTATTTATAAACTGTTTTTGTTATTTGTTTGTGTTATTTCTTTACTGTTTTTATTTGTTACTAACATGTCTTCTTCTTAATCCATGAAGGTAAATCTGTACACCCCTCATTCAAGAAGAACAGCTACCAGAGACATTGTTAAGCTCTATGCCCAGAGGAAAGCCATTCTTAGAGAACAATTTCAGTCTACCAAACAAAGAGTTTCACTCACTACTTATATATGGGTTTCTCAGGTTACAGGTAATGTTTTATCATTTTTCTTGTTCAGTAATCTTTATTACATGTTATATTTTCCTTCAACTGATATCTTAATGTTCTTATTAATTGGCATGTGCAAGTTATATGGTTATAACAGCACACTACATTGACATGAACTGGAGATTAAAGAAGCTAATCATTGGATTCAAATATTTGGCATATCACAAAGGTAAAACAATTGCTAACACTCTCCTTAGTTGCTTAGCTGAATGGGGAATTGAGAGAATATTCTGTGTGACTGTGGATAATGCGTCTGCTAATAGCAATGCCCTGAGTAGGTTTCAAACTAGTTTTGGATTTATAGCTGAGGATTCTTTGGTTATGAATGGAGATTATATGCACATGAGATGTGCATGGCATATCATTAACTTAATAGTTAAAGATGGTTTGGCTGATTTGGACAGTAGTGTCACTGCAGTACGTAATGCTATTGCTTATGTTAGATCTGGAACAACTAGAAGAGATGCATTTGAATAGAGGGTAGAGGGTAGAATGACTAGAGGTAGTTTACCACTGGATCTTAAAACAAGATGGAATTCTACGTTTATGATGCTGAAACAGGCAATCAAGTTTAAGGGAGGATTTGATAGGATGGAGAGTGAAGATAAACTGTACAATGACCACTTTTTAGAGGTATATAATGAGAAGAAAAGGATTGGACCTCCTTCTAGGGCTGATTGGAGAGGTGTTCAGGGGATGGTTAAGTTTCTTGGTATATTCTATCAATCTACCTTGGTAGTATCAGCTTCTACCACTCTCAATGCTCATAAATGTTATGGTGAGATAGTGAATATAGCAGCCAAGCTGCAGTTACTTTGTTGTAGTCCTGATGGCAATGTTAAGGTCAAGGCTGAAGAGATGTATATGAAGTTTGATAAGTACTGGGAAGGACTCAAGAACATCAACAAGATGTTGATTATAGTTAGTGTTTTCGATCCTAGGAAGAAGATGCAATTTGCTAAGATGTGTATAGATGAGATGTATGGGGAAGATAGTGTATCATCTGTAGTATTAGCTGAGTCCGTTCTATTGGCCCTAAGAGACATATACAAGGAGTATTCGGACAGATACAACAATGCACATCCTCCTCCACTAGTTCCACCAACTCAGTTTGATGCTCCTTCTTCATCTCAGTCTCAAGGTTCTCAAGGAGATAAGGTTTATGACTCAATGGATGAAGACATGTTAGATGGTTACAATCCGGTTGAGCAGAGGTATAACACATTGCTCAGAGAGATTGGTGTAAGGGATACAAATGAGCTGGAGGCATACTTAAGGGAAAATGTTGAAAATCCTGAAGTAATGGGTGGACTTGAGTATGATGTTCTATCCTGGTGGAAGGTAAACAGTGGGAAGTACCCAATCTTATCACAGATGGCTAAGTATTTATTTGTTATGCAAGTTTCTTCAGTTGCATCGGAAGAATCATAAAGCCTTACAGAAGTTGTTTGACTCACTACATGGTGGAGGTTTTAATGTGTACTGAACAATGGATGAAACAAGACATAAGATTTGAAGAAAGGGTGCTCACCAACGGACAGATACTTGCAGATGTTTAGTATGAAGATGACCTTCAAAGAGGTATATTTTTATTTAGTGTACTTCATTATTCATTTACTTATTCTTTGTCATTATTCTAATTGTGTCTACTTCTCTGTGTAGAATTTGGAGCTCTGAACCTGAATCTACAAGGTAACACTTTGAAACTCATAAATGCTTGTGTTTCTATTACTGCCTACTAGTTCATACTGAATTAACAGTCAAAAATACATGTCACAGGTGGTGCTTGAAGACTTGAAGACTTGAATACTTGTGTTTTGCTTTGTTCCAGTTTAAGATTTGTGTGTTTTTGCTTCTGTTTAAGACTTGTGTTATTTGTTTCGGCTTTGCTTCAGTTTGAAACTTCTGTTATTTGCAACTTAGTTTGAAATTTGTGTTATTTGTTTTAATTTAAGACTTCTATTTGAAATTTGTGTTATTTGCTTCTATTTGCTTCTGCTTCTGTGTTTATAAGTTGAGTTGTGTTTTTAAGCATGTAAACTTGCATTATGTCGTTTTAATCATGCATTAAATATTCACAAAAAAAATTTCGGGTATTTCGGATTTATCCGAACCCGAAATAAACCAAACCGAACCCAAACCGTTTATAAATAATACCCGATTGGATACAAATCTCTTTACCGAAATACCCGAAATTTTTTTCAAACGATCCAAACCCGCTCGGGTACCCGAACGCCAGGCCTAGTTCTAACAAACATATCCACACTAAAGAAACTCCGTGGTCTACATCAATAGACCAAAAATGTGAATACCAAACACGAATAGAATGACTCAAAAGTAAAAGCATACACACGTTTCACTAAATAATTTCTCATTAAGAGTCAATTCTGGAAATCAAGGATAGAAAGATTCCGCAAACTCTAGCACAATATATTTTTAGATTTAGAAACCAAAAAAGGTTAATGTTTAGCATGATGGAAAGCGAAAGCAAAGTATGTATTGAATAAACCTTAATTTTTTTTGGAAATAATACATCTGGCCAGATTTGTGGGATACGATCCCATTGATGATCAACACAAAGCTTTGTCCATGTCCTTGCGTATTCCATGTGGACCACTTGATACTCGAGTGCACAAGGTGTTAACAATTGGAAAAAATGGACAATGGAGACGTATTGAATCTCCCTCTACCATGCCCAGAGCCATGCCTATAGGCTTAGGAAAAAGGCATCCGCCTCGGGCCCCAAATAATTTAGAAAATTTAGGCCCCAAATTTCTAAATATTAGTCCTACTATAGTGGTTATACAAAATTTAGTTAGTCTACCCTAATATTTTCACCTAGGTTTGAAACTCCAAATTTTTCTCATTTTGATTAAAAAGTTAATAATTTTTTGTTTGTCATATTTCTTTTTAATTGTTAACATTTTAGAATTTTTTTTTGTTGGTTTTAGATTTTATTTATCATCGTTTTTCAATTAACTAATTTTATGGTTTAGAACTATAGTCAAAAACATTATTGAAAGGGCCCCGTTTTTTAATTCGCCTGTGGCCTCTACAAGTCTTGGCACGACACTGATCATGCCTTATTATACTCCCGAATCAACGGAAATAAGCATTGACGGTTTTGTCTTCTATGGTGTATATGGCCCAAAACGACCTATGAATCCATGTATTGTGTGTTTTCATGTCAGATCCGAGAAGCTAACACTACAAGAAAACACTGCCTATTCCGACGGCAAAACCGTCGGAAATCCGTCGGAATTACCCTTGTTCCGACGGATTTCCGACGGTAACAGTCCGTCGTTTCTATCTCGTCGGAAAGTTTAAACCGTCGGAAAATCGTCGGTGGTTTCCGACGGTTCTCAGACGGAAAACGGATTGCCGTATTCTGTCGACATTTAATCGGAATTCCGTCGGAAATTAACCTCCGTCGGAATTCCGTCCGAAATTAGACCTCCGTCGGAATTCCGTCGGCAATTAGACCTCCGTCGGAATACCGTCGGAAAACAAACCGTCGGAATTACGTCGGAAATTAGACCTCCGTCGGAATTCCGTCGGAAATTAGATCTCCGACGGAATTCCGACAGCATGCGTGTTTTTTTTTAAAAAATGGAAATTATTTAAATAAATTAAATAAATAAAAAGAAATTAAATTATTAAAATTAAATTTAAAATTAAGAAAACAATATATTAAATTGTTTTAAAAGTATTTTAAAAGTTTTACATTTAAAAGTATTTAAACGTAAATATAAAACAAATCTACTCGGGCCTATGGTTACGGAAGAACTCGTTCATCTTCTGTTCCAGCGCGTTAAATCGTTGATCCGCCTCCGCCTTATCTTGCTCTCTCGCTTGCTCCATTGCCCTAAGGCGCTCGGTCAAGTCTCGGTTTTCCGCCAACAATCGGCTAGCACCGACATGTCGAACCGAGGAGACGGACGACGAACTTTCTTCAGGGAGACCGTATACACGGCCTCTTGTCTTCGGAGTCGCCTACGGGGAAAAAATAATGAAAGCGTATAAGTTAGTTCTAGTAAAAATTATTTTGAAATTAGATTAAAAACAACACGGTTACTAACCTCGTACGTGAACTCGTTGACCTTCTCCACTGGAACTTCGGTGGCCGCCGGAGTTCCTTCCTCGATCGGTTGCGATTGGAGGTACTCCTCCTGCCGCCTCTCCACGGTTTCCACGATTTCTCGAGCAACCGGATCTTGAATTTCACCGGTCTTCTTGTTGGTGTGCGTTGCTTTGATCAAATCTAGATTTGATGGAAGCACACCGGTTTCCTGAAACTGTTAACATATAAAATTTCATTAGCGAATTATAAAAAGTATGAAATATTTAAAAAAGCATCGAACTTACCATTTTATCCGCAACTGACGCCTTGCTCGTTGCTCCGAGGTTGTGGGTCGCCTTTCCCTTCCCCTTCCTGTCGCTATTGCGGTTAGATGAGTGTTGCATCGAGGACGCCCGAGTTTCCTCGCGTTCCCAATGTTCAAGAAGTCCAGCCCATAAGGTTTCTTTCGGTTGCAAAACTTTAGGCACCTCCCTCTTCTTGTACCACTTCTCCTTCCACTCGTTCATCTTCAACGAGTACTTCCTCGAAGCCTTTGCATCGAACTGCTTACGGACCATCGACGTGATGACCGGGTCCCACGTAAACTCTTGCTGCAAAAAAAAACAACATTCACGCATTAGAAATTAAAATGAGTCATATAAGAAATATATTTTAAAAAGATTAAAAAAAACTCATACCGCAAATTGCCGGAACCATGTGTCTCGGTCCTCGACTGGCATATCACTGTATGAGGGATACGGTTTAGTTACCAAGCAATTCATCATTGCATTGATAGAACTCGTAATCCCGTTCCCCGAGTATTGAAACCTATTTTAATATTTAGTTAAATATTAATATAAATTAATTAAAACCATTAGATATTTAAAAAAATACATACCATGTCGTTTTAGGTGGAACGTCTGGATCTAGACGAGGCAACCTATCACGTCCGGGCTGCGACAGAAACTCCTCGATGCTCATGACCGTGGGAGCTGAGCTGGATGTACCCATGGGCTGAGACATGCGTGGCGTCTCTACCGCGACATTACTGTCGGGAACCTGAGTGTGACTCGCACTCGCACCTCCCGTACTGGGAGTCCTAGTCCTAGAGCGATGATGCTGCCCATAGTCCCTACGAATTCCAATTAGAAATTTATGAGAAATTGTAAATTTTCAAATAAAAGTTAATGGATTTTAAGGATTTAAAGGTTAAAATTTTTAAAAATTTACAAATAAATTTTTTAAAATTTTTAATTAGTTTTAAAAATGTAAAGAGTTAAAATGTTTTCTTAATGTTATTTAATTTTAAAATTTAAAGGATTGTAAATGATATTCTTAAAATATTGTATATATGATATTTATAAATTGAAAATTGAGACATATTATTCAAATACTAAATTTTTTAAAAATCACTCAAAATCAAAAAAACATTTCTAATGTGGACAATTTTTAATAATGGAATTAAAAAATTTTAAATTTTAAGGATTTAATAAATTTTAAATTTTGTTGGATTTCAAGTTTTAAATTTTAGTTTTTTTAATTAGTTTTTAAAATTTTAAGATTTAAAATGTTTTATTAATGTTATTTAATTTTAAAATTTAAAGGATTGTAAATGATATTCTTAAAATATTGTATATATGATATTTATAAATTGAAAATTGAGACATATTATTCAAATAATAAATTTTTTAAAAATCACTCAAAATCAAAAAAACATTTCTAATGTGGACAATTTTTAATAATGGAAATAAAAATTTTTAAATTTTAAGGATTTAATAAATTTTAAATTTTGTTGGATTTCAAGTTTTAAATTTTA
Source organism: Draba incana (assembly GCA_963576765.1). NCBI lineage: Eukaryota > Viridiplantae > Streptophyta > Magnoliopsida > Brassicales > Brassicaceae > Draba > Draba incana. The sequence continues at coordinate 31,805,163 of OY755213.1, forward strand.
GTTTTTTAATTAGTTTTTAAAATTTTAAGGTTTAGGTTGTTAATAATTAGTATTTTCTTCATAGTATTTTACATATTATTCATAAACATATTTTTAAAAAAAAATCATAAAAATCATTAAAACATTTGAAAATTATATACAAACTCTATACAATTTTACAAAAATTATATACAAACTTTTAATTCCAAATTCACAAAAATTCTCATACAATCTCCAAATTTCTCAAAAATCTCTATACAATTTCACAAAAACTCTTTCCAATCTCCAAATTCTATCACAATATCACACAAACTCTATCCAATCTCCAAATTCAACCACAAAATCACAAAAACTCTATCCAATTTCACTAAAACCATATACAAACTCGAAATTCAACAAAAAATCCACAAAAACTCTATACAATTATATAAAACGTACATTGATTATGATTTGGTGAAAGATTTGGGGCGGTGTGACGACGGTGTGACGACGGCGTAATCGGCGGAGGAAAAAAAATTTTTTTACAGTTTTGTGCGAATGGAATCGGAGAAGACGAAGTCTGTGGATTTATAACGGTAGACGACGGCATTCCGACGGAATTCCGACGGTCTTTAATATTTCCGACGGAATTTCCGACGGAATTGCCGCTTTGGCGGTGAAACCAAAGGTCAAAGGCGGCAAGGGGAATTAGGGTTTCCGTCGGAATTCCGTCGGAAATAAAGACGGAATTCCGACGGATTTAAATTTTATTTCTTTAAATATTGATAAAAAAGTAATTTAAATATAGCATATTTGTAAAATATAATTCAAAAATGATATTTTTGCAATTGTTCATAAATTATGTTTTTCATTGCTGAAACTCGATATCTAGTAGCCGAACACTGATCTCCTTACTAATTTCTGGTATCTAGGTGTTATACCCAAATACTTTATCCTACTCCATTTCCGTTTCAGAACACATAATGTTTTAGATCTATGCACATTTATAATTTAGTTTAGTGCTTTGATTTGACAGTTTCTTTATGTATTTAAAAAATGGTAATCACTCCTAAGAGATAGGGAGCAGATGTGAACAATTCTCTTGATTCCTTGAAGGGCATATTGCCAACTCAGTCTCTTACATATACATTGACTTTAATATATTAAATCATATAAAATTTATACATTGAACAAATTGACACGCGTTGACAAAAGAAAAACAATTGACAATGCTGAATTAAAGAAGAAAACTCAAACACATCTTTTTCTTAAAAAAGACAACTATTTATACAAACACATCTTTTTCTTTCTCTTCTTCTCTCTAAGACTCAAACCTTCTAGAGTAAGCTCGATCTATACTCCGGTGATTAACCCGGCGTTCGGCTTTGCCGACGTCGTGGTTCTACATATGGATTTCGTATCTTCGGCTTGTTCTGTTTTTAGTTCTTGATAATTTACTCCATTTAAATTTAATTTCTTAAAATATTTTTCGAAATTAAATTTAAAAAAAAATTTATAATCCGTCGGAATTCCGTCTTTATTTCCGACGGAATTCCGAAGGGATTTTTAAAAAATATTTTCCGAATTAAAAGTTTAAATAAAATTTTAATAGCCGTCGGAATCCCGTCGGCAATAAAGACGGAATTCCGACGGAAATACTTTTAAAAATATTTTTCGAATAAAAATTATAAATAAAATTTTAACATCCGTCGGAATCCCGTCGGAAATAAAGACGGAATTCCGACGGAATTTTTTTTTTTTTTCAAATTAATTTTCCAATTGCTTTATAGTGATTTAGGGTTTCATTTACATAGATGTTCGTATGGCTCAATTCCTTTGGTTTAGTCTTTAATTTTGTTAATCAATTAGAGAAACTGATCGAAGAAAATTAGGGTTTTTTGTTACTAAATTTCCTATCTGAACCGAACTGGAACCGACGAGAACTGAACCGAAAAAATAAAAGTAACCATTGGATATAACTTAGCAACTACATTATAAAAAAATACAGAATTTCAATACCAAAATAGTAACATATTACACATAAATAACAACATTATCCGGTTACACGCGTAGAATAGATAGTAGGAAATTATTTAACACAAAAGCAACATAAATTATTTATTCTTCATCTGATTCTGGAACTGTTTCATATGCGTACCCAGTATTTCCTTCATCTTCCTCCTCGATGGTGCATACTTCCGTTGGGTGGTATTCTGCAATCATGGAATTGGCACCGATTATCTGTTTCAAAACAAAAAAATTTATGTACCAATCCCTCAAATATTTATAAACGAATGGTGTATGTACCTTAACAATGTTCCGCTCTGTGATGTTTAGGTACTTTGGGTTCCTATCAAAACGGCAAACAGTAACATTCTTCAGGATGACAACCGCACCGACAGCAGTCGTGAGTCTGTACTCGTCATTCTTGAATATGTTATGGTGCATGGTTCCCTCGATTATTCCCGACGGATCTTTTAAGGTGACAAGCAGACCTCCATGGTCAGTGGGGGTCAAACTAGAGAGCATAGCCACCATCTGATAGATTAATTGGAATATACTAGCTTGTCAGATAAATTGTTTCTCTAAATGTTAATAAAATTGGAAGGAAACGTGGACCTTTTTTACTTTCACAAATTGTGAACGCGGGCATTGAATTTCAGCAACCTGTGTCCAGAATGGTGTGGTCCTATTGTGATAAGAACCTACATTTATAAATGATTGATTTTGTATTTGTCAACCACACTCATTGTAATAGTAATAACGGTAAATATATATATATATACCATCTCGAATTATGTAATCGATAGTAGAAGTCCACCGAGGACTACTAAAATCCTGGTCGGCTTGTGGTGCCTCATTAATGACCTCACGAATAAAATCTTGTGTTGGGCGTGGCTGAGAACTTTCACCTCGCATCACCTTTGCATCATGAGACCTCTTTCGAAACAGGCCTCGCCGTACCACTTGGCCTGGTCCCGGTATTACGGGCATTTGGTTCTGGGATTGTTGAGTTGGATGGAGTGAAATTGTCGGTTCAGCATCAGTAACATTTAAGTTATCGTAAGGAGGGCTTGAAGGAACAAGAGGTGTGGTTTGAGGGTTTTGACCGGGGGCTCGGTTTTCTATATAGTAATTCCATAGATCTCTGTTTGCCATTAAGCAGTTGAATTTTTCGGTGTTTTGAAATTATGTTCAAAATTTTTATGAAGGAATGAGAAAATGTGCCAACTTATGTAGAACGGATGACCATCGGATTTCCGTCGGAAAACCGTCAAATCACGCCGACATACGACCCCACCAATCCCATCGGCCACTGCATTTCACCTAACTAATAACCACTCAAACTTTGCCGACATATAGTCCGTCGGATTTCCGTCGGAAAACCGTCAAATCACTCCGACATAAGACCCCACCAATCCCATCGGCCACTGCATTTCACCTAACTAATAACCACTCAAACTTTGCCGACATATAGTCCGTCGGATTTCCGTCGGAAAACCGTCAAATCACGCCGACATACGACCCCACCAATCCCATCGGCCACTGCATTTCACCTAACTAATAACCACTCAAACTTTGCCAACATCAAAAACCGTCGGATTTCCTACGGTGTTAATTCCATCGGTAATACAGACGGAATAGAGACGGAATACCGACAGTTTTTACATATAACTTAGACTATAAATACAGCTCATGGAGTGTAACTCTTCTACACATCTAAATAACACAGAAATGTCTTCTAGGTCTCCTAATGGAGACGAAAAAACAACATCCGAGGGAAAATTTTATTTTAATCCAAAATACTCGTGGGAAACCCCTGGTGATTGCGACGAATTCACTCAAGAGATTCCCGTTTACTCGTGGGAATTTGATACGTGCTCACCAATCCATAAAGAAGATTCCACATCAACAATAGTGCCTGACACCCAATGCTCGCCAAACATCCACCATATGTACGATAGGCAGCCACAATGTTCTGACCATAAGCGAGGTATCGAAGTCGATCAACCATGTAAATTGATGGAAAATTCATATACTTACGGTGGAAGTGGTTCAAACGTATGTAAGGATCACGACTATGGTTATGAATTCGCCCAAAGCCCAGAAAAGCCAAACATAAATTTAGATGTTGATGCAATCAAAAGAGAATTGTGCGACGGATTTATAGAATCTGCAGAAAATGATCATTACTATGATTTTCACTGCGCCCAAAGCCCAGAGAAGCCAAACTTAAATATAGATGTTGATGCAATCAAAAGGGAATTATGTGACGGATTTGTAGATTATGCAGAAAAGAAAAAAAAGGGAAAGCACATCACTAAATGGTTCTAACAAATGGTAAGTTCGGAGTGGTACCTGTTTATTTTACCTGTTTCAAATTTTATGTTTCATTAAATGTAATGTTTTACCATAACGGTTGTGTGTTAAAATTTCAAACTCTATAATGTACCTGTTTATTTTATCTGTTTTAAATTTTATGTTTCATTAAATGTAATGTTTTATTGCAGTTGCAATTGGTTTTGGTAACCAAATGAAATATATTATATGGAACACACAATTCTGGAGAACAACATGAAGTAATAAGCAAATATTTATTCACAAATTATTATTCTGAATCTTCGGAGAAACCTTCACTAGGGATGGAGTCTGAATCGTCGTCAAATTCTCCACGTGTTTCCTCTTCGTCCGAATGCACTAGATCATCCCCCTCATGAGCGACATCAACGACAAGGTCGATGTTATCCATTTCCTCAACCGGTGACATTTCTACACTTCTCGATGGTTGTAGAGCATCATGTTCTGGAACTCCATAGATTTTTCCTCTAGGGTTTATTGCTGTTACTGTGATCCACGGATCTCTACGGTAGGCAACTCGAGGATATGGAATGTAGCAAACCTAGTAATAATTAAAATCAGTTATTGGTAATATACATGAACAAGAACCTTAACAACGAGTAAGTAGGTAAACATATTACTGTATTGATACCTGGTCTGCTTGAGACGCAAGGATAAATGGATCGTAATACGGTAGTTTCCGGTTAGAATTTATCGAAATAACACCAAGAGGGTCAACTCGAACCCCTCGACCATTGGATGGGTCATACCAATCGCACATAAACACAATGCACCGCAAGTTCAACATTCCTGGATAGTAGATTTCCAAGATTTCTTTTAAAATCCCATAGTACATGGTATCACCGGCTTGCGCCGATATACCATAGTCCGAAGTTGACCTTTTACGTCCTTCTTCACGGATCCTGAACGAATATCCCCTAGTGCAAAACCTGCGATATGAAGTCGCGGTGCTTCTTAACCCATGAACAAACTCCACTAACCATGTTGGGATTTCATCACCTCGTGCTATACTGTCAGACACCTAAAAAATGATATATGTAAGATATAAGCAACATATGAACGTGAAAACTTGTAAAAGTAAGAGTAAGTAATTATCTTAAACTTACATAACATGGCAACCACCCCGGAAATTCTTCATCTTTTAAGACAGCAAGTTCAACATCTGACTTATCAGAATGGTATTCACGCGCGAGGGACATATAGATCCTATAACATAGCAGTCGTTAGTTGATGAAGTTATATATATAATTCCATAAATTTAGCATAATAACTGATATACCTTTCATACTTCAAAATGTCGTCACAGTTTCTTAGGATATACGTATGCAAATGTGTGACCTCTTGTTGTGATAGTATGCGTTTCTTTCCTTTTCCAATTGGTCGACCAACTTGGGCAAACAACTCAGGTACAACCACGGCATAGTCAGCTTTCTGACCTCCATCATCATGTCTGCCAGGACGTCTCGCCTTAGTACGAGCTTCCGATGGAAAGTAAGTTTCGGCAAAGTGTGAGATTTCTTCGTTTAGGCTTTGTTGAACAATAGATCCCTCAACCCTGCTCAAATTTTTTACCTTTTTCTTCAGGTAGAACATATAACGCTCGAACGGATACATCCATCGGTATTGAACAGGGCCTCCTAAGGCTGCTTCTCGTGGGAGGTGGACAGGAAGATGTTCCATAACGTCAAAAAAGGAAGGTGGAAAAATCTTCTCAAGATTACAAAGGAGAGCCGGGATGTTGGCCTCCAAGTTACGTATCCCATGGACGGTAAGCGTTCTTGAACATAAATCTCGGAAGAATGCACCAACTCCTATAAACAAAAATGAAACACGTTAAGTAGTACATATATATATAGTAATATTATGGTAGTAAGAAAGTAATGGGAGTTCGAAATATACCTCCAATTGCTTGGTGGATTGGTTCTGGAAGAAGATATGCAAATACAAATGGAAGAAGACGCTGCATCACGACATGACAATCATGGCTCTTCATTCCTGTAAACTTCCCTTCAGTCGAATCCACGCAGTTACGTAGATTAGATGCATAGCCGTCTGGAAATTGTACAAAATTTGTGAACCATTCAAAAAATACTTCTTTCTGCCCAGCGTCTAACCGGTATGCAGGCATCGGCAATCTACCATTCGATTCATGAAGAGATGGCCTCGAACAAATCATTGGCAAGTCGGATCTAGACTTCCAGTTGTCTTTGGTCTTTCCTGGGACGTTTAAGATGGTGTTCATGATGTTGTCAAAGAAATTCTTTTCAACATGCATGACATCTACATTATGGCGCAGTAGATGGTCTTTCCAGTAAGGCAAATCCCAAAAAATACTCTTCTTGTGCCAATTGTGATTCACCCCACAACCGTCGACGGGGTAATGGCCATTACCCCCACATTCAGGAGTTCGCTCTGCACCAAAATCTCGTAACTGATCCAATATGCTGCGACCATCTATCTCAGGAGGTGGACCATGAAACACTTGTACATTCGTCTTGAAATGTCTTTTAGACCGACGGTATGGATGATTTGCTGGCAAAAAACACCTATGGCAATCAAACCATGAAGTCTTCCTGCCGTGCTGCAATTGGAAAGCTGAAGTATAGTCTTGGCAATAAGGACACGCCAATCTTCCATGCGTTGTCCATCCAGATAACATACCGTATGCTGGAAAATCGCTTATGGTCCACATAAGAACCGCACGCATCTTGAAATTCTGATGGACTGAAACATCAAATACCTCGACACCATGGTCCCACAACATCTGTAATTCGTAGATCAATGGTTGGAGGAATATATCGAGTGACCGTCTTGGATGATCTGGCCCGGGAACTAGAATTGAGAGAAACAGGAACTCTTGCCGCATGCACATATAAGGAGGCAAATTGTAAGGTGTTACGATGACCGGCCACAATGAATATTTTCTTCCATGCTTTCCAAATGGGTTGAAACCATCCGTGGATAAGCCGAGGTATACATTCCGTCGTTCATATGCAAAATCTTGATATACGGATTGGAAATGTTTCCACGCTTCCGCGTCAGAAGGATGCGTGATATCTCTATCTTGACTATGCTCTGCATGCCATCTCATAGCCTTAGCTGTGCGGTCTGATTCGTACAGCCTCTTCAACCTCTCCGTTAAGGGTAAATACCACATCCGTTTGAATGGAATCTTCGCCCTGCCACTTGTGTCCTGGAACCGTGGTTTGCCGCAAAATTTACATTTATTTCGGTTCTCGTCTTCTCTCCAGTATATCATACAGTTGTCGATGCACACATCTATAACCTGGTAGGGCAAACCAAGACCGGCAACCAGTTTTTGGATCTCGTAGTATGATCCGGGGGACAAATTATCTTCTGGCAAAATATCTTTCACGAACTCGGCGAATGCATCAACACATTCTTCGGACAAATTATAATCAGTCTTCAAGTTCATCATCCTACTAGCAGAAGATAGCGGTGAATGACCATCCCTACAACCGCTGTATAGAGGTTGCTTTGATGCGTCTAACATATCGAAAAACTTTCGGGATTCTAAATTAGGTTCTTCAACCCTATCACCCTCATGATACCCACCCGACTGCAAATTCTCTCTAAACGCATCGTTAACCATCGCAACCGTACTTACCCCAACATCTACTTCCGGTGTACGTTCTCCTACGCAAACTGTCGGAAAATAAGGTGCATTACTACTACTACTACCATATTCATAATTGGTTTCTCCATGTAAAAACCAAACCTTATATCCCGGCCTAAATCCATATATATATAAGTGATTCCAAACTTTACTAACCGAACCACTAATTCTATTACCGCAATTAGAACAAGGACATTTGATATCCTGACCTTTGTTGGCCGCCTCTTGATTTCTAGGTAAATGCATGAACTCGCAAATACCTTGAGCGTATTCAGTCGTTAATAAGTTCGACCCCTCCTCCCTCATTGGCGCGTCCATCCATGACCGAAAATATGAAGAACTCATTTCTTTTGTTTTTTTTTTTCAGATGTTGTTATAATAAACGTCAGAAGAAATGTGGAAACTTATATAGAACTGGAAATCCGTCGGAAATCCGTCAAACCTTCCGACATAACACCCCATCAATCACATCGGCCACCGCAGAAGATATATGAACCATTCAAACTTTGCCGACATCGGAATTCCGTCGGAATTCCGTCGGAATACCGTCGGAATATACCGACATCTACACTTCGTCGGAATTCCGTCGGAAATTGCCGACGGAATTCCGACGAAACTTGATTTGTCAGCATTCCGTCGGAATTCCGTCGGAAATTGCCGACGGAATTCCGACGAAACTTGATTTGTCAGCATTCCGTCGGGATTCCGTCGGAAATTGCCGACGGAATTCCGACGGTTCGAATTTTCCGTCGGAATTGGCAGTGTTTTCTTGTAGTGTAAGTTATATCAAAGCACATCCGCATATCGTGGGTTATCGGGCTGAATCAACCTTTATCGAATACAAATGGAAGCTAGCTTCCATTGTGCCGGACAACACCAGCTGCTCCTCTTTTTCATCGTTTTGATTTGTGGATACTTGAAGACGTCGAGAAACATGAGTGGTCAAAGAAAACATATGCGATTCCTCCATCCGTGTGGAATTCTGTTGGTGGTTTCCAAATGTCTTGTCCAGGGACCAACAAGGCTGGTGAGATCATTATGGCCCCAAGGATGTTGTCACACGATGTAAGACCTTTTTACATCTTTTACTACAATGTCGAAACAAGAAAGACCAGAAGAGCTAGGCTCCTAGGAGTTGGAGGCAATCAAGATTTTAGGCGCTCTTATGGATTCAAACATACTGCATACGTATCTCACCTCAACACATCGAGAGCATTGCCTTCTTTAAGAATCCTACAACTTGAATTTATTTCAACTATTTGACTATGTTTTTTTTTTGTTTCAGTGACTCGGTTTGTTTATTTTCTTTTTTCAATATTTCATATTTTTATCTTATGACTCATGATTTGCATTGGCTTATAGATATGTTAGTATTTTTGTCCATTTTTTTAAGTGTGATATTTGCTCTGTTTAACCAAAGTTATAGAATACAAGACCGAATCTAAGATTACAATTCTATACTCTTGTTGCGTTTTCAATCAAAGGAATAGTATTTTTTGTGCACCAAGAACAAAAAATAACACTTGCTTATATAGTCTAAACGTAAGGACATAACAAATTGCCGAGAAATAGTTGATTGGCGGCCGAAAAAGAGCTGCATAGTCCCTCGTCTTTGATTGAACGGATTCCAAAAATTCATCATCTTCATAAGCGCTCAAAAAACTCGATGAACACGTGTTTAGTTGAGCTGAATCGTTATCTTTTTCTGTAATGGGCTTAATATGGGTTGTTTATTGGGCCTTCGATTGTATCTACATGTGGCTTTTAGAATTTTAAATGCAACCAGTTGACAAAAAAAAAGTGCATTCTTTTTTCCTTTTTGTTTTTGTTTTTGTTTTGATATGTGAATTCTCTTAAAATTATGATTTAATTGTTCTGCGTATATCAAGCACAACTTTTAAAATTCAACTAAAATTGGTATTAATGGTTTAACTTACTATTATTGTAAAAAGATTTAGTGCTCCTTGTTAATATATACTCCATGATTTGAGGTTTGCATGCGACAAAAAATTGATTCATTAAATTTTTAAATTCAAATAAAATTTCGAATTACTGGATTTTGTAGTTATTGGCAAAATTTAGTGTTATTGTTAACAGTTCTATTATTACATATTTCCTTTTTTATTACGCCATCAACTTTTATATTATGATTGTCAAGGGTGTATGGTTTTTCATATTTTTGTTTTCTTCCAATTATGGTTGTTGCTCTTTAAAAGTTATATTATTTTGTTCTTCAAGTTACCGTAATTGCATTTGGTTGTCTATTATTCCATTTGCTCATTTACTTGTGGTTATTATACAATTTATATAAGAAAATTTATTTTCTTATCATTCAATATTAATTCATCGTCATATTTCATCTTCTCATATGCAAATCCAAGATCCTAATAACGAAATCCTCAAAACTTGTAGAATGCTTCTTCCTTTTATTGTTTTCATAAACCAAGCTTGCTTACAACCCTTTCCTCCGGATGCAGATAGTCTGAGTCGTCAAATTCGAGGATAAGAACAAAAGCAAGAAGATAACGCCATCTTTTCAAGAGGATTGATGTTGAAGTTGCTTCTTTTGTGGTAAGGAAGGACAAAATGTGGCAAAGAAGTGGGTTTGGCAAACTGTTGGATAAATCTTCAGAATAAGAACCCATCTTTTTGTGAAAGATCGATACCTTAAACCTGGGCAAAGAAGATGAAATCGATCGAGTGAGAAAATTTCCAGATATTTGCATAGTTTCTCATATGCGTTTCGGAGCTGGATTATGGAAGTTATTAATAACTTTGGGGTTATGTTGGGCCAAAAACTAAAGGGTGATAACATTGTATATCCTACATGTTCAAATTGACCAGAAGTTGCACTGATATCATATGCAAAAAGAAAACAACTAGAGTCCTCATTTTGATCACTAAGTAAATAAATTAACCTTTTTCATTGTTGTAAGTTTCGGTTTTTAACTCCAAGGTTTTATAACATTGTAGAAATTTGATCTTGAACAAAATCTAGATTATTAGTAAGATTACAATGACGGGTTGAACATGAAGACATATATTAACAATTAAGATGACCGGTTTTGGCTTCAACAAAGAGAATGTAAATTCACTTTCAGATATTTGTTTGCGATGACCTCAGTATACACCAAGCAGACAAGATTCGGAACATAAAACAATTTTTTTTTGTTATGCTCTCTTAAAGATGCTAGCAATATGTGCAATCAACTGTTAGTCTCTTGAGTATTGTGAAAGAAATATAACAGTTAGTATTCCATACAATTATTTGTTTTTGTATGAGATATGTGTGTTCACTAGTTGATTTTGTTGTTTTGATTCTCTTTAGGTATAGATTTAGAGTTGCCTAAAATTTTTTTAGAGAAGGCAATGAACCAAAAGTTGTGAATGTCAAGAACACCTCAAGAATATCGATTTTGAAGATAACATAAAAGTTGGTGCCAAATGAATATAAAGAAGTCAAGCCAGCTTACATTATTGCTATCCATGAAAATTGTATGGGATTGTTGGGAAAACTGGTACACAACTTCATGTGTTGACAACTCGACAAAGATAAAAATTGTAATTTAGAGGAATGAGTAGATGAAAATTTATAGTTTGCATGGTTGATCTGGATTATGGAAGTTATTCGTCACTTAGAAGTTATGTTTGTGTAAAACCTAAAGGATGATAGCATTGCGTATTCTAGATGTTCAAATTGGCCAAAAGTTGCACTAATATCATATGCGAAAATAAAATTACCAGAGTCCTCATTTGAATCACAAGTAAACTAACTTTTGTTATTGTTTAAAGTTTTGGTTTTTAACTCCGAAGTCTTATTCAAGGAATTTAAACTTGAACATAATCTAGTTTATTATTAAGGTTAGAATAATGAGTTGAAAATGAAGACACATATAAACAATTATGTTGATTGATTTTGGCTTCAACAAGCGAATGTAAATTTACTTTCGGATACTTGTTCGTGATGACCTCAATATATACCAAAAAGACAAGATTCAGAGCATCAAACGCATAAAGTTTGTTGTGAAGATGTCAGTAATATGTGCAATCAACCGTTAGTCTCTTAAGTGTTGTGAAAGAAACAATACAAGTATCCCATACACACAACCATATGTCATTCACAACTAGTTCCTCGAGTGCGTGACAGCCGGATAGAAGCTTACGAAACCCAATATCGTCTCTTTGAACTTAAATGACTCGAGATAGAGACTTGTAAGCTTCGGTAAACGAACATCTGCCACATCAATAACATGAGCCTTTGTAATATTTATTCTCAGCCTAACCAGTGTTTTGCTCAAGATGATCCTCGAATAAAGCGAAGACTTTTATTTCAAGTATTTATAAATACACAAAGAAGTCATAGTTTTTCTTCAACGATCAAAGGGTGTGGCTTGTGGCCAAGTCATTTTAACTGAAAAATAGAATAAGGCTAAATTGTTTTGATATAATAGTATACTATGTTTTGATATAATACTTGACTATTTTTTCATGTAACTGAAAAATAGAATAAGGCTAAAATATTTATTTTAAGTATACTCAATGTTATTTACCTAATTATAATTTAAGTTATGTTAGATTCTTAGTTATGTTTACATAGTCTCGACAACTGTCAACTTTGTTAACAGCAGAGAAAAGAACAGATAAAAATTTAACCTAAAAAATCTAGGGAAATTAACATGTATAATACCCATTGCACTTGAAAAAAGCGTATGATAAAATCCGATGGGACTATTTAGAAGATATTCTTCGGGCTGCGGGTTTGTCGAATGAATGGGTACGGTGGATTTTGCAATGTGTTCATGGACCATCTATGAGTCTTCTTAGGAACGAGGAGCAATCAGAGGGGTTTTAACCGGTGTGAGGTTTGTGACAAGGAGACCCGCTATCTCCATATCTTTTTGTTTTTGTACGGAAATGTTATGTCATATGATGGAGGAAGAGGTTGGGAATAAGCGATGGAAGCCTATTAGCTTGGCTAGAGGAGGTTTGAAGCTTTTGCACCTTTGTTTTGCGGATGATTTAATTTTATTTGCCGAAGCGTCGTTGGATCAGATTCAAGTAATTCGAGGTGTTCTAGAGCAATTTTGTCGTTCTTCTGGCCAAGCTTGGAGAAATCTAAAATATTTTTCTCGAAGAATGTGTCTCGTGGTATGGTGAAGACCAGCCCTGGGATAAAAAACCGAACCGAACCGCCGAACCGGAACCGAACCGATTCACTGTATGTTAACCGATCGGCAGATTTTTAAATTTAATTCGGTTTTCGGTTCGGTTCGTTTCGGTTTCGGTTCGGTTAGGTTAACCGAATTTTTTTTTTTTTTTTTTAAATTTTTTTTCTAGAATTTTAACCGGATTTTAACCGAATTATACCAGATTATACCAAAATTTTGAAATTAACCGAACCGAACCGAACCGAATTAACCGAATTTACCAAAAATTAACTGAATAAACCGAAACTTTTACAAAAAGCCGAATTATTCGGTTTTAAAAAAAAAACCGAAAAACCGAAAACCGAACCAAACCGTATAGAAGTTCGGTTATTTTCGGCAATTTTTCCCAAAACCGAATTAACCGAAAAAACCGAAAACCGAACCGAAAACCGAAGTCCCAGGCCTAGTGAAGACTATAAGTGAGGCGAGTGCAACTGAGTCTACACATGATTTGGGAAGATATTTGAGAATGCCTATTTTGCATAAGAGGATAAACAAAGATACATTTGGAGGAGTTTTAGAAAGGATTGCGTCGAAAAATTGCGGGATGGAAAAGTCATACGCTTAATCTTGCAGGTCGTGTTACTTTGACCAAAGTGGTGGTTTGTTCCATTCCGATACACTCGATGAGTACCATAAAACTGCATGTGTCAATCCTTTCAAAGTTAGATAAGGTTGCTCGCGATTTCTTGTGGGGGAGCATTGTTGAGAAGCGTAGGCAGCATTTACTGTCTTGGGATAAGATTTGTGTTACAAAGTGTGAAGGTGGATTGGGGATACGCAAGGCGAACGACTTGAATAAAGTTCATGTTGCGAAATTTGGTTGGAGGTTGTTTACTGATCATGATAAGTTGTGGGCGCAGGTGGTTAAAAGTAAGTATAGAGTACAAGATTTCCATTCATACTCTTGGTTTGAACCAAAAAATAATTGATCGAGGAGTGGTGGTTTTGTCTAGAGAAGTGGTGGCGCAAGGAGTTTGCTGGGTTATTGGGATGGTCATCAAATTCTTTTTTTGGAGAGATATATATGGTTATCTAATACGCCTAATGACGAGTGTTTAATAGGTCATGCTCCACCTGATTTAAACACGACGACATTGGCAGACTTGTGGTTGGAGGGAAGAGGTTGGGATGCAGCCCGGGTTGTACCGTATGTGACTGAGGATATATGGGTGGAGCTTATTGCATTTGTAGTAGACATAGTCACGGGGGCGAAAGATAGAATGGGCTGGGGTAAAACCATCAATGGAGAATTTACATTTACTTTTACTTACCGTTTATTAAACAGAGAGGCTATGCCTAGACCGAATATGACCATGTATTACAAGAGGGTGTGGAGAGTTGAAGCTCCATAAAGGATTAAAACTTTTATTTGGTTAACTTTTAATCAAGTAATTATGACAAACCAAGAGCGTCACCGGCGCCATTAGAGTATCACGGATGTGAGCCAAGAGTGTAAAGAAGGTGTGGAGTCGATTTTACATGTTCTAAGAGATTGTCCGGCAATAGAAGAGATTTGGCAGAGATTATTTCCTAGACGTAGACAAGGTGTGTTCTTTGATCAGACTTTGTTTGAGTGGTTTTTCACTAACCTGGGTGAACACGGTATGGAGAGAGGAGTTCCTTGGTCTACGCTATTCGCCATTGGAGTTTGGTGGGGCTGGAAATGGCGTTGTGCCAATGTTTTTGGAGAGAATAAAGTTTATCGTGATCGAGTTCGGGTGATTATTGATATTGGAAAGGAGGCGTTGGCGGCCGCGTTGAAACATAATACTCGGACAAGCAAAGTGCAACGAGTGGAAAGAAGAATTGCGTGGAAAGCTCCATCTTCGGGCTGGTTTAAGTTAAACACTGATGGAGCTTCCCGAGGAATTCCGAGGTTAGCAATTGTCGGGGGTGTGTTGAGGAATTCGGATGGGGATTGGTGTGGGGGATTCGTGTTGAATATCGGGCGTTGTTCGGCGCCGTTAGCTGAGTTATGTGGAGTGTATTATGGGTTGGTCGTGACTTGGGAGAAGAGGATTGGTTGCTTGGAGTTAGTAGTGGATTCTGAGATAGTAGTGGAGTTCTTGTTGACAGGGATTGGAGAATCGTATCCGTTGTCTTTCCTGGTACGCTTGTGCCATGACTTTTTATCGAAGGACTGGAATATCCGACTGTCGTATGTGTACAAGGAGGTTAACCGTTTTGTGGATGGGTTAGCTAACTATGCATTTTCTTTGCCTCTGAATTTTCATTTGTTTAATTGTGTTCCTCCGGGCCTCGCTTCGATCTTGACCGAGGATGTCTCGGGACATACTTTCTAAAGATAAGTATGTGTGTAATTTTATTTTGTTTTGAATAAAAATCGAGACATACTCCCAGTGAATCACCAAAAAAAAAAAAACTCATTGCACTAATAATTAAGATCTAACATAACTTAAATTAAATGCGCTTATTATTTTAAATTAGAAAACTTTTTAAAAAATTGGGGTCTTGGGTGTGAAGATACATTATCATGAGAAGAAATATAATACGAAATACAAATCTTATTATATAAAGTTTGATGCGTCAAACATAATAACTAACCCGATCGTGACACGTGTCAATCGATCAGTTTAGATTTTGACACGTGTTAACAAAAAGTATCCAATTAGATTTTACCATCTATATTATACAAATCTTATATTTATAAACATTATCCAATTAGATTTTGCAACCTATATCATACAAATCTTATTTTTTTAATTTATTAATATAATAATTTTTTTTATCAAGTAGATTATTAAAATCAACATATTTTTTAATTACTCCCTTATTAATAGTTCATTAAAATAATTAGTTGATAAACATTGTTTATTTTCAAAATTTTGTTTTTGTTATATGTATTGGTTTTTTTTTTTCGTATAACCATTTTTTTTCTTTTCTTTTCTTTAATGTATATTAAATGAAATAGATTTCAAGATTTTCTCAAAAGAATGTTAATTAATAAACATGTAAAAAAAATTTGAGTTCAGGTAGACTTAGTTTTAATACCAAAATATTCTTAAATTATAAGATTTTTACCCTTACATAATAAGTTTTTGTTAAAAATATTCTCAATCTTCTCAATCTTCTCACCAAACAATTATACATATCTCTTTCACAAGTTTTAGTTTAGTGTTTTTATTAAAAAAATATACCATTGATTTGAATATTTTTAACTCATTTTTTTTATTGTTGTTTACAGAATATATATCATAACATTAATGACTACAAAAAAAAAAATACTCAACAAAAAAAAACATCAAATATTATAGTTTGAATATAAGGTTCTAAACCATATTATAAAAAAAATTTAAACGGGTTATAAGGTTTATACTACTTGAAAAGTCTTAAATTCCTTTTAAATAATTTTATAACTTTTGATTTTTTTTTAAAAAGGTGGCACATTCGAAATTGTGCTGTGATGGTGGCATGATTGAAAATACAAAAAATAAGAGTGGCATTTTAAAATTATCTAATACAACTATGAGGTTTCTCTATTAGCGGTTTCGCGCTTTTTGTCATTTTGGAGTTTTAATATTCTATAAAATTGAAAAATTTAAACAAAAAGATGCGAAAGAATTTAATAGGATTTTCTTAAATAAAATATAATAGCGAAATAGTTAAAAGTAAATTACTTCAAACAAGAATAGGAAAAACTAATTATTTTGAAAAGACATGAATGTATTTAATTGAAAATAAAATAAGAAAAAATAAGAAAGAAAAGTATTTGTTAATTTTATTTTATATTAATGTTTTTAACATTATTTTGTTAATTTCATACGAATTATAAATTATTTTCTCATTAACCCGCATATTTACCTAGTACAAAATAAAGTCTCCAAATAAATTTAAGCTGAGAAGTGAATGATGATGTGATTAGTTGGTGTACAAGACATCTCCCCATGTGTGCCTGAATCAATTTATTCAAACATGGTTTTCAGGATCAAAACAATTCAAATCTTCATGATTCATGAACGAAGATGAATGTGTCTAGATAGTAGAGTTACCGAAGGATCAACCGAGGACAAAGAGGCCACTTCTGAGATAGTTGATCAGGACGCTCTCATCAATCTCTTGCTTAGTGAACATTCCACTTCCAGCGAGAAGATACAATAAGAGAGGTCTAATGGTTCCGTCAACATCAAGTAGGAGGTTGTTGTCTTTAGACATTGGCGCACCAGCAGAGTATTGTTCCACCCATTGTTGTTAATCAGAACAGCCAATTCACCAAAACAAGAGCAGTCTTTGAGTCTTGAAGCGGTGCAGTTGAGGAACAAAAAGTTTAGGTGAACTTTTTTGTATAGTTGTCTTTGAGCAGAGAGTTGTCAACTAAAGCAGCACGATTCGCTTGGAACTACTTTCTTTGCAGGTCCCTTAGTTTCTCCATCAGTTCTTGGAATGTGGGTCTCAGCTTCGTATCGCTGCCGCATGAGACAAACCAAAACGGAAACACATATTAATGACAGCATTAGCTGTGAAGTGTGAAATATATAAAACATCTCTTGATCTAGGAGAACTGTAATCATTAGAGGTTATGTTCTTCTTGAAAGAATTATGCGGTGGTGTTCGATATCTTAGTTTACCTGTGCCAACAGCTCTCCATTAATGAGATCAAACAAGGATCAATGTCCTTTGGAATTTCTAGCCTCTGGTCCATGAACCCCACAGCTCCAATCACCTGCAGGTACATCAAATAAGTGTCTCTTCATATATGAGAATAGTCGTACCATAGATATAGGACATCAAATTTCCAGAGATATTGTTTCAAGTATGACTAGGCTATGTAGAGCAAGTGAGCAACACACTGTAGTTGTATCTTTACATATTTACAGTAAGTGTATTGGGTTTTACGATTCCTACCTTCCTATTTAGTACTTTAACCGAGGTTTAAACCGAAGCTAATATTTTGGCATAGAGATTCGTGTCATTTTACCTTCATTGATAGCGCAAAAGATGTGTTTGTAAATTAAAATTTCCCAACTATGTAATTTGATGACACTTTATTTTCATCGTTCTAGCGCTCTAACACAATACCTGCATCGAGTTGAGATTTTCCCATGGGATCTTCTCTGTGGCAAGCTCCCATAGTACTACTCCAAAGCTGTAAATGTCAGACCTGTATCAAAGCATTAGAAAAGCTAGTAAGGGAATGAAGTTAGAATTAATCAAGGGAACTTCACCAGACGGAACACGAGAACATACTTCTCATCAGCAGACTCATTTCGAAGAACTTCTGGTGCCATCCATTGAGGCTGCAGAACAGGTAAACAGCAAAACAAGATCATTGCGAGAGCTTGATACAATTCAAGAGATTCAAATCGATAAAGAGTCTAGCTAAACTACCGTTCCCTTTCTGGACTTGGTGGTTAGGTATGTCTCATGCTTGATACGCGAAAGACCAAAGTCAGCTACCTGTTAGATATATGTCACTGTAAGTTGAGGATGTTTCTAGTTCCGGTTTGGAGATTTAGAGTCTTACTTTTCTAGTCCAGTCTCATAAAATCATAAGTTATATCCAAATCTCCATATATAATCACTTTGAAGATGGAAAAGTTATTATTTATCTCGATTACAGGAAACCAAACGTATTTCAAGAGCTTGTTACCTTAACAGTCCAGTTCTTGTCTACTAGCAGATTTGACGATGGATGAGGGGTGGACTACAACGATGAAGATAATTCATGCCGCGAGCCTGTGTGAAGGATTATGCAATATGGTGACAGAGTCTTATAGAGTGGAAACGAAGGATAACAAAACAAATACAAAGAAATAATCAAACAGAGCACCTGATACTTAAAAAATTGTCTACTTGCAATTGTCAATGATTAGCGAAACTGTAAAATCAGATGCCTATTGAATGTATAACTAATACTCACAATGTCCAAGGCAATATGGATACGCCTCCTCCAATCCAGTTTTGTCGTACTTCTCTGCAGTAGGCGGAAGAGACTTCCACTGCAAATGATTAGAGGGATAAAAATTGCTATGGCTTAAAGGCACATACAAACAAAGAAAAGGAGAGTAATAACCTAAAGAGATGAGACCAAACCGTGGAAGGAGCTCAGACACTATACAGAGACGCTGAGGTGATGTTACAGCTCCCATAAACAGCAGAACGTTAGGATGTCTAAGTCTTCTCATCAACGACAACTTCACAGAAAAAACAAGACCAATACAAACAATGGGTATTTAGAATTTTTAGATGTTGGTTCTACTATAAAAATGTCAACTGTCTTTTGCCAAAACTACACTAAGAGCAATCATTGCGAAGAAGGAAATAAAACAATACCTCTTGTCTAAAAGATTGTATGAGCTCTTCTGAATATTCTTGTTTGGAGAACACTTTTACAGCTACATCCTGCGGTGACATTAGACAACCCTCAATAAGACAGATTTCTGAACTTGGACTTTATTAAGTCATGGACGCATATTACTGGAGCATGTTAGCAAAGAACATGACATACCCAAATGTTCGAGAACATAAGGAATGGATTCCAGGGGACGAAATTATAAACTGAATTTATGGAGGTAGCTCATAAGCACATAAACAATGGGAAATCGAATAAAAATGGCAAATCAAACCTTGCATGGCTGGTGTCACCACGCACATTAAGGACATTCTTCGTTCCTCCTGCTGATGCAGAAACATCAAGACATATAATTGTTAAAGGCAGTTTTGCCAATTGACACCACTTCAACATGTATAAAGAGGATACTAATCATATACACCGCTTCATCGTCCCCAAGGATACTACTGCAACAGAACGTGAAATAGAGATTACATTTTAACACGAAACAGCTAAACCAATTTTTCAAAGAACTTATGATTGAACCTGAAAATATGTGGAAATGCATTCGCTGGTCGTATAGTATCTGCATGAGAAGGAGTGCTGCTACCTACTCACAACAAGGATCAGAGGCTGAGGAACCAAAATTGCAGGAAACAACCAAGGAATCTGCGGAAGAGTGACCCCATCCAATAACTATAGAGATTACTGCTGCTCTTAAAGAGTTACTAAGAGCTGCACCGGGACATGCAAATTGTCGCATAATTTAGTTCTTGAAGTCAATGTCTCTAGAGCAGGGTCTTAAACAATGGTGCAATCAGTTAGAGTCATCAATCCTCCCCACCACATTACTAAAAAAAAAACAAAAGACAAAACAAGATACCTTGCAAGATTGCTATTGAGATTGCTAGGTGAGCCATTCATTGAGCATTGTTGTCTTGATGTTTCATAATAACTGTCCGACAAACAGTAAGAAATCTCAAAATAGTTCTGGAAGATCTCTCTGCGAATTGAGAAAACAAAAAAGAGTGAAGAAAATATATAAGCAAGATTTCATTCAAACTAGAGAAAATTGAGCTATTTAACATTTAACATTACATTGGAATTGCCTTAATAAAAAAGAAGATTGAGGCTTTTAAATCAGAAGAAGAAGAAAAAACCTTTGTGCTCCCAGAAACCTAAGATATCCGGTGCCACGCCCAAGCCTGTGACGGTTTAAATGTCTGAAAGAAGAAAACAAGGCAAATGAAGCGAAGAAAATGATTTCTAGTATATATATGGAAAACTAGGATTTCATGAGAAACTAAGAGAATCGCTTATCACATCCGACTTTCGCCCCCAATTTTAATGTGGGGAAAAGCGATTTAATTGTTCGGAAAAAAGGAGAATAATAAAATAAGGGCAGAAAGAAAACCGAATAATATTCAAAATTTACATCAAATTTCAGGTTCGATGGACATCTCGGATTTGCAGCCTTTTGTTTTCAGTTTTGATTCCTGGTTCATGAGGATCATACCAATTATTCACACAATTTTTGAAAATTCGCCGATATTTTCTTTTTTTATCCTAAAATAAGGATTGGAAGAAATGAAGAGATTGTGTCAGATTGAAACCTCAAACAAACGGCTGAGATTTAAAGGTGTAGCTAGCGAACCTCCTCCTCCTTTGTCGGGTAAATAAACGAACCCAGGTCTCTGCGGGATTATTTCCTCAATCTAGATCTATCTTCTCCAAATCGAGACACCATGAAACGCAAATTCGAGGAGGCCAGCGGAAGTAAGCTAGAAACAAAGAGGAAGTTTATGGTGAAGCCCCACCAAAAGAAACTCAAGAGTCGAATCGAGGGATTTTCTGGGAGGACTCGAGGAGCGAGACCGTAACAAGGACAAGGAGAAAGACACAAGCCAAAGTGAGTTAGATTCGCTCCCACTTGATCTTAAGCTCGATGTACTGACTAGATTGCCTGCTAAGTCTCTTGCCAATTTCCGATGCGTGTCCAAGATGTGGTATGCCATCATTCGAAGCCCAGAAACCGTCCGTTCCTACTTCTCTGTCTCCTCAACAAGACCACGTTTTCTAGTTGCTTTGAGTAACGGTGTCTGGAACCCGAAAGCGGAGCGCCTTGTCTTCCTCTTGTCGTACGAAGAAGACTCCTCTTCTTCTTCTTTGGTACCGAATTTCGACATGGCATTACCTTATGTGACCATAAATGGCCTCACAGGGCCTTGTCCTTCTCTCCATGGCTTTCTCACTCTTCCAACTTCAGGTCAGTTAATCATATGTAACCCTTCCACTGAGCAAATCGTTAACTTATACGATCAGGCCAAATATGTGGGATACGATCCCATTGATGATCCTATGAATCCAGGTATTGTGTGTTTTCATGTCAGATCCGAGAAGCTAAGTTATATCAAAGCACATCCGCATATCGTGGGTGATCCGGCTGAATCAACCTTTATCGAATACAAAGGGAAGCTAGCTTCCATTGTGCCACACAAAACACCAGCTGCTCCTCTTTTTCATCGGTTTGATTTGTGGATACTAGAAGACATCGAGAAACATGAATGGTCAAAGAAAACATGTGTGATTCCTCATTCCTTGTGGAATTCTGTTGGTGGTTTCCAAATGTCTTTTCCAGGGACCAACAAGGCTGGTGAGATCATTATGGCCCCAACGAAGTTGTCACGCGATGTAAGACCTTTTTACATCTTTTACTACAATGTCGAAACAAGAAAGACCAGAAGAGTTAGGCTCCAAGGAGTTGGAGACAATCAAGAGTTTAGGCGCTCTTATGGATTCAAACACGATGAATGTCATGTACGTATCTCACCTCAACACATCGAGAGCATTGCCTTCTTTAAGAATCCTACAACTTGAATTCATTTCAAGTATTTCACTATGTTTTTTTTCTTTTTCAATATTTCATATGTTTATCTCATGACTCATGATTTGCATTGGCTTATAGGTATGTTAGTATTTTTGTCCATTTTTTAAGTGTTCTTTTTGCTCTGTTTAACCAAAGTAAGAACACAAGACAGAATCTAAGATTACCAATTTTATGCTTGTTGCGTTAACATTAAGATTACCAATTTTTTCAAAAAACAACAACACCTGTATATATAGTCTAAACTTAAGGACATAAAAAAATGCAGAGAAATAGTTGATTGGCGGCTGAATAAATCTAAGGACCTGCATAGTCCCTCGTCTTTGATTGAACAGCACCATGATTCTCTTTGTTTCTGTTTTTATAACTATTTCTGATCACTGATTGTATTGTAACCAACCAACCCACCCCCATGCGACCACACACATCCCGAGAGCGAGTGGTAAATGCTACTTTGCATCTGTTTTCTCTGTTAGGATACAGGACTCCAATCGCATTTAAATCAACTTTCTCCCATAGATCATCCAACGACAACACAAACTTGTTCCCCTTAAGGACGTTGTAGATGTCACATGCTCTCCGGTTTTCCCCCGATGTCTTCTTGAATCCTAAAGACTGTGGCACTTTTAGACATTACAACCCATATCAAGACCTCAAAACCATCACCTATTTCAGAAAACTTATTGTTGATCTGCGTCAAAAGGGTGTTACTCTCCAGAGTACGAGGGCATGAGCTATATAACAAAAGCAAAGAAGAAGAAAATTAAGTATTGGATAACCAAAGATGAGAAACTTTGTTATTATTACCTTTTCACAGCAAGATAAGAAGCGGTCTTTAGTGGCTTTTCACAGCATTGATCGCCTCTGTAATTGATGACAGGTTCTTCACCACCAATGCAACTTTAAGAATTCAGTGGAAGCTTCCTCAGTTTTGCACACCTTTCAACCCCGATCTTGTTTAGACAAGGGAAAACCAGAGGAATCTTGTGGATGTTCTTCAACATCGGTCAGCTACTCAACTCGACACTCTCGTTTTGAGCTGCTAAGACAAATAATGTCCACCGTACATGCATCAACTACCTTGGTAAGCAATGCTAGGTGATAGTATCTAAGATAAGAGCATCTATGAAGCTTACGCATGAGGAGCATTATGCCAGGCAGCTACATAATTAGTGGGCGGTTTATCGGCTGCAGCTTTATCTTCTTTCCCATGCGTGTTCTTCCCCGCCCCTTTCGTTATAGCTCCCACCGCAGGCTTAACCTTCTTCCTCTTTGACTTTTTCATTTGCATATCGAAATTTCAACTCTTAATGAAGTTTTTTCTTTCTCTTAGCTTTGTTTCCTGAACAGCTAACAACACAAGTAACTTTTCTTTCAGGTTATTCTGTTTCACACTCCTCAAACCCAATATCCTCGAACGCAATTTCTCGCTCCTTGTTTGCATCAGCACCTGACCAAATAGGATTTTAGTAATACCTAGTTGAAAACTTCAGTTTTAACAAGTCCATCGAAGAGTCATTATGTTGTTACCTCGTGGTTTCCAGAGGAGGTCAGAGCCAGATGCTACTGCCATTTGATCGATGCACGAAACCAATAAGTCGTCAACCTCTTCTACTGATGGTACATGTGCATGCTCCTTCAAAGGGGAAGGAGGTTCAACTACAAGATGTGTTGCGATAAGCTTCAGTAGCACCTGTGGAAGAGTGACATAGAGGTTATTTCCAGTCAGATTTAGACACACCAAATATGAGCATTCCTAGGAAACTCTTCCTCGAGACCAAAACCGCCAAGCTCGATGTTTAATACCCTGTTCTTGCTATCATCATCATGCCAGCAAACCACACCATTGAACTTGCGGATATGAACTTCAGTTTGGTTTCCAAATACCCAATTGGACAGATGTCCCTGTCCATTCGGGTCCCTAAGTTGGGGGATTTCATTGTTCTCAGGCAACCTATGTCTGACTCAAATGCACAGGTCAAGCTAGAGACCACCAGTAACACCAGAGACAGGTCCAAATCAAAATGGCACAAGCTACCTTAGCCATTGTCATAGCCCAAATTCAACCAAGCAAGCCGAATCAGTTTCTAAAGTTTGGCTTTTCTTGTATGCATCTGTAAGTAAATCAACAACAACAAAAAATACATACAAGAAGACAATAAGTACCCAAATAACCATGCCTAAGAAGACCATAAGTACCCAAAAATTCCCAAGACTCACCAGAGGAAAATACGATAGCAATACTTAGAACGAGACAGCGAGAGTTTTACTGCTAATTTTGTTGAGCACCAAGAAGTAGAAGAAGAAGAAGAGAAGAAGAAGAAGAAGAAGAAGAAGCAATGCACATGGCTGTGGGGTATTGTTTTCATGAAGAAGTGAGTATGAGGATCAAAGAAAGGATTCTTAAAGAACAAGTCGAATTAGAAAATGTAAATAAATAACAGAGATGAAGACCGAGTCAAATACTCAATTGGCTAACTAACTAACTATTCGGATATTCGAGCTAGCGATATTACATGGTCTTCAAGCCACTTATGCTTGTAAAAAAGTTGCATCCCTCAAAATACAAACGTAGCTTCCAACGATTTATAATAAGTACATAGTTACTGAAGAGGCAACACAATGCATCAGACTTGTACAGGTTACAAGCATTAGTGGCTTCAAACCTTAAGCCAGAGTACTCTCTTATCTAGCCAACTCCATTTCCTTGCATACTCCATCTAGAATAGACACAAAGTCTCTTACGATAATGAGTACTCTCAACAGCTCACCTTCTTCCTTCGCTAAATAAATCTCCATGGAAATCCTCTGTGATCTCTTTCATTCCCGAGAGCACGAACCCGTCTTTTGTTTCAATCTTGCGGTTCCCAAGAACCGTGTCACCATTGCTGTTCTTCATTACGTCCATTCACATCATTCAGTAGCAGAACCTCACTGACTTTCTGAATTCCTTGAGAAAGCCTTGACACGTCGTTTCTTACAACATTGTAGTCCATTTCTGTAGGTTTCTTGACATCTACAAGAAAAACCGATCTGAGATTTCTGACGACTCGTAACACTTTGATTCCTTATGATTGATTCAATGATGTTCTGTAAAACAGATTGCAAAAGAGTGGCTCTTCCATCTATCTCCGCTCTTAGTTCCTGTCTCTAAGACAACTTCGATAAGCTTCAGTAACATTCTGCGGTTCCGTAGTTCCTCACAAGCAGCCGGCAAAAGAATCAGATAGCCTGTATAATGAGAACAGAAGGTAACAAACAACATACACATTCGTATCTGTCTCTCGCTATCACACACCTGTTTAATGCTGAATGGCCTGTTCAAATGTTCAACGTTGGAATCAAAACTAGCAACAGAGAGCAATGCATCAACCCGTTTAAACACGAAAGGTATATCAAGCAATTACTTGAGAAACCTCTCTGATGGGGGAAGCTTGACCACTGAATCATGGCTATAGCTCTTCAACTTCTTCTCTTCTTCTTCACTCGGTGCAATTCAAGATAAACTCTCAAGAAGCTCAACTCCAAGTGCTTCATAGTGACCTGATTCAAACATTCAGAAAGAAATAAAAGCACAGATACAATCAACAATCAGCAGTGTAACGAACGATTTACCATCTAGAAGGGCTTGACAAACATCATTTGTGGTGAGCTTAAGTATTGTAAGCTGAAAAGCAATACTTTGACACTTTCTTGAATCTATGACTCTGCTTTCTTGATTCATCATTGGAAGACCACAGGCTTTGACTTCTCTGTTTCACTAACTTCTAGAAGATTCAGACATGTTAGTAACAAAATCTCTGGCTGGTGAAGCAGAACTTGAAGAACCAAGGAACAGAGACTTAACATTTCGACTGAAATCATTCCACCTCGGTCTCGGTGGCGAACTTTCCGGAGAAAAAACCCATCTGGTGTAGTGGAAACTGAAGAATTACACAGAGAACGAGCGTACGCGTCTGGTGTTCTAATCATACCTCTCTGGTGAAGTAGAAGCAGAGGAGATTCGTGGAAACCCTAGAGTTTGATTCCAGAGGCTAAACATTCTTAAAGACGGTCCATATCTTTTTCTGTTGTTGTTGTTTCTTACTCGTGACCTCTCCCGTGACGGAGCAGCCGTTGAGGTTCTTGTCGGAGAAACTTCATACGGATGGTGACATTGTCGGAAAATTTGAGTTTGAGGAGCAGTTACTGTACGGATTGTTTCTCCGGTCTCTTGATTCACGACCAGCTAGAGAAGCCAGAGGAGAGTGAAAGTCATCGTCTTCTTGCTCGGTGAGAGGATTAGCTTCGAAGCTAATCGGACATGACTGAGTTTGTTCAGTTTGTGTAATGTCGGGAGCTGGGTTCTTTGGTTTTGTCCGCGCCATTTTCAGTAGAGGAACAAGGCGAAGCCGATTGCTGTTGCGACGGCCAGGACGGCGGAGATAACAGGGATAAGGAGTTTTTTTTGAAGTAGCTTGCGGTTTAGGGGAGCGAGGGAGGACTAGAGCGGAAATGTTCGCCGGAAAAGGTTGCGGCGGGGGTGGAGGAGGTGTAAGGTGGGAAGAACGGCGAGCCATCAGTTAGAGGAGCTTGTTGAATGTGACAGGCGAGTGAAACTAACCAGAGAAGCGTATGATAAGGGAGGGGCTGCGCATGATAGCAAGGAGAGGATGATGATGACGTGGCAAAATCCAATTCATTTTTGGGGTTTGTGTGTTTTAGGAAGAGAGTGTTTTATGCTAGTGCCACTAGTGTAGTGAGCCCTTCTACTGTTTCACATTAAAATAAAAATAAAATACTATATAGTTGAATTAAAAATAAAACCTAGGGAAGGAAGAACGTATATGAAAGTGCAATAATTACGTGAAGTATAATAATAATAAAATGGGGTCCTCTCTTTCAAAAGAATCTTTTTGACTTTTAATGCCTCTCTTTACTAGTATTTCACACACGAGACACAACACTACCGTCTCTTTCTATGCAAAATTATTATCTTACGAGGAAAACAACTAGACAACATTTTCTTGTAATTTTTGAATTTGATCGAATTCAAAATAATTAGTAGTACTATATAGCATGACTACATATGGCGGATGAAAAGAAAAATTAAACTAAACTAGAGCAAGAAACTTTTATTTGTCTTATCTTTGCTTTTTAAAAAAAATAAATATCTGTTCAATGTTTTTCCATGAGTTATCAAGGAAATCTCAACTAGTAGAACGATTTGCAAAACTTTCTAGCATGTTTTTTTTCCTTTTGGACTTTGTGTAGAATCAGATCTAGCTTTTAAACGATAAATTGTTGGATTAATAGTATTTAACAAATTTAACCAACAAATTTTTCTTTTTGCTAAAAGTCTAATGACTAATGAAAGAGTGAAGTGGGCACAAACAAAACGAGTCACAAGCAGCTTCGTTGCAGAGACAGGGACTAAAAAAATAAAGAGGACTGACTTGGTTGACAATATTAACCAAAATGTAAGATTCACATGATCCCAAAAAACAGTAACTTTCCTTGCTTCTGGCAATCTGAACCAAATTGTCATGCGCCCCGAACAGTCTCCACGTCTTTCTCCTCGTACCACAGGTGACAAACACACAAGTCCCGCTTCTCCTCAGTCTCGGTATACTCTACCAGCTGCCACCCGGAATCGAGTTTGTTCACCAACAATTTCAACGTCCGCTTAAACCCGATTATTACGTTACCTTCCTTGATCCTACATAGACGACCTCGTTTCCTCCACACGCCATGATTTTCCTTCTTAGTACCAAGGTATGAAATGTTGGGCAAATCTTCGCGCCTCAGAAAAAACCACATGTGATTAGCTCGGAACACATTACGAGGTCGGATCTCTGACTTATCCTGAATCACCCTCAACAGATCGGTTTCAGTCAAACGGTCGAGGTAGCAGCCAAGATCCTAATAACGAAATCCTCATAACTTTGACGTAGCAGTCCAGAATATCTTTTTGGTCTTCATCGGAATCATCAATTCATTAATTGTCTCATCATCATCAGCTTGAAACCTGTGATCAGAATGAAACAATTTAAAGCCTCAATTGTGCCAAACAAACTATTTTGCTTTACGTAAGTTTGCGGTAAATTTAAAATCCCTGTGCTAGTTTAGTTCAAGTTCGAAGTTAGAAAAAAATCCAAAATCCAACATGAAACTTACAAAAGTCTTATTATTCACGTTTATGCAAATTCAAAGTTTTAGGAAAAGAATGGTATTCGTTAGAGTGATTTAGAAAAAAAAATGATTTTAATGTTTTGTAGAGGGAATTAATAGATTCCAATCAAATTCATAGTAAAAATGGTAGGAATTGGTTCTTCACATTTTTACCCCTAAATTCTGTTAAATTTCTTTCAAAACTAAAAGAATAAAAATTGCAAAAAATTGAATAACACGTGAATTTGAAAGAATTAAGATTTTAATCAATTAAATAACACATGAATTAAATAGAATTAAGATTATAATCAATTGAATAACACTAAAATTTTCTAGAAAATCTAACTCTCTCACAATCAATAAAATTCTTCAATTGAATAACACCCTTTTATTGTTTGTTTTTTTATGTATCTACAACAATGTTTACAAAACATCATAAGAGTTAGGCGCCATGAAACTAGAGACAATAACGAGTTTTTGCACCGTTATGGATTTGTAGACAATAGTGAATGTCATGCATGTATATCACCTCAATATGTAGTATTGCCTTTGTTAAGGATCCTCTAATTTATAAAGATCCTAAGATAAGAGGTTAAGAGCGTATGATAAGACGCAAGTAAATGTTGACTTTGTTTTTTTACTTCATGACTGATTATTTGCATTTGTTGTAGATGTGTTATTATTTTCAGTTCTCACTTTTCAAAGTTTTTGTGTGGTTGAATTACTTTGTTTTAAAACTTGTTATTTAGATCTTTAGATGAGTATGCAACAGATGACTAACAAGTGTCAATGGATCCAGGAGGATATCTAAAGAGAACTTAAGCTTCATTATTGTAGTGCTAAATCGTTCTCAAAATTTTCTTCATAGGGTAACTTTGACAATCTAAAGTTGATCAAGACCAATAACATCTAGAAATCCGATGAATAATTTGTTCTTTATCTCTAGTAACAAACTAATTACTAAATATTAAAGAGCCTATATTAAGTGAATCTGTTCAATCAATGAGTTAGACTAGGATTAGAGATTCTAAGTCACCTCAACACATCGAGAGAATTGCTTTCTTTAAGAATCCTATAACTTAACTTCATTTCAAGTATTTGACTACGTTTTTATTTTATTTTCAATGACCCCAATGTGGTATACTCTTTTTTTTTTCTTTTCAATATTTAAAATGTTGATCTTTCATCACCAAACAATCTTAGTTTGTTATGACTGATCATTTGCATTTGCTCAGAGGTATGTTATTATTTTTAAGTGTGCTCTGTTTATCACTTTTATATTTGTTGCATTATCGATCAAGGGAATGGTATTTTTTTGTTCCTCAAAAACAAAAAACAATACTTGTTTATATAGTCTAAACTAGGGGTGGGCAAACGGGAATATGGGACGGGATCTAACGGGAACGGGACTTATGGGACTAGAAAAATACGTCCCATTTATGTCCCATTTCAAATTCGGGACGGGAACGGGATAAAACGGGATGGGACGGGAACGGTACGGGAAATCCCATAAAATTACCGGACTCAAAAATTAGATTAAACAATGCTTCAAAATTGTAAATATGTATACAACAAGCTTTTTCAATTTATGAAAAACATGTTTAAATTAAAGAAAATTCAATTGTATTTCATAAAAGTTAAAATTTTAAAATAAAATAAAAACCATAATCTTCAAATTGAATCAAACTTAAACCACATTAAACCATATTTCATATTATCCCATTAAAAAATAGATATATGTATATATCCCATATTAAACCATATTTCATATTATGCTTATAATTTCATATATCCCATATCCCATATTAAACCATATAAAAACCATAATCTTCAAATTAAATCATATATCCCATATCCCATATTAAACCACATTAAACCATATTTCATATTATCCTTATAATTTCATATTATCCCATTAAAATATATATATAAATTAATATTTATAGTTATATCAAACAGGATTTTCAAACGGGACTTTGGGATATCCCGTTCCCGTCCCGTCCCGTCCCGATCCCAATTGGGAATTGAAAACTTGTCCCATATGGGAATACGGGAAATATATGGGACGGGAATTCGGGAACGGTACGGGACGGAACGGAACGGGAATTATGCCCACCTCTAGTCTAAACCTAATGATATATAACATTGCCGAGAAATAGTTGATTCAGGGCCGAGAAAATATAAGGAGCTGCATAGTCCCTCTTGTCTTTGATTGAACAACACATGATTTGCTTTTATACATGAGTTTGGTAATTTTGAAGTTCCCATTATATATAAGTATAGTGTAGCGCAATCTATTTTTATGTTATGTTCTCTTATATAATCTCAAAGTTTGGGGTTGTCGTCCGTACGGTGAAACCAACTCGCATTAACAACTCCGACTCCTTAATTTGACACCAAGAACATATTGCATGATTCAACGTCTTGGTCCCTAAATCTTGTAAAAATAGGATTCATACAAACGTTATTGCATCTTCTCATAGTAAGTTGTATAGTCAAAAGTTTGATTTACAGACATAATTGATTAGTAACTTGAGAACCTTATTGGCCACAAAGAGTAGACACGTATGTTTTGTCTGGTTAGGTAACTTAGGAGTTGTCACAAAATCTATTTGGACGTATTGGTATCTGAAATATGTATGTTATTATTCATCATTCATGACTTTAATTGAGATAGCTTTACAAACAAAAGTTACAAGGGTGAGTTGCTGAAATACTTTCTCCACTTTGCTTTCTATTCTGTATTTGTCACAAAAATGATGAGGAACAAAAAGAAGCTAATCAAGATGGCCAAGAAATGGCAACAAAGAGTAGCTCTCCACAAGTACTTACTTCTTACTAATTAGTATATATATAGACTCAATAGTGGATCTCCGTGTTCTCCAATAATCTTTGACTTCTTGGGAGAAAATATGTTGCAAGATAACAAAGAGTATATGAGTATAGCTAAGAAACTCTGCAGATTTTAATATCCAGATTTATATACGCTAAAGCCAACAACAAAAGCATTCAAACTACACACTAAAGTGGATTCTTGAGAGAGTTAGTTAGGAAGTTATCAAATGAAAGCTTATGTAGCACATTAGCTATCCATATACTGATGCTTTTATATTCCAATCACAAATCTTTAGACCAAACAAACCTGTATGCACTTGATATTGGGATAGCAAATGTGCGGGAAGTTTCCGTCTTCACTAAGTAGTCCAAACACTCACGCCTTGACATTGATTAAATCGCGAATGACCATATTTTTTGTATTACGAAGGAAAGGTCGGTATCATATTATTTTTGCTTACTTTTTCGTAGCATTTGTATTGTTCATTCGGTTGAATAATGATTTCTTTGTGAGTTGCTTTGAGATTCGAGTTCCCACAGGTATATTTGTTTTTCACCTGTATGAAAGAAGGTTGGTATTAAACCTAGGCAAATTATGGGTCGAAAAATCAGCTTTTAGATTCACAAAATAAAAATACGGTCATTGGTTATCAAGTACATGTCACGTCTGCTCAGTGTTGTTAGTAAAACAATGACAGCAGCCTTAATTCTGGATCCATGAATTACAAACCCACTACTTAATTGTTTTATGAACTTGTATATTGCTATTTCTCATTTGCATATCGAAATTTCAACTCTTAATGAAATTTTTTCTTTCTCTTAGCTTTGTTAGATGCACACTTCTCAAACCCAATATCCGCAATTTCTCGCTCCTTGTTTGCATGCATCAGCACCTGACCAAAAAGGATAGTAATACATAGTTGAAAAACTTCAGTTTTAACAAGTCCATCGAAGATGTCATTATGTTGTTACCTCGTGGTTCAGTGGTTTCCAGAGGAGGTCAGAGCCGGATGCTATGCCATTTGATCGATGCACGAAACCAATAAGTCATCAACCTCTTCTACTGATGGTACATGTGCATGCTCCAAAGAGGAATATTGATTTAAATTGAATTTAGGGGTTTCAGCAAAATTGATGTCTGATTTTGCAAATTTGCAGCTATTATTTGTGGAAAAAATAATCGGCAAATTAGGGGTTTGAATTTTGAAGTGGGGTTGGAGAATATAAAAGATTTCATGACTTTTTATCGGACTTTTTTCATTTAGCAATTGAATTGGGACTGAAAATATTTTTAAGATTGGATATAGTGGGATCAAATTCGAATTTCTTAATAAACTCACGAGTAAATTGAAACTTACAAAAAATAGTTTTTTTTTTTGTCACCCTTTCATCTATAGATTAAAACCGAATATCTTGATGCATAAAAGTTGGGGCAATATTAGAAAATAATCAAAAATAGTGTACAGAAAAAACACTTGTAATCAAAAGACATTGCTGCTTCAATCTCAAGAACAATACAACAACTTTAGGCTACGATGGTATAGTGAATAGTATCTTCAAATCAAAAACATTTTTACGTAGTTCAATCTTATTGAAAGTGGAGGTCGCATCTCTGTCTGACCCTTTATCACGTCGAGCAACTCAACTTCATTGAGATCCTTGAGGAAGCAGCCATGAATCTCTTCTTTGGCCCTCTTCGGAATAGCAGCTCATTGATGATCTCGTCATCATATGCGTCAAACCGATGAGACTTAAAACAACCTCATCATCCTGATTCTTAGTTTGCAGATTTGTATCAGCCTGACTCTGATCACCGTTGAATCCATTGGATTATATGTCATATCAGATTATTTGTTGTTGGGTTGAATGATTGATTTCCTTGTAATTCCTCAGTATCATTTGTTTGGTGGAATCAAAAGGGTCATATAAATTCCTAGGAACTTTTAGGATTCTAACCAATGCAGAGTAAAAAAAATTAAAAATTAAAATAGAATTCTGAACTTAAATTAATGTTAAATTTAATATTTAAATTTAAGATAAGAGTTTCTAACCATTGGAAATGGTTTAAGATAAGAGTTTCTTTTTTTTACTTCATGAATGATTATTTGCATTTGTTGTGGATGTGTTAATATTTTCCTTCATATCTATGTGTTTTCCTTAGCTCTATTTTATAGAAGAGAGCTTTTTAAAAAAATTATCACTAACAGTTTTTGTTTTTCAGTACCACAAAACGAAACTTATTTTTAGGGAAAACCCCTTAAAAATACCCCAACTATTTTACATTTGGCAGAAAAATACATGAACTTTTAAGACTTCCTCAAAAATACACGACCTATTAAAAATTGTTATATTAATACACGACCTATTAAAAAGTGTTATATTAATACATATACATTGAAAATCGAAACGGAAATAGTGAAACGCCGTTTAATTTTTCAGATCCGAAAATCAAACATGTCGAAATCAAATAAAACCTACTGGGTTTTGTTTTCCATAAGTTCATATATGGTTTCGATTTTTCAAAATACACTTAATAATTCAGAGAATTTTAATTTTAAAATTTGAAAACCGAAACTTCATTGACAAATTCAATTAGTTTTAGTTAAAATCATGCGGTGAGCTCGGAACCATTAGATTCAAAATCTTAAGAGCTTTTCAAAGAACTATAGATCGCCACATATAGTACTTGGAACCAAAATCCGCCATTGATCAACTTGAAAGCTCGGAAAAATTAGGTGTAAAATTGTTCGATTTTCAATGTATATGTATTAATATAACACTTTTTAATAGATCGTGTATTAATATAACATTTTTTAATAGGTCGTGTATTTTTCAGGAAGTCTTAAAAGTTCATGTATTTTTCTGCCAAATGTAAAATAGTTCATGTATTTTTCTGCCAAATTAAGAAAAATATTTTTAAGGGTTTTTCCCTTATTTTTACTCCAACCTTCTCCATTTAATGAGCCTCTACTTTTAAAAGGCAATGAAGAATTTAAAAGGATTTTGAATGAGAGTTTATATGAACATCATAAAAGAGTGAAAAAGTTATGTTTTGTTTTGTATTAATGTTGCGGTACTATTGATATTTAATTGACAAAAACAATAAATAGAGTACAACTACGCTAATTGCGCCCAAAGGTTTTGGCAAATCATACAGGGAAATGAGTGTATTTCCTCGGTCTCTACTCTTTCTTGGTCTAGTCAAGGGGTGAGAGCAAAGCATGTCGCCCAATGAACCCAGAATCATCATCGCTGTGCTCCACCTTAACTTTTCTTATCTTCTTCTTCATGATAAGCGGCCATATCAGCAGGGCTCGAGCCACACGACTCAGGGGGTCTTGAAGACCATCCATTTGGTAGTGACCAAACCGCCAGTCACGGTCAACAAACGGTCTCCATTGAGGCTTGTCGAGACCATCTTTAAAACAACCAAAAACCTTGGAAGGTAAGATTATAAAGTAAAAAATTTGGAAAAGGTGAAAAACTTAAGGTTGAAGATGTAACCAACCTGCGTACATTAGACCATTTTTATCAACGGCTCGATAGAATGGCCGTAGTTTTCCCTTTTTGGCAGCATTTTGGAGTTCGTTCCATGCAAGGGTCCGATCTTTTCTAGTGACTTTGCCGCTTTTCACTATCTGGAGAGTAGGGACAAAAAAAACAAAAGCCTTGAGAACAAAAGCGATCAGATTTAGTGGTAAAACAGCAAAGGTTTATAATGATCAACCTTGGAAAAGAGATGGTACGATGGCCGAAGGGTTCGGGCAAGATTATTGGCTCGGTCAACCGCAACAAGCCCAAATTTAGGACCATATCCATCAGCCCATTCCCAATTATCAGAAATTGTCCAGAATATGTAACCGAGCACCGGAACACCCTGTCGTGAAAGCCACAAACACAGTGAGAGATATGTCAATACCTAAGGTTGTCATGGATTACATGCAGGAATAACGTTTGGATGATTAAGAGAGTTTCAGGGATATAAACCTTTAGCATTGCAGCATGAATGGCGAGGAGATGCTCGATCAGGTAAGGTCGTCGAATCAAATCTGTTTCATCAGACACGCCATTTTCTGTGATGATGAAAGGAATTTTCAGATGTTTGTATCTCTCGTGGAACATCAACAACACGCGGTAGAGACCATCGGGATATACCCCTCTTCCAGATTCACTGTATTCATCAGTCTCTACAAGCTTTAGTCCAACACCACACACTGCTTCCTGATTTCCCAGAGTTCGATTCAAAATTACTTACTCAATAAAAGTAATTTTATCGATCCAAATTGAATACCAAATGGCATATTTAACTCTTAGCTCTCTTACCTGTCCGTAGTAGTTGATGCCTATGAAATCCAATTTCTCAGCAATGCTATCAACATATGGATATAGAGAGAGGGAATTGCTAAGAGTAACTGCCCCAGTATCAAAGAGACCATATGGTCGTGTAAAGGAGACGTGGTGCGCAACCCCTACCAAAGGTTTTCTCAAGCAACTGCCAAATAAGAGTTGGAAACTATCAAGATATGCTAGTTACAGAACGCCATATGTAACAATTAAGAAAAAAAAAGAGAAAACTAACATTTTCCCGTGGATGTAGTCAAAGGCCTTCGAGTGAGCAACAGCCATCCAATGTAAGGCTCGATGAAATACACCCATTGGTAGAGTAGATGTAGCTATCTCCAGAAATTCAGGGTTGTTACCAGGCCAAGATCCACACATGTAGGTAAGCATGGTGAAGACATGGGGTTCGTTAAATGTTACCCAAGAGTCTACCAATTCGAACATGGAATCCACAACAAGCCTGGAAAAGTAGCATGTTATAAAAAGATAATTTAGACCATTAATGGACGCATTTGAAGAGAAAGTCTACCTGGTAAACTCCATAAAGTAGTCGACTGTCTTCTCAATTTTCCAGCCACCATAAGCAGCAGCCCAAGGTGGCAATGAATGATGAAACAGAGTTAGCATCACCTTCATTCCATTTGCACGAACTCTACCAAGGATCCATTTATAGTGTTCAAGGGCCTCGTAGTTAACCTACAAAGCACAATATTAGAAAAATAAAAATGCATTTAGAAGCATATTCAGACAAAAGGTTTATGTTTTCTTGACTCACTGCATCCTTAATCCCTTTGGTAGGCTCTTCTGGCATGACCCTAGACCAATCAATTCCCATCCTAAAGACAGTAACGCCAGTATCTTTAGCTAGCTTCACTTCAGTATCAGGATCTGACCAAAATTTTAGCCTCTCCTCCCTACAACAAATTGAGAAAATCTCATTTTGGTGCACTTGATTGTTAGAAAATCACAGCTAGGTGACGATACATATATGAAGCAGCTTACGCATGAGGAGCATTATGCCACGCAGCTACATTTTTAGTGGGCGGTTTATCAGCTGCAGACTTATCTTCTTTTCCATGCGTGTTCTTCCCCAACCCTTTCGTTATAGCTCCCACAGCAAGCTTAACCTTCTTCCTCTTGTTTGCTTTTTTATCGTCAGATTCTTCTGAATCTGGCCTGTCTTCTTTTGCAAATTCGAGCCACGCATCATTGAGTTCGTCCTCCGCATGAGCAGGTGCAGTAGCCAACCCAAAGAAGAATTTCCCCTCCTTATGTTCTGAAACAAACGTGTTTACATCTCAAAAATCAAGGGAACAAACCTAAAAACGAAGAACACAAAGAATTCCATCACAAATAATGTTAACCTTTCGGATTCAATTTCTACGTAAACTTATGGAATTGAATATTTGTTCTTCCTAGAGGAGCTTGCTTCCGGTAATCTGAACTAAATTATTTCCTTTTTGGTTAACTTCTGATGATTTTAATTCCGAATGATTACAGAAACTGGAAAAAATCGTTTCCAAAAGTTGTAGACATGGAAATATCCACTCCAAAATTAAATTGCAGGAATCAAGTGAGCCAAGCTCCACACTCAGTAGACAAAAATCGTCAAGCTCAAACAACGGAAAACAAATTCAACACTAACTCACCTATTTAAACACGAATTGAATCACTGAATAACCTGAGAATCCCAATTCTACAAGATGAGAGCGAGTCTTACTGTGGGAATTGAAATCGGCGAGAATTTCGGCAGATTCGTCAATCGGAGAGCGAATCTTCGCGAGGTAATGGCGACGAAAACGAGAATAGGAGAAAGCATTAGCTCCGACGGTGATCGTGGCCAAAAGACCAGCGACCTTAATGAGCAATGCGACTATCTCCATTTACTTTTTCCGATGAAAAATGACCGGAACTTTTCTCGGCGCGCAGATTAAGTGGACAAAAACGGGTTTTGGAGAAGATGAGCCCATTAAGGGCCCATCAAATCCGCGTGACGTGAAGTGGTTGGTGGGTGATTAGTGGTGTTCCTTTGTTCGCAATCTTATCGTGTCCGTGTGGATGGCTAAGCTCTAAAGTGCGTGTACGTCTCTGTGTGTTCTAATACGACGTCGTATACTGTTAAAAACTTCTCTTTTTAGTAAGTACAATAATACACCAATGGTATGTTAAACTTATTGTATTTAGTGAAAGCTAATAATGTAAATGTTTGCAGTACCCAATTTGATAATCGAGTTCCAATTTGAAATGTAATATGTTGTCATGTTAATTGTTTCCTTTGATAAAAATCATAAAATTATTGGATTTTTATTTTTTACCTGTAACTATTTAGAGTTGTAGTTGTAAACTAAACTATTGATGTTTGTCCTAGCTCGATGGGTTTTTAATGCTACGTGTATTTTAGGGTGTGGTCCAATTGGTACTTTTTTGGCTTTTGGGTAGGACACATGATAATAATTTCCTTTAATTCCCTTAAAAAAGAAAAAGATTTCCTTTGGTTCCTTTTGAAAAAGGGAAATTGGCATATCTAACCACAAAAAAAATTATAACTTATAATCTAACCATTTAACCTAAATTTAAAGGCTCTTATTTAGCTACAAAGGTAGTTTTAGTTATTTGCTTTATTATTAATTTTTTTATGGTTATTGTGCAAATTAACCCTTTTAAAAAAATATCCATTTTTGATTGACCGATATAGCCTACCCAACGTATCCAATTATCAAACTGAAAAACCAATCTAAAAGCAAATCAAAATTTAGTTCAGATTAAAAGGGTATGAAAAATGAGTTTTGTTCATAAACTCACACCATTACACTAACAATATTTTCCCTCTCAACGTGTGGATATATAATTCATAATGCACATAGAAAATATTATGTGTATCTAACTTATGAATCTTATTCAATGAAGAAAGCTTATTCAAGAAGATCATGTAATACTACTCTTCAAGAGTCATAAAACACATATTGAAATAAGGTTTTTTAAGACAAAGTCAAGTTAAGGTATCAGGAAACTAAGATCTTGGGGGTGTGAAACGTGAACACTGATTCTTTTTTCTCCCACTGCTTCTACTTAAAGCACAAACACAAGTCTCAAGCAGCTGATAATCCTCTTCCCAGAACAAGAGTGATGCTTTCTCAGGTTGTTCTATGAGTTTCTTAGAAGCCAAGAAACCTGCAATAGTCCAAGTCTGGTAAAGCCTTGATTGCTTCCCGACGAATCTCCCGCTTTTCATATCATAATACTCAGGCCATTCGTCTTCCTTTAGCCTTTTCTCCGCTACAGCAACGGCTTTCCTCGCCAATTCTACCTTCCCCATCTTGATACAAGCCAATGTGAACTAAAAACATCAAACGAATCTTAGTGTTTCAAGAAACCGGAAATTTCTAAAAGCCAAACAAATATATGTGTGCTTGTTTTAGTACCTGCCAAAGTAGAGTTGGCCAGGATCCACCATTGTGATATGACCAAGGCCTGAAATGAAAAATATGTAATCAACGATCTGCGGAATTAGTAGAGAACGGGAAAAGAAAAGTATTTTTGAAGGGATTTACGTGTTCTTTGGATCAGAGCCGGTGATAATTCGCCATTCTTCTTGCTCTAGAGCAGGAAAACAGATCTTGAGAGGCATGTTTGCAACAAGATCATCCCATTTCTCTTCGATTAACGTCATGACTCCTTCGTTCTGTTCTTGGTTTCCCAAGGATGAAATAACGGTCCAAAGGTTTCCGAGTGTGAAGAATCTGAAATCCATGTGGGCGGGTTGAAGATTTCCGATGAAGTAACCGCCTTTATTAGGAATCCAGTCGACAAGCCAAGTAGGGATCTGTTCTGGATATATGTTAAACTTGTTTGTCGCATCCGCTGAATACTCCTCAGTGTTGTAACGATAAATTTCGTTTATTTTCTTAATATCCACCCAATAGTACTCTCTCATATGGAACGATAAAGCACTTAGCCGATTGTTGATGGCAGCAACTAAGTTCTTTGTTCCATCATTCACGCTAAGCATCTCTCGAGCACAACGGAGAGAAGAGTAAAACAATGCCTGGAGGAAGAAAGAAAAATACAACCGTTAGTTATTATCAGTTACGAAAAGCAAATCCGTAGCTACGTAATAAGTATTTTCGCTTTACTTGGATTTCAAGTGGATGACCATGAATGCCCATTCTTCGATCAATCATACATGATCCGTCAGTCACAAGAAGCGTCGGGAACATGTCAAAACCGTCGGCTAGACATAGCTTAAGGATCAACTTGATTCCTGTTTGAACATCGATCCTCTCTTGCAACGTGTAATCGCCAGTGAGCTTTCCATAAGCTCTCAGTAATATGATCCACCACAAGCCTAAAGAAATAATGTAACACTAACCTTGGTAAGTAGCATACTCCAATCACATTATCATTGCAACACAAATAATGTAAAAAGTTGTCAAGTGTATTACCCGAGTCAACAGGGCTAACACGGCCAATAGCTGATCCACCAAAATCGGGATCTAAAAACTCTTCAAATGAACCATCATTTCCTTCGAGTGGCGCAGATTTCACTTTAAAACTCGCCGGCATTAGCCCTGGGCCAGGGCTGTGACAGTCCACTGTTTTCTCCCAGCTCTACTCACCAAGCAACAGAAAGCTTGATTAAGAAAAGTAAAACACTTTTCTAATAACCATACATTATGTAGCAGCCAAGGAAATGCAGATCTTTTAAACCAAGTGCACTAAGAGCATCTAACAAATTGTAAAAGCATTATTCAAATCTTAATTTATCAAATAATCAGGACAGAAGCTACATCAAATTTTTGGGACAAACTATATAACTTTTCTAAGAATACCAAAGTATCACTAATTTTTACCGCTAAAGTTATGACAAAAGCGATCAAATTCGCGGGTCTAAACAAGAAAAACACAGGAAGACATACCTGAAACTGCAACGTACAGGAGAGACATTTCTCGTATTCTTGCCTTTCTCCATGAGGCAAGAATACTCAGTAAACAAACACTAGATAAATTGCCCATTTTGACAATAATCCGCTAAACTTCCCTAGAATGAGAAATCAAATCCCAATGGCATATAATGAGCATGCAAACAAGAAAAAGGAGAAACATTTTAACTATCAAACAATCCAGCCAGATATCACTTCTCTATAAACCGGAAATTTTCATCGCAAACTACTTAACCAACTAACTGAAACGTTTTCTAAGCAAATTGACACCAATATCGACCAAAACCACCCAAAAAAGTTGAAGAAAATGTTACCTGCAATTGCAATGTATGAAGCAGAAAGTTTCTAACAATCTCCCCTTCTCCATCAAGCAAGAATGCAATCGCCGAAGGAACAAAATCACGAATAAACACTTGATCATAGTTCAAAGTCTGCTTACTCCCTGGATCATTAGCCGCAACGGTCCCAACCGGAAACCCGCAATAATTAACCACCGCGCCACGAAGAAGCTTCCACGCCTCTTTCTCAACCTCACTCTGACTCAAACTCTCTTCTTTTACACCGACATTTCCAAATTTAGCATCTTTACCACTTTCCTTTTTGGGTATCTCGAGTTCTTTAAAAACAAGTGGCTTCACAAAGATACTATCTAACCTCTTATCATTTACATGAGAACCCAAAGAAGAATGGTTCCTAAAATCGGAAGCTACACGGGGAATTACTAAAACACCCCTTCCTCTTCCTTTACTACCTCTACCTCTTAAAACCCTAGATCTTCCTCCTCCAAAGCTAATGGAATCGGAATCACAAAAATCATCCCGATCCAGAACAATTCGACGACATTGAATACCAGATCTAATAATTCTGGTATCAATCTTTCTATAATGTAATTTCGACGAATTGATCGATTGAGAAAATCCGAAAAGCGAGGAATTTCTAAAACTAATCAGAAATTTACAACAAGGTTTCATCGTAGAGACACTAATACAGCTTCTACTGTTCATTATTTCTCCAATAATCGATAAACACGATTGTAAAATCAAACTATATATACAACACCGGTAATAAAACTGATTTCTTGATCAACGAACACGGAAAAAAAGAATCCGATCGTGGAAATTGGAGAATGTTTGAGAAAATGGAAATCGGAAACAAGGATTTAGATCGGAAATGATTACAGGGGAAGAGGAAGATGATCGAAGATTAAGGAATTTAGAGGATAATTTAATGAATGTAAGAAGATTTTTTTATTGTCTGAATGGTTTGGTGAAGTTGGAATCTGAGAAACTTCATTCAAAACGGTTAGTTAAAAAAGCTATAAAAGCTCCGTGGAGAAAAAAAAAGCAAGTGTGCACTTTACATTGTATTGTAGATTACGAGAATAGCCTTACGCACGTGTGTTTAAATCTTTTGTTGGTGTTTAATAAAGGGTTACAAATGGCATTTATGAACTTATTGTCTGTATGGATCAGATGGGTCGGTGGTGGAGCCAACGAAATTTCTCGTCAAATAAAATGTGGAGAAATACAATAAGTTCTGTTTTACGGAATTACCCCTGAGAGCCAACTTGCTTTTGACTACTATTGGCTACTTACCTACGTGGCAGATTTCTATTAGTCAAAGTTTCTGGATAACGCAGGAACTAAAAAAAAACTGTTTTTTCCTCTGAAATTTATTTTGTGGAAGCGCGTCGACGCGATTCATTGTCTGCCGTACAAGTAAGCATGGGCATTCAGTTAACCAATCGGTTTTCGATTTGGGTAATTCGGTTTTCGCGTTTTTGGGTTTATGAATATAAAAACCATTCGAGTTTTATAAAAATTCGGTTCGGATTCGGTTCGGGTTGGTTTTCGGAATATAAGGTGTTATGAATTTTCGGGAAACCGCGGGTATTTCGGTTAAACCCGAATCCGATCCCGAACCCGATACCCTACACCTATGGAAACCATTCGGGTTTTGACCATAAACCAAAACCGAACCGAACCCGGTTTTTTCGGGTTGGTTTCGGATTCGGTTTTCGGTTTCGGTAAATATGCTTGGCCTACGTACGTACAAGTAAAGATCCTTGCTTTGTCAGGTCTCAAGTAAGACTTTACCCACGCGCTGTGATTTAGCGCGTGCTAACCCAAGTGCAGTACAAAGAATATTAGCCTATTGGACCACACAAATGAGGCCCAAGCTTAATAAATCTAAACAGTGATAAAATATTTTAGTAGATTTCTAATGTTTTTTGATATTAGAGTTATAGTCTAAATAAGCCCGTTTTTCAGCCTACTAATCAAACAATTAGACGACTTTTTCGACCCAAAACTAACTCTAGTCCATTTAAATCGAGAGAAGGAATCCAAAAATATAGAAGAAAACAGCAAAAAACTATTCATTAAAAAAACGTTGTGTCGAACAAGCGATAACCCAACGCCAGATTTGTAACAGTTTGGACATTTACATGAAATTAATGAATTACTCAGATTGGAATAGCAATGTTAATGCAATTGAATTATCGTATTATATGAAACGGGAGAGTTTATACTTCTCCAAGATCAATGTTGCTTTTCAGGCTTATTTATATTACTATCTATATACATATATGATATATGTAGATAATATAAATTGTTTGGACCTTTTTGTATTACTTGGTGAAGGGGAAATTAAATGGAGAAGGTAAATATTTAAAAATATCAAGAACTATTCATCTTAGTGTTCGCATTAATTAGATGCCTAACCACGAGGATTGGAGCATGTGGGTTTAATACTAAACGTTTGCTTTTGAATAACCTAGAAAGTGATGGGAGCATGTCACTGTATAACGTGATTTCAGTTTGTCTTGTTGATATTATCTTCTACGGTCTTATCTACAATCCCATACTATTGTTTTAAGGATATTTACAAATTATATATTGAGTAATCTTAATGATGGGAAGGGTCATTGTCAAAATTTAGTGGTTTAGATAATTCGCAAGTCGTAAGACTCGCAAATAGTACCGAATATGCAATCAGAAACATAGAATGTTCAACACAAAGATATAATATGATGTATGAAGTTACGTTGAAATATGTATAGACCATGGAAGAGTATCTCTAAGCTTACGCTTAGCCTTACATTTATAAACGCAGAGTTATGAATTTATTTTAATTGATTTAAACCAAAATTAAGACTATATGTGTTTTTTATATATCTTAAAACTGGTTAAGAAACTAAAGATAACCACAAAAGACAGACAGAAAAACAAAAGGTTGCTAAGGTAAGGCAAATTGCAAGGCAGGTATCAATCAAATTATGACGGAACAGACAAAACATAAACTTCTTTTTATGTCTAAAGGTACCACGGAAACCCATAAATCAATATGTTTCCCAGTTTGGTAATAATATGAAATAGACACAATAGAAAATTCATGTGTTGTGTCAATTAACGTTGGGTTTGCGTCTTGATCCTTTTGTTAAAGATTCTCTAATAAAGCGTTAATTCTACTGAATTTTTAATTTTATCACGTGTTAGTATGGTTTCTTTTTGGCGAGTGCTTTGAAACTTTTGTGGCTAATAATGGGTGTCCAAAAAAAGAAAAAAAAATGAACAAACAACACAAAGCAATTGGATGTAAACCCATTATAATACG
This sequence comes from Draba incana, assembly GCA_963576765.1. Lineage (NCBI taxonomy): Eukaryota > Viridiplantae > Streptophyta > Magnoliopsida > Brassicales > Brassicaceae > Draba > Draba incana. Next base: position 31,849,381 of record OY755213.1, read on the forward strand.
ACTTCATAATTACTCGTTTGTAAAACCATAGTTTGTAAGATATATGGTTTGTATTTTGTATGAGTATCGTTACTTTATTCGATTTCGGAAATGTGTTTGTGTGGATTGTACGTAGACGAATACAAAAGAACATATATGTTTATAATATATTTTGATTTGATGGTTGACCAAAAGTAGAGCAATTCAGAAATAACATGATATGGGTTTTTGTTTAAAGGCACAAATCTACCATCATTATTTTTCTTTAAAATATCACTTAAGTTTTCCATTTTCCAAAAATAACACAGAAAGAAAACTATAAAAACCAAAAACTATATTAGCCTATAAATAAATAATGGTAGCCTATCATATTTTAGTTATAGTTGTATTGTATCAAATCATTATTCATATTGATTAATTACTATTGTTATACTAAAAGGTACTCTCTTCTAAGCATCTTCTCTATGTAGAAAGACCAAAAAAGTGACCTCTCCAAATACAATGTATTTCGCTGGTTTCAGATTTGATTAGATATGGTTTTGTTAATGAATGAAAGTGGGACCCACTAAAAGCCACGTTGACGCCGACGTGTAAGTCTTTGGACGCGTTGACCTTGACCATTCAAAAGACTAATGAGTCGGTCCTTATTTGTGCTCCTCTTCCCCAACAATGGAAAACTATCCAACCCATCGAATCCTCGTATGCCACGTGGCGCACGAGTAAGTCCCTTGTATCTGAATCTGTTTTCTGTTTTTTTCTCTCTTCTGTGTAAAACTTGACAAAGTGATGTCGAAAGAGGGAAGAAAAAAGAATAAAACTTGACAACTTGGAAGAGCTGCTTATTTTTCAACGGAAGAGATTACACTTCCACGTGTGATATAAGAGTAATAGTAATTGGAAGAGTTAAGGGTAATAAAGTTCGCAATAGCGACCATGCAAAAAAAGTCTTTGCAAGAATTGGTATGAGATAAAAGTAACAGGGATATATATATAAAGAATTCAGGCTTTTCAAATTTCGAAAATGATAGATATACATATATTCTTAACATGTGTGAATTATAAAAAGAACACTTATAATTATACAAATTATTAAATAAAATTTATAATAAGATAGACTTGAACGTTTTAGATAAGGTTTTTAAAATTAAATATCGAATATTTTGTATGGTATGAGATAAAAGTAACAGGGATATATATATATATATATATATATATATAAAGAATTCAGGCTTTTCAAATTTCAAAAATGATAGATATACATATATTCTTAACCTGTGTGAATTATAAAAAGAACACTTATAATTATACAAATTAGTAAATAAAAATTTAGAATAATATAGATTTGAACGTTTTAGTTAGGTTTTTAAAATTAAATTCGAATATTTTGTATGTGACATAAGAAAACGTAGCCACAATAAGAAATTTGGTTAGAAAAGTGTCTTACGAATATAACGAGGTGGGATTAAAAAAACAAATTGTAGACCGAAACCATTTAGATTTTTACTCTATATATATTTTTTTTTAATTAGAAGGGTTCGGACCTAGACTTTAATCCCCTTCATGGTCCGGAACCAGCTTTTATTGATATTTTATAACATGACTTAAAACATCTTTCCCACCAAAGTTTGAATTAGAAGTGAACAAAACCAACCTATGCTCTTAAGCACTAGCCTACGACATCTGGTGGTATATTTACTCCATATCTAAAGCACATGTTCTACTTAAAAGGCAATGGACAAGCCAAGGCAATGGACAAGCTACGAGGGCTTTTTATGAATAGTAATTTTAAATCATCTAAATCCACCACACTTGAAGTTGATGTATGCTATATATCCTCCATTCCATTGTTTCTGAATATCATAAATTTGGATAAAGAACTACAGGTGTGCATGCATCTAATTCGATATTTTAAACAAAAAAAATCTAATTTGAATTGATAGTAAATGAATATAGAATGACTCATATATACCACTTGTGTATTGGATGCTTAAGGTAATTATCTTCTCACGTTCAATAACTTTCAAAAACATGCTCATGATATGGATCGTTTGGTTTACTATTTAATTACATAAAATCTCAGCTTTCGGCCGTTAGGGTTTATCTAGATTTTTACACCAAGTGAGTTTCATGATTTTTTTTTACTTAAAACCAACTAACAACGAAATAATGCTGAGTTGGGTTATCCTTCATTAGTGGGCGTACTTGAGTTTTGAAAGAAAGCAAAATCAAGGATTATAAATAGACTAATCCATAAAAAACCATTCTATCAAAACTGACTATAAACAATCCATTTCCAAACGTAACATGAATTTCATTATAATTTCGTAAAATAAACAACTTATTCTCCTTTAAATTACTTATTTTTTCCATGAGATAATAATTATCAGAATAATTTTTTTTTTTTTTAATTATCAGAATAATTCTTGGTAGCAACAATATTTCATATTCTTAGACTGATTTTGAACAAAGATATTGCTGAGGAAAGAGAGATCTTCAGATTTTGGGACCACTCTCCTCTTGGTCTTGGGGATGGCTTTTTGACGTCGGCTTACTTGCTGGCCACACACCACACCGTCTACAATTTTGCATTCTCTCAGTAGCCGCCACAACCTTTTAAAGTCTTCTTCCTAGCTAATTACCTTCACTATTTAATCACGTGCCTTTTTCTCTTCTCCGTCACGTGCCAATTCCATAAGATGTGCAACATTTATATCTTATGTTAGACGTGTGTATATATCTCTATGTTAGTATTGAGAAGATATTCTACCCAATGTGAAAAAATGAGGAAAGTCGTATTATTGCTTAAAGGATCAAGTTGGTGTATATAAAAAGAAAATGACTTCAGCTGTAGATTTGTGTTGACGGCTCACAATTATGTGTGGACTGCCAGAAGAAAAAAAAAAAGGAAATTATATATTTTAAGAAAAACGGCATTGAATATAAATATGTATTTTTGAAACATCAACTATATTTTCACTGCAATAGTTTAGTCATTTTATAACTCATACGTACAGTTTTCTCACAAGGTACAGATCATGAAAATTTCACCCAAAGAAAAAATCATTTTTTCAATCATAAGTATCATACTATAAAAATGAAATGTAATTGTTTTTACTAATGACGTTTTAGTAATTATTGATGTATCCTACATAAAACTCAATGAATAATTTTTAGGTTTACCCCTAGGGATGAACCTTTCTCATTCACCCCTTTTTATTAACCAATCAAAATTATTTTGTAGGAACCACCAATTTAGTTAAATCATTTACTACATCAAACAAATTAAAATTAATTAGGTGAGTATTATGTTTTGCACATATAATTAGCTTACTAACATCCCATGATTGGAACTTAGGTGAGTAGCAAATTGTTGTTCATTGTGGACAAAAATGCCCTTAATTAATTTATAATAGAAAGTGGTTAAAAAAATTATATGGTAAATCTAAAATTCCTAAAAATCTGTTGTCAATCAACGTATTCTAATTTTGGAAAAATGCATTTAAATCTTTGTTGTTTGTGAAAAAGGAGATTTGTGATGCAAAAAAAAATATTAATTGGGTTAGCAACTAGTTATCAATTGAAATGTATATATAGTTAACTATTTTCAAAGAATAGTTGTCTACTCTACGGATTTTATAAAATAGTTGACTATTTACTAACCTAGTTAACTATTTTCAAAAAACATATTCAATTGATCTCAAAACATATATGTCACACTATTTTGTAACTTTACAAAATCATAGTGAACTATTTTTTAGAAAATAGTTACCATTTTGAAACTATAGTCAACTATTTTTCGAGCATAACATGATAGAGTTGACTAAATAGTTTACCAATTTACAAAAGCATAGTGAACTATTTTTTAGAAAATAGTTACCAATTTGAAAATATAGTCAACTATTTTTTGAGCATAACATGATATAGTTGACTACATAGTTTACCAATTTACAAAAGCATAGTGAACTATTTTTTAGAAAATAGTTACCAATTTGAAAATATAGTCAACTATTTTTCGAGCATAACATGATATAGTTGACTACATAGTTTACCAATTTACAAAAGCATAGTGAACTATCTTTATAAAATATTTGCCAATTTGAAAATATAGTCAACTATTTTTCGAGCATAACATGATATAGTTGACTACATAGCTTACCGTAAAAAGACATGGTTACATTTTGTCTATAGTTTGCATACTAGATAAAATTACAAACATAGTTAACTATTATTATAAACATAGTTACCTATTTTAATTAAAAATAATAATATATATAGTTAACTAACATAAAAAACATATTTACCTATTTTGATTTTCGAACATATTTAACTATATCGTTCTCCATCGAACACCATCTTAATTCATGATTGGAGATTATAATCTATGGTAGCGAGTCAAGAACAAAATATAAATCCATGGGTGGAGATTTTATCCATGACAACAACTTAAGATTGTATAATTACGAAATTGAATTTAAAGAGGAAGGAGAAGAAGAAGAAGTAGAAGAATAAGGAGGAATAATAGATAATTCAAAAGTCGTGCATCTCACGCGTTTCTCTCCCGCTAGCGATTTTGAAGAAACTTTCACCACCACCGTTCATCGGCGCCGGCGAGGCGTATCTCGTCGGTGTCACCCTCTTTTCCTTTCTCTCGACGTCGCCTGCTCTTGCCTCGTCGTGCGCTCTTGCGATGACTGTTTCAAGCTCTCTCTTAACTGGTCCACCGTTACTCGCCGCCGAACCAGATCCACCGTCGCCGAGGGCTCTGCTTCTGCATGCGGTCAAGCAGTCGGTGCCGGAGCGAGATCTCTTTCCCTATTATCCAAAGTTATCACCGAAGGTTGTTGGTCAATCGGTGAAACCCTACATACCGGTGACCTTTGTGGATCCGGTGTGGTCATTGAAGTGCTCGTTAAAACCGTTCTCCTCCAAATAGAGCCTGGAGCAAGTCTCAACCGCCGGTTCTCTCACGAAGATTTCAACCAAACCGGCGGAAGTAGAAGGCATGGTGAGCCGGGGACTTTTGGCCGGAGTTCTTCTCTCCGGCAAGACAATCCACCGTCTGCTAAACCATGAGGTGATGGGCTTAATGGGCCACTGCTGTTGGGCTTGGCCCAATCCGTGTAGATACTGCCGAATCTTAGCCCACTGGAGAAAAGCCCACCAGTTGTTTATGTTTATCAACGGTCGTCGCAGCACGACATTATCAGCTCCCTGGGGAGATTCCAAAAGTTTTCTGGGTTCTTTAAAAACCCTGCAATATCGACAATCTGCTACAGGTCTGATTTGTTATATCCTCCTTCCACTTTCTTAGCCATACGAGAAAGCAGTGATAGCTTTAGATGTGTTTTAGGACTCATGTCTAGATTTGAATTTGTTGGATTAGTTTGGTTAGATTCTCAGTGGAACCGTGCTAGGTTGTTAAAATCGTGTGCATTTACTTCCTTTTTTGAGGACAGATTTACACGTACCTCTCTTCTCTCTATGAGAGACGTTTGGATTCCGGTTTCAAAACCAAGGAAAATCTCTGCCTTTATGGGGAGAGTAACTTTAAGCTATATGTATTTGGTCTTTACCAATCGAGCTATGAATGATCATGTGCTGATCACGGGTCTAAAGAAAGCTAGAGTAATGAATTTCCCTCTCCAATTCGCAACAATCCAATGTCTCGTGGACTGGGATGTGATTGTTGGTCTTTCGGTGGTCGGATGTTTAGTGACGAAGGCTTCAGGCAAAGTTATATGTTGTTCGATCTTGTTTTCGAATATCAACTTTGGCTCCCTAGCTATCATGGAGGAGTTGCCAACCAAGCCTTGGAATTCCTTCTTTATCTTGTTTTTATTATGCTTAAATCCCTTATGTTGCTTTTCCTTTGTGGATGATGGGTCTAGAGGATGTTTAATTCCCTTTAGTTGTAATCTGAACTTTAAGTATTGAATGAAAAGAATGTGTTGAACAAAAAAAACAGAAGAAAAAAAATTATCAATTAAGAAGAAGAAAAAGAGCATCATCGATTAAGAAGAAGAAGAAGAAGAAGAAAGAAAAAAGAAAAAAGGAACGGCGATGAGTTTATGAGATTATGCCATTAGGGTAATAATTGTTTAGTTTTTATTTTTATTTTTTCTAGATAAATGTTGAGAAATAGATTAAGGGTAAAATAGGAAGTTTGGGTCTGCTAAATGTTGGTTACCTAATTATGGTTTACACAATGTTATATGTTTAATTATTGGTGTAAAGAGTAATATTCATGCTAATTTCCCTTTTAATTAATACTTTATTATCTAACTAAACAAATTAGATAGATCCTAAACCCCAAACTCAAACCCTAAACCCCAATTAGTTATACCATAATTTAGGAATAGTTAACCCAAAATAAATTCTAAAACCCAAACTCAAACCCTAAATCCCAAAGCTATACTCTAATGTGAAAATAGTTAACTCAAAATAAACCTAAACCCCAAAACTATACCCTAATTTGGGAATAGTTAACCCAAACCTAAAAATTTAAACTACAAATCCATTGATAATCAATTTTTGTAGTTAATTTTTTTGGGTTTGGGCTAACTAATCCCAAATTAGGGCGTAGGGTTTGGATTTAGGGTTTAGGAAATTCCTCTAATATTAATTATTTTTATTTGTTTCGTTAGATAATAGAATATTAATTGTTTTATTTTGTCTGATGTAGTAAATGATTTAATTAAATTGGTGGTCCCTACAACTCAATTTTAATTGATTAATAAAAAAGGAGTGAATGAGAGAGATTCACCCCTAGGAGTGAACCCAATAATTGTTCAAACTCAATATACATATCTCCCACTTTGTTTATATATTTTTGTTTTTTGCAAAAGCTTTCAAGAGCTACATATTAAATGTTTTTTTGTAAGATATGAATGTTTCTTTTAGTCAGGATGTATATGATGTATGGAGATTGAGATTCCGCAGACTCAATGCTCCCTATATGGGGTTTGGAACATGGGAATATCCAAATGCAGCTGAAAACGACCTAACCCTTCTTATGGCTCAGCAAATTGTTTATGACTTGTGGAGACAAAAGAATGATAGGATTTTCAACAACACTCGTCTCTCGGCGGAGTTACTGTTTTAAAAAATTGTGGATAGAAGAGTCTGAAACTTTTGCCTTGCTCGTAGAGATAGGCCAGCTTTCTCGGAGTCTCTTTCATTGTGGTTTAGAGGTACTTGACCTCTTTTGTAATCTATTTTTCTTTTATTTTCCTTCATGGTTTATGACCGAAGGTATGTAATTTTCTTTCTTATCTTTATGTAACCAGCTCCTAAATGAAATACAACCAGAAACTAAAAAAAAAAAAAAATTCATGTCCTAAAACTTCAATTTCAACGGTACAACTAAAACTAAATAAGTCTTAGAGCATGTGCAATGGTCACACTCTCATGAATGTCTAAAAATTAATATATTTAATTGCAAAAAAAAAATTAGACACAACTGCCCTGAAAAATAAATAGTTCACACTTAAGAGGATCACTGTTTTATTTTGTAATCAGAATTGAGTCGTGAACAGAGGAGAGGGATATAAAGCTGTAGAAGACATGGTGTTGCTGACGTGTTGCAGAGTAAGGATACGATTTTGTCTGGATAATGGCATAACGGGATCCGTACAATTAATAATGCAATTTCCAATAATTAACTAAGGTGTTTGGACATATTTAGTGGTGGGTTATCATCACTTAGCATATATTTTAACAAACAATTAACTTTTCAATGAAAACCATCCCTTAATGTCCACCTTAAACTCAAAGTCTAGCTCACAACCAATAATGTTACGCCACGTGGTTTTCGAATAAATCAATTAATTTTAAATGTCTTCTTTTGAACCCCAAGGAAGGCTTTCACACACACTAGAACCTTTTATTTCCCATATACATGCCCTATAGACATAGTTCTTAAAAAGTAATATTACTTGGATTATCCATTTTATAGTATAGTACCAAAGTCATTATTATATATCTTTTAAAAATGTTTTATGATGTGTTGATTTTGTTTGTTTGTGCCATATCTTGGGTTAAATACTAAACATGGTGGAACCAATCATGAGCTTCGTCGTCGAAATATTAATATTCAAGTGAATCTATGTGTTATAATTATATGCTTCCATTGAGGAAATCACTCAATCTATAGTGTGAAAACAACTTCAATTATTTTATGTTTATAGTATACTCCCACCGACGAATTATTTATGTTCTTTAAATAAATCATAAATTATTTCCATCCAATTTATGAATAATCTACAAAAATATCATTACAATTCCAAGAGTAAAACAAAACCAATCAAGTAATCAGCGATTTGTTAAAACGCCAAGATATATGATCAAGCTTGGCATAAAAAAGCCGATCACATATCCTAATAAAATATCGTAACACACATTCCTTTTCTTTTCTTTGATTATTCCCTTAAAACAAATTCCTTTCACACGTATACGTAGTGTTTCGTGATTAACGATTTCTAAAAAAATTAATCTATGTTTTAGAAGCTGCCATTATTGTTGAACTGTTGTTGTTGCTGCTGCAAGAACCAGAAGTCTTCATCAGTTTCTCCAATGTTCCATAAACTGTCCGAAGAAGAAGTAGCTCCATTAATATTTTCAAACCAATTTAGGTTACTCTGTTGCTCTTGCATAGCCGTTAGATCTTCTTCAAGTAATCCAGAATAATCAAAATAATTTTCCGGTAACATTTCTGGACCGACCATATCTTGATCCGGATAATAACTATTCCCCATTTGACCCGGAAAGTATTCCGGGTTCGGGTTCGGGTTTGGAGCGCTATAGTACTCCGTCAAGTCCGACGCCGGAGACACTGCCACGCTGGAGTTTTCCGGCGTGATATAGTCGTTGTTGCTTATTACACCAAATTGTTGTCCCACGTTGTTATTGTTGTAATCATACGTCATGAATTGATTGTTGTTAGAGGTTGTGATGCAAGATGACGTAGCGGCTGATCCTGTCGTGGTGGCGGTGGTGGTGGTGGCTGCCGCTGAGGCCGAGGCCGAGGCGGATTGGATCCTTTCGATGAGCCGAGGCATCCATAAGTATTTCATTGTGTCTTTGAATTGTTGGCTGTTCACATCGCATTTTAGCTGTTTTGCATGTTTTTGCACTCGTGTTCTCCAGTAGTTCTTGATCTCGTTGTCTGTTCGTCCAGGTAAATATTGTGCTATCTTCGACCATCTGTTTACCACAAAATACAAAAACTAAATAAATTATTCAATTATATAAAAACATATAGCTAATTAGCTATAATGAAAAATACAAATAAATTATTATTTTTGAGTATGATACATGTAGTGATATGTATAGTTGTATATACATCAATTTAATTATACAACACCACAATATGTTTTTTTTTTTGAAAAGAACACCACATAATATGTTATTCGATCCATTTTTATGTATTTTCTACTAATTTCACGAAAAGTGTAAAGAAATCTAGCAGAACGGTTTTAAAAAAAAAACTGAAGAAATATAACAATACATATTATATTATTTAAAAATGAACGTAACATACCGATTGCCCCAACGGGAATGAAGCTCAAGTATCAAGAGTTGTTCTTCGAGGGTGATGTTTCCACGGCGGACGTCAGGGCGGAGATAATTTAACCACCGTAGTCTACAGCTTTTACCGGTGCGTTGGAGTCCTGTTTCATTGGTAAAAGTTTAATTAATATGATGATTATCGTTCGGTCATGTATACGTATAGTATGATCATTTTACACGGAAGATACTCATTATAAAAAATGTTTCGTATTTGGTAAAGTTATATCATTTCCACAACAAAATAAAAAATGGACCGTACTATGATGCAATATGCAAATTGTATCCTAAAGGGTCTTTATCTTCTGCAAGCTTTCTTCCATTGAGTTAGTGCTCTTCCCTTATAGATGATGATCATTAATTCTCTCTTCTTCTTTTTTTGCACCCTTTTCTAATAACGAAATCTTGAAATTTTATTCAATATTGAGATGGTTAATAATTGAATCCATTACGAAAAGCTTCCATCAATACTTTATTTATTCGAATGAAATTATTTTTCGAAATTAGAAGAAGAGAAAGAGAAAGAAACATGAGAGGTTTGCACTTTTTGTTTCATACCTATGAAGGGTCTTTTCATTATGCATATAAGGGAAAAAAACCATTTCCGATTTTAAAAGAAAATAAATAAAACATCTTTAAAATTAGTAAAGGTGGGCAAATTTAAAAGAAAAAAAAAACACAATCACACATGGTGATTGAAACATGAAAGGGATTGAACAAAAAGTAATAAATCAATTATGTTATGCGAATTGTTCTTTGGCTTTTTTGCCAGAAAGATGCATATAGAATACAACATACATATATATATATATATATATACAACTATGTATGTGTATGAAAATATATAATATCATACCGGCGCAACGAGAAAGAGAGTTCCATCGTCCTTCTCCATGGGTAGCAATGTAATTTATGAGCTTAAAATCTTCTTCTTCGGTCCATGGACCTCTCTTTAGGTCCATCTCATCTTCCATGTTGTTGTTCTTCAAGCTTCTTCCTTTTTCATCCATTGATGCACACAAAAGAGACCCACAAAGAAATTCTTGAGCAAAAAGATTGAGACTTTCTACCTTTTTCTATGTGGTTTTGTGAAGAGAGAGAGATTGAGAGAGATAAACTGATATTTTTTGGCGTTATGTGTAGATAGAGAAAGGATGAGTTTAGAATGCACAAGAAAAAGAGAAGTTGTGGGTTTTATAGAAGAAAAAAGATGATAGTTTTCAATTTTTCCTTTTATTTTTTTTAATTATTTGGAACATGTGCGATGAAGGGAATAGATAGCCGTAATATAGGAACAGTGTGTTTATTGATTTAATTATTTATATTAACTTTTAAACTTTTGTAATCCTCATTTCTGCTTGTAAACTTTTTTTTTTAAAAGTTGGATGCTTTCTTTAAGTTTTTAAATACATGAGGTATGAGAAAACTATCGAATACGAGTATTCCACTGGCTCAACAAATAATCTTAAAGGGAAATAACTCATTCTTTTCAAATTCTACGTTTATTCTCCAAATTTACATTTATTCACGACAAAATACTTTTCTTTTGTAAAACCAAACGGCACACATTCTCTATAATATGAATTCCGATTACAGGATAACGACGATGCTAACATAAACCACTAGCCTATAAATCACGGTTAAACCAAATCATTTATTTATCAAAAAAAACAAAATCATTGTTTATTATCAAAAAGGTTTATCATGAAATTGTATCTGAAATTTGTTACATAATATTGATGTTGTAATTTCTCTTTTGATTTGCGTAACTGACTTTTTCGTTTCAATAAGAATATATGATGAACTTTTTTAATTTATCCACAAATAAAATAGTTACTAATGATTCATAATTTCACAATATTTAAAATAATAAGGAAGAGCCATGATATAAATATAAATTAGTAAATACAGAAATATATAAAATATTATCTTTCATAAGATACCACAAAAAAAATATGAAGGCTTTAGTGAATAGTATCTCGATGTCCTCTATATACATTGTTAACTCGTTAATAAGTACTTGGTTCGTTTTGTTATTTCAGAATATTTTTTTAAAAATTAGTAAACTTTTTTTTTTTTAATCCCAGACCTATGGAAAAACTCAGATTAATCTTTGGGAGAGGTGCAGTCCATGGATAGACCCTCTCTACGGTTATTCAAATGGGCGAAAGCAAAAGCCCATATCCGTGTGGCCAACTGAAAATTGTTAATAATTCAATGTTTGAGGGGAATCGATCCATGGTCTAGACCAATATGACAACTCTTCTTCAAGTAGAAACTACCGGACCACTACCACCTGGTTAAATTAGTAAACTTTGCTATTCACTTCTTTTCTTCTATGTGGTAATAGTACTACTATGTTTTTATTGTTTGATATTTTTATGGGTTAATTTGTCTAATAGCAAAGAAAAAAACTATAACTTAAAAACTAACCAAAAAAAGGGAGATGTGACAAAATCTTAGTCATTGAATTTAGGGGTTTTAGTTAGTTTTTAAGTTATAATTTTTTTCTTGGTTATTAGGCCTAATTTTCCTATTTTTATTTACAGATAATAATAAAACTAATAGTTATTTGATTCTTCTACTGTCAATAAAAAACCTTCATTTGAGATATGTTCCGAACGTGTTTTAATTTTTTTTTTTTTTTTGCATTTACTTGATTTTGTGCAAAATCACGCTCTCGTCTTTAGTCAATATAATCAGTTAGCATTAAATACTAATAGTATTCTAGAAGTAGAGAAAGATGCCGTCCAGTTAAAATGACTTCGGAAGGAACAATTAATAATAAAGAGTTAATTATCACTTGCCACTTAATTAAGCACTGAGTTTTAATAGTTGACCCGCTGACTTTCCATTCTCTGTGTATGTAATAACTCTGTTTCCGTTTTCTGATTTCTAGTATTGGTAACTAATTTGTATTTTGATTTCATTTTATGGGTTTGTCAAAATTTCAAACAAGTTGCCAACAATAAAAAATAATTGCCTTTGTTTTTCCTTTTTTAATTTCTCCACTTCCCCCTTATTTTTTCCAGTTCTTTCCTGCCATAAAAGTCCAAATTCATTTACCCAACAAGCATGACATATTTTGTTTTATGGTCATCAAATTGTTTTGAACTGAAGGTTAGACAAGCTCCAGGGTTTATAGTAGTCATTAGTCATATTATAGTGGCGAATGCAAAATCATTTTTCATGGGGGGCACTAACCCAATTTCTAAAAAAAATTTAGGGGCATCTAACCAATTACTTAAAGAAATTTAAGGAAAAAAAAATTCATTGTGGGCATATGCCCCTCATGGTAATGCTCTAGCTTCGCCACTCATATACTATATATACTCTAAAAAATAATATCCTCAAAGATGAATATTTTAGAGTGTTGTGTTAATATCAATTATTCTGTTAACTGCTAGAGTTTCAAAACTTACGTATGAAAGGTAAAAAAATTTTAACCATAGATAGTTGTCCAGTGAATGTAAGAGACCACTTATTTTTGACATTGAAATAAGTATATAATTTGATATCGTGAATATCGGTATGATCTTAAGTTGTTTAGATTAGGTTGTTACGTCCTGTCGAATTTTTTTTCTCAGTCTGGAAATATCAAAAAGACAAATTGATATATGTATAACTTAGATATAATAGTGAACTTTGGTATAATCTCACTTATATACTTGAAAGTTGAAAGCTCTCAAGCCTTCATGCACGATTTCAACTGGATGAATACTCGCATTTCTTAAAACTAAAAAAAAAAGACATATTCATGCATTATATACATATTATCCGCCTGCCCATAGGATCAAGATTAATATACCCCAGATAATATCTAAAAACTTATAAAAAGTTTTATTACTGTGTCATATATATATATATATATATATATACAAGCCATGTTTTTGATGCAGCATATTGGCATGCATGCATTTTGAAGTATGAACACATGATGGAGATTGTTATAAATTTTCGATAGTTTTTAGAAATAGATGATGTTTTTCAGATAAATTTAGAGCATTGTTTCTCTCTTGATTCCTTTAGTGAATACTCTAACCATGAGGTATAGTTGTTTGGTAACTATAAACTTTAAAGGTTTCAAATAAATTTTTATTTTTAACTTTTAACCCGAAGTGTTCGAATATTCGAACTAAACTATTTTGGGCATCCTGCCGATTGATTTTTGTTTGTTAATGTGATAGTAGAAAACCGCTTCTTTGTTAATGCAACCGATATATTTGATTGACTTTTTCTTTAACTATATTTCACTGTATCATGAATTTCCAACAAACGTATAACGTAAAACACAAATTAATCGAAATTATTAAATATAGGACCACTCTCTAAAATACCCCACGCTCAAAGCAACTACACTAATTGTTGTGGTTAATTAAATAGTATCATTCACTACGCCTTTTTTTTGTGTGTGCACTTAAATGTAAAACTTAACCTACTACTAAACGACGCCGAACTATAATTAATGTATGCATCAGCTTGTCAACTCGACATTGTTAGCAATATATCAACTTATTTTGTTTATCATTAAGCTCAATGTTTAGTTTTTCTGGGATAAAGAATTAAGCTCAATGTCAATGCTGAGGACATAACAAGCGATTTATGAAATCTTGCTCGTGAGAAATTCAAATTGATCATGGATACTATGTATTTAACTTGTATCGTGATGCACTATATATATATATATATATATATATATATATATTGAAAACCACTAAACTATGCACCAATTATTATCTCTAATGTAAATTATATTATTCTCCATTATCACAAAAATGCATAATACAAATAAGAGAATATATCTACAGTCTACATTACATATACACATGCACATTCTGCTTTTGATGATGAGTTTTATATTGACAGGAAGACATCTAAATATATATTGCAATTAAAATATAATCTTTAGATGGCTCGGACATCACGTGTTGTCACTATAAAGTGAGTGAAGTGTAAATGACTTGATACACACTCACAATTAAAAACACACAAGATATGCTGTAATATATAGATACATGTATATGTAGCAAAAGAATTTCTTAGCTTCACACATGTCTTTCTTTTGGGTAACCACAACGTTATATAAAACTAGCGTTCAAAACTTTCATAAATAGAATAAATATGTTCGATTGACAAAAATATATATATATATATATATATATGTTCTTTTCAGACACAACCAAATACCTTTAGAGGAAATTTGTAAAAATATTCTCAAAGTCTTTTTTATTTTGAAAACTAACCCCTATTTTAAATTTTTTGAAAAATAACCTTTTCTATTTTAAAATAACCATTTTAAACGAAAATGCTTTCATTAAAATCAAAAATTTAATAATTAAAATCTCAAATAAAAATATCTTTTTTAAGTTAAAAATAAAAGTAAAAAATAAAAAAATCCCTAGAATACTACCTTTTTTGAAAACTCTAAAAATACATTTTTGAATAGTTCCAAAAATAACACAAATACAAAAATTGATTTTTAATGGATTTGTAGTCTAAAATTTTTGGGTTTGGGTTAAATATTCCAAATTAGGGTATAGTTTTTTAAGGGGATAGGGTTTGGATTTGGGGTTTAGGGTTTAGTTTTACATGTTGAAATTTTATTTTCATTTAACCTAAATTAAATTAGTTACAAATTCTCAAACTTTTAAAATCAAACTATCTAAATTCAATCAATTTTTGAAAATCTTTTTAAAAAGAGAATCTTTTAATTATCAGAATAATTTTTTTTATTTATTAAACAAAAGGTTAGTTTTCAAACTTTTCAAAGCAAGGGTTAGTTTTCAAATTTTATAATATTTTTGAAATATTAAACCAATCTTCCCATAAATTTACCTTTAATTTCCTAATTTTAATTAAAGTATCCAAAACTATAATATATTTTTTGTTAATTTAAAACTCAAAAATAGTTTTTTTTTTTAAATCTTAGAAATTATGGGTCTTACCTAAAATAATCTCTTCGGATTAAGGATAAAAACATGTTTAAATTTCCTCTTCGTTTCTAGCAGTTCTCAAACCTAGGACCGATCTTGCCTAAAATAGTTTACCATTTCTATTTAAATAATTTTTGTAAGTTTCAAAAGTTTGGAAAAAACGATGAAAACATGAACGCAAACGATAAACTTCATAGCTAGCTTAGATCTTTGATATGTTTAGACCGGTCCTAAAAAACTTTAAATAGTTTAACACCCAATGTGAAACCTCAAATCTATATATCACTATTACCAACTCACATCTACAATTCACTATTACGGCAATTCATTAGCATAGGCCTCTAGGTAGGTTTGGAAAAGTGCATCAAAGCTCAAGTTTTGTTCTTGTCCCGGAATCGGGGTAAATCGAAATGGGAAACTGTAAACAACTTTTAAAAACTGTAAAGTAATTTTATTTTTATAAAGAAAAATCGTAGCCAATACATTGGGCATATCTGACACGTGGCCACGTACCTCTAGGATAAATCTTTTTCTTCCAAGACTTGTAAGCTTTGAACTCTAATTATGATTGGTTGGTCTTGGTCGATATCATAATCTGATATTAACGAAACATAATTAAATTAATGGAGGTAATAATGTATACTTGGTTTTCATAAGTTATGTGATTAGGCCAAATTGTGAAACAATAAACAATGTGCCAAAGATTATATGTGGGCATCATTAGTAGGCACCGCACAAATCCAAAGGAACCAGCCAGAGCCACATACGCACAGGCTCACATACATCCATGTATATATGTATTTGTCTTGAAGTATAATATTATACTCCCTCCGTTCCAATATGTAAGTAGTTTTTCGCTAAAAGCACGGTGTTTAAGAAAAAATATCATTTAATATACATAATAAATATAATTTAATCAAACCTAAAAAAGATTACAGAATATTACTGGTCACACAATATTCAATAAAGATGAAAAGTACCTAGGATTCTCATAACAACTTATATTTTGAAACAAAAATAAACACCCAAAACAACTTATATTTTGGAACGGAGGGAGTATTTTACTTTTTCAAGTTAATTGATTATCGCCGCAATATAATGTTATATGGTCAAGAATGTTACAAACGAGTCCTACAAACTGAAACCTAGTAAAGAATAGTATGTTGTTTTTCTTTACAAGAAAGATTTGAGCATTTCAATATATTATACGGAACCAATGTGAACAGATAAAACTGCAATTTTTGAAAAAGCATGGGGTCATATATTATTATTTATATGTATAAAGAGATATAATATATGCAAGATGTAAAATTCTCAAATCTATTCTACTAACAACAATAGCATTGAAATGTATTAATCTATGTATATAATACGTATCTTAAAAGTGATATAGGCCATGCAAGTTTTTTTTTTTTTTTCAGCAAGGCCATGTAAGATTTAAAATTCTCAAATCCATACTACTAACAACAACTGCATCGAAATGTATAATACATATTCTAATCGTTTCCGTCAAGGAATTAAAAATTAGGATATGAAAACAAAAAAAATATATATCAGACGATAAAACGGTACGGTGAAAATTTAAAACACTAACATTTCTTTGTTAAATGGTTAATAGGTCAACATGGTCCATCGAAAGAATATTATTACCACTGCTATGACTATTCGCCAAAAGATAATCATATGCTTTTAATTTCTATCATCTTTTTTTTTTATAACACCACCAAAATTTTCATCATGATCTAAAACAACTTAACAGTATTTTTAACATAATCGATCTAACAATGAATACACTTGTAAAAACATTCAAATAAACTACATTTTGGTCCCGGGATTACAATCATATTTTTTATCATCCCGTTAATTTTTTTTAATATTTTAATCATGCCATTTTAAGTACTTTCTCATTCTTTTTAGACTATTCAATTTATATTGTTTTAATATAGAGGTTAGATAACAAAGTTTATCAAATATATTAGAGTTAGAAAATGAAACCACGGAATGCAATTTGAAGATTACGAATCTCACATTCTTAATTAATACATAACTTTATGTCTTACTTTATACAAAAGTTTTAAACACACGGACCAACAAGCCATCAAAGTTTCACTAATTATCCTTATAAAATAGGTTTTGGTAGTCCAAAGTTCCAAATCTTGAATATGCTTACGTGTGTTGGTTAATACGAGGGCATGTGTTTTCAGGACCACTTTCGCAAATCATTTTACCCATAACATACAAAACTTATCCTATTAAAAGTAATATACTATAACAAAGCATGAATATGGTTTAGAAGATAAGATTAATCTGAAAATGATTACACTAAAAAATGCATATCAAAATGACGACATCAATGATGATATCGTTCCAGAAATGTATAGAAACTCATTAAAATATTGTTAAGTGCTTTTAGATCGTCCTTGCTTTTGATTCTAAAAAAATTTATGTCCGATGACTCCAATCTAACTTCGGCTAATACAATCGCTTAATTGGTATAGAAATTAGTATTTAAATTTCCCGGTTCTGAATTGTTGACCTTACGTTTGGATATTAAAACTAATGTATTATATGCAGTTTCAATCAATCATATGGACTCTCTGATTGTTTGGGTTTTTTTTTTCTTTTTAAAATTTTAGTAATATGTTTTTCTTAACATCTCTGAGATTTATAAAGTTATGTCTGAATGAGACAGGCGAAAGTGTTTTCAAGTCTAGGTTCAATGGCCCTTTAAATACAAAGTCCTCCCTGAACAACGACAGCCCCTTTGAGTTCCATTTCTTATATATTTGAACAAATACGCAAATAAATAAAATGATAGAAAATATTGGTTAAACTACAAATTGATGATAGGACTAGTAGTAGAACATTAGGATCGAACACTTTCATTTGTAAGTTCTCAGAACTTTCGACTAATATTTGTCGAATGAATGATATCTTTATGCAACGATGACTGGTTTAGTGGTTTGCTATATATATTTTAAAAATTCATAGTATTCACAACAAGGTTTTTTCGTATTACTAAGACTAACTTTCTAATAAGTCAAATTACCTCTACAACATTTTTTTTTTTTTTTTTTAAATATTACCTCTACATCTTCAGGTTAAAACATGCATGTTTAATCTTGTACAGTTTTTCTTCTTCGCGATGGCTCTTAAAGAAAAGATAGACATCGATCATATTCATCAATGTAGATAGTCAAAGGGATTTGACATTCTTTATATGTACATCAAGTTTAGACTTTAGTACAATTCAGAATATCAGAATATATCATTTCATACATGCCTTCAATTCGATTTGTATTATTTCCTGGAAAAATGCAGAATGAGATTACATATATTCACTGACTCCCATGGTAGTTAGATCACATCACTTTTTCCATCGCAATATATTTGATACTTTAGTTTCCTGTTTTGGATGTATATTCGCAATAATTTTGGAAAATGATTTGAAAAAAAGAAATTAATTATAAACATTCGCTAGTCAAGCTTATAAATATCGGAGTATGACTCAATTGGATTAAAGGCCGCAAAATAAGAAGTATAATTAACATGCTTAATTTGGAATAGACAATTGTGTTGAAAAAATGGTACGTAGGATGCAGGGAAGTAAAATTCCATTATAAATTGATTTGAAGTGGACTAAATAAACGACTCATTTTGACAATTATATTACTTACTTTGAACAACTACTTACTTCTTATTTCTTTTACATTTTATTATTGTTATTTTAATTACACCACTATCCGCGGATTCACATTCCGATTTATTTTCAAGTCCGGTTGCTCTACAATCCATTCCAATTATTTGTTTTCTTGTTATATATAAGTATATACAACAATATTATAAAGAAATGAATTCTCACATGTTTATGAGCGCGCACAGAGATTACAGAAAATGAAAAAAATCTAATTATGAACAATCTTTTAACGAATCACTTACGGAGAACAAATTGTTACATTGAACCTTTTTTTTATTATTGAATTTGCTTTCAGATAGTACAATAATTTGATGCTTGAAAGAGAATACCTTTTTTGTTTGTTCAGAATGCATGTAGGCAGGAGCAAATCTAGAAGTAAATTTTAGTGGGTGCACAATATAAATTGATTAATTTGTGGGTGCATTGTAGCTTACAACTTAACAAAATTATATTGTTTAGTGATTATGTTTTTATTTTACTTACTAAATAACAAAAAATAAAAAAAATTAGTGGATGCACATGCACCCATAGCCACCTCGAAATACATAAGAAATACATCTCCAACAGAAAGAAGGTTCTTCATGTTGAACCGTGCAAGAGAGGGAAACATGTTTTTAGATTCCCATTCCTTTGAACCAACAAAAGTGTCGAAATGTTCTTTACAAATGGTTTTTATCTTTTTAAGAGTTTCGCGATTAGTTGACAAAATAGTGGTAATGTGTGTAAAAAGAAGTTACATAAAATTTTTTTTTTTTGAATAACCAATGTGTATATTTGTGTTCAACTCATGCTGAATATTTGTTATTAGTGCATGTATATATATGAGGAAAAACTGCATGCAGATGTATAGTAGTCTACGTACATATTCTGTCGTCGTATTTTATGAGCCATCACGATAAACGGATATATATATATATATATATATATATATATATATGTATATTATGAATTCGGGTGAATCTTGGAAGAACTATTAAAACGTTGAACAAATAATAAACTAATTGAGGTGAGTTTTTTGTTGTTTAGGGTTTTATAATCATTAGTAGTGGGAATGAAATATTATAAATTCTGAAGATATCTTTATACAAACCCCCAAATCACATACATTTAAAAATATTTTTAAAAAAAATAATATATATATATATCATTTCATCCTCCAATATACATTAATTCGAGTAGGAACACTTAACAGCACACACTAATTACTATAATAGTATATATATGTACCGTGTATGCTTGTCGAAAATGTACATTTTGATGATCTCCATAGCTAATTGACATATTAATTTTTTCCTGATCAGTAAAGCATCCATATGCCAATATTGGATCAAGAGACCTTTAAATCTTACAAATACAGATGGTCGGAACAATATGTTGCTCCTTTATTTGTTGAGGTCATCGGATCAGGCTAATAGTAAAGACTAAAGAGTTGGTATATATGTATTACGTAGAACATGTATTTGTGAAATTTCTTGTTGGAAGCTTCTAATCCTAATTAATCTGATATTAGTTTTCATGATTTATTATATGAATTTATTGACCCACGTTTCTAGTGAAAGCTATAATTAAAGAGAAGACGGATCGGAATGTTAATGTAAATGTGAAAGCAAATATGTTAGATATAAAATATGAAAGAAAACCAAGCTATTAGGGAACATAAAGTAGTATTTAGGATTATAAGAAGCTTCAAACTTATATTATAAGCAATTTGGTTTCTTCCAAAGTGGAGAACACAAGTGCTTTGTTAATTATTATTACTTTTTCTCATCTTTTCTCTCTATGCTTCACAAAGGAAACATGCTGTTTGTTTAAAGACAAACATTTTTGTCGTTAAACCCATTTTTTTGTCATTTTAAATTGCTTTAATTATTTCGCTTCTTTTTGTACATTACAGAAAAAAATTTCCCCATTGAAAAAGTGATATCTTATTTAAGATGGTTATCAACAAAACTATATATAAGATGGCTTTTTTAACAATGATGATGGAAGTGTGAAAACATCAAATACAATGTACGATTCGTCGTTTTGCCCTCTCTATAGAGCAATTAGTACTATATAATAATTTATCAACTAGTAGCAATTAGCGAACTACAAATTCATTTTCCATTCATGCTTCACCAATGGCGGTGTTAGATTATATTAGTTTGAATTTTAGATAAGCAAATTCGTTCATCCAAGCAATAGAAAAGAAATGTAGTAAACGTCATATCAATTCCTTATTAAGTACATTAGCTCATATAGCTCAAACTTCAATACCAACAATATTGCCATTCGTCTAACATATAGAGCTGATTAATAAACACAAACGCACACGTGGGTTAACTGATACTCGACAATATCCATTTCGGATTGTGAACCTAATAGCAATATTATATTATCCATATCGGATCTTAGAAGAAATCAAATCTCAAAAATTGTTTGTTAGATTTTGACTCGTAACTCGATTTGATTGATATAGAATATTAATTAATTTGACGTGTCTCCCGGTCAAATTAGTCAAATGCTCTACGAGTTAGGGTCACAAGTCACAACACACTCGTGCGTTTGGAGTTTTTATGTCTTTGTTGACAAGTCAACAACGGAAGCTTTGATCAAAGCTCATAAAATGATTAAATTAATGATACTTTACATTATTTTAACTGTAATAAGTAAGTGATTTGTCTAACTAATTCACTTGCTCTTTCATGATGATTAAAATAACATTACCAACATGGTTGAATATGAGATTTTCTACGAGTTTCAAGCTCTTACTTGCGTGATCGTTTACTCGATCGATTATATATGTTTAACGTGAAGTCAAATGTTTGATTTCGTAGATGAATATAAAATGTTGGATTTCTGTCAAGTAGTTATAGAGCCAATAGGTTACTAGTCAAAGATGAGTTTTTAGGTTAGATAGGAAAAATCAATGAGAATCTGCTTTTCATTTAAATACGGAGCATAAAACATATATGTGATGATATGGTAAATGTTTTAGAGTGGATCATTATTTTCCTAAAAGCTACTAGTGGCGAAGACCAAAGAAGTTGTGTGTAATTAGCTATGTGTTCATTAATCCGATAATTAAAAATCAAATTAATGTACTAAGTTTTATTTATTTTTCCGAAGTTATGTAAGATATTTTGTTAATGTGGACTTCACGTGATGAATTGGATTCCGACTTTTTTTTTTTACCGGAAAAAAAAAAGAATTGGATTCCAAAATTACTTCGAAATTCGGAAAACAAAACCTCGTACCGAGAAGAAAAGAAAAAACAATAGAAAATGGAGTGAACAAGTCAAACATAAACTCATGAAGAAGAAGTAAAAAAATATGAATATATATACTTGAGGTCAATGAAATAATAAAACATCGTTATTTCGGTGAAACCCTAATTGGAAGTAGGGGAAGTCGGTAAGAAAGTGAAGTCAAACACCATTTTTTTTGCTGTTCTAATATAGACAAAACATTTGTCAAGTTTCGATTCCTCTACATCGAGAGGCATGGTTGTGAGTTTTGGCCCAACACACTACAAGAAAACAGGCACTATTCAGACGGCCTAAGCCGTCGGAAATCCGTCGGAATAAGGGTGTTTCCGGCGGTTTTATCTTATCGGAAATGATAGATCCGTCGGAAATCCGTCGGAACCTGGTGACGGATTTCCGACAGTTATCGGTTTAACGGAAATACGTCGTAAAGCCGTCGGACCTTTAATTTCCGACAGATTTACGACGTCTTTACGACTTTTCTAGATACCGACGGGATGCCGACGGCTAGTAATGCCGACGGATTTCCGACAGCGGCGGTTGACGACGGATTTCCGACAGCGGCGGTTGACGACGGATTTCCGACAGCGGAAGTCGCCGACGGATTTCCGACAGCGATAGTCGCCGACGGATTTCCGACAGAGATTGACGACTGAATTCCGACGGATTTCCGACATTTGGAATAAATATTTAAAAATTAATTATAATCAATTAAAAATATTTTTTTAAAAAATTAATTAAAAATTAAAATTAAATAAAACTTAAATTTGAAAATATATTAAAATAGTTTGAAAAGTTATTTAAAACTAAAAGGTTTCCATAAAATTTAAACGTCTACTGTTGACGAAAAGTACGGAAGAACTCGTCCATCTTGTCTTGCATCTCACGAATCTTTGCTGCATCTGCTTCGCGTTGTTCCTGAAACCGGTCTGCATCTTCTTTGCGCTTTGCCTCCATTGCCTCAAACCGATCTGCATCTTCTTTGCGCTGTGCCTCCATTGCCTCAAACCGATCTGCATCTTCTTTGCGCTGTGCCTCCATTGCCGCCATCCTCTCGAGAAGCTCCGTGTTTTGTGCCCGCAAACCGCTATCACCGTTAAATCGGAATGAACACACGGAAGAGCTGGAACTGTCCTCCGGAAGACCGAAGACACGACCTTTGTTCTTCGGAGTAACCTACCATATAAAATAAAACTATAAATGTTATAACGTATAAGTATTATAAGTTATTTTAAATTCGTTAATAATTTCAAACATTACTAACCTCATAGGTGAACTCGTTGATCTTCTCGATTGGAACTTCGGTGGCCGGCGGAGTTCCTTCTACGGTGGGTTGGGATAGGAGGTACTGCTGACTGAATTTCTCCACGCTTTCCACGATTTCCCGAGCAAGTGGATCTTGAATTTCACCAGTCTTTCTGTTGGTGTGCGCATCTTTCATCAAATCAAGATTTGACGGACGCGTACCTTTCTTTTGGTACTGTTAGCATTGAAAAGTAAGCAAATAAGTTAACGATTATAAAAATGTTTCAAAATAAAGAAACTTACCAGTTGTAATGCACGAGTCGCCTTGCTCGTCGCTCTGAGGTTATAGGTCGCTGGTCCTTTCCCCTTCCGTTTGCTGTTTCGGTTCGTAGAGTGGGTTTCAGAGCTCGCCTTAGTTTCCTTCCGTTCCCAATACTCAATTAGTTGAGCCCATAACTCGGGCTTGGTTGTCATTTCCCGAGGGATCTTACGATGTTTCCACAGGTCCTTCCACTCGTTCATCTTCCGCGAGTACAATAGAGCAGCCTTGGTGTCGAACTCCCGTCGAATCCTACCGGTCATCTGTCTGTCCCTATTAAAGTCTTGCTGGATATTTTGGAACATTTAATGATTTAGTAAATAAAATGTTAATGTAATAAAACCGCGAATTGTCTAAACTACAAAATTTAGGGATTACCGCAAATTGCCGAAACCAGCTGTCACGGTCGGCATCCGGCATCAACTTGTATTTGGGATACGGTCGGATTAGCATCGTATTAAGCATTGTGTTGATAGAAGTCGATATCCCGTTTCCCGAAAATTGGAACCTAACCAAAATTAAGAACAAATATTTAGAGTACAGTTAAGTAAATCGAAATTTTTTTTAAATAAAACTTACCATGTCATGTCGGGGTGCAAGTCTGGATCTAGGAAAGGCAAACGATCCCTTCCGGGTTGTGATATGAAATCCTGGACGCTCATTACTGTGGGAGCTGAGGTCGTAGGATTAGGAGACGTTCGTTGTGTATCCAAAGAGGGAGTGTCGGGGATCTGGGACTGACTAGAACTCCGACCCCCCCTACTGGAAGCACCGGCTCCAAAAGTCTCCTGAAATCGTTCATAATCCCTACGATTTCCAAGATTTGTACATAAACTTTATATATTTTAACAGATATAAAACTAGTCTGTCAATACAAAATTTTCACTTTATAATCTATATTCGGGATTTAGAGAAATGAGGATTTTGGGATTTGGGGATTTTGAAATTTATGGGTTTTAGGGATTTAGGATTTTAGGGATTTAGCCATTTTGAGATTGATGCATTTTAAGATTGAGGGATTGAGGGATATAGAGATTTAGGAATTTATGGATTTAGCGATTTAGACATTTCGTAATTTAGGGTTTTAGGGTTTAGAGATTTAGGTGTTTAGGAAATGTGAGGATTTTGAAATTTAGGGATTTATGGGTTTTGGGATTTTGGGAATTTGGGAATTTGGGAATTTAGTGTTTTAGGGAAATAAATTTGATTTTATGATGTATTACGTGTTGACCACATTAATGATTTTAAAAAATAAATATTTTTAAAAATTTCGTAATATTAATAATTTTATACATTATTAATATTGATTTTAAATCCCAAATATCCCAAAATAGCAAAATCCCTAAGTTCCTAAATCCCAATAAATCCTTATATTTTTGAAGAAGTATAGCATGTTATAATAAATGTTGTTTTCAACAAATTAGATAATTTTTAAAATTTTAAAATTATAATTTAAAAACCAACAAATACTTATTAAATTCGACATTCATAATTTTTTTAAAATTTTAGAGTTTTATATATTATTCATATTATAATTTTCATAAATCCCTAAAAACCAACAAATACTTATTAAATTCGACATTCATAAAATTTTTTAAATTTTAGAATTTTATATATTATTCATATTATAATTTTTCATAAATCCCTAAAAACCAACAAATACTTTTTAAATTCGACATTCATAAAATTTACCAATATTCATAAAATTTTGCATAATAACTTATATTCCAAAATCCTTAATTCCATAAATTGTTAAATTTATAAAATTATCATAATACATAAACTCCTAAAATTATCCTAATTCCTAAATTCTAAATATTCCAAAAACTCAAACAAATCATGAAAAACTTACATTGGGGTGTTGATTTGTTGAGGGTGTTTGAGATTTGGTATAGAAGAGTCGGAGAATCGGGATGAAAACGGCGGCGACACTGTTTCCGGTCGTCGGCGAAACGGCTGCGAACGGCGGTGACACGGCGGTGATTCGGCGAACGGCGGAAGACGTTGGTGAATCGGTGATTTGGAGGCGAGACGGCGTTGGCGTCGGTATTCCGGCGTTGGTCGGCTTGATTTTCGATGATTTCCGGCGAATTTCGCAATAAACCACTCGATTTCGTTTTCTCGACGGAGAAGATGAAGTGTCTGGTTATATTTAATAATTCCGACGGAATTCCGACGGAAACCACCGCCCAATTCCGTCGGCCTTCCGACAGATTCTGACGCGTTTTCGATAATAACTATGCGTTTTCGCGGTATAAAATTTAGGGTTTTCCCTCGGAAATCCGTCAGGAATTTGTGACGGATTTCCGAGGGACTGTGTTCTTTATATATTTTTTTCTATTTACTGATTTGTTGATTTAAAGATTATGAAAATTTAAGGGATGTAGGGATTATGAATATTTTAGGGATTTAGGGATTTTCTATTTCGAGAATTAGTGATGATGAGATTTTTAGGAATTTAGGGATTTAGGGATTATAACAAATTTTGGGGATTTAGTGATTAAAGGATTATGAGAATCTTATGAATTTAGAGATTTACTAATTAATGGGTTTAGGGATTAAGGCTTTTCTGAGTTGGAGACTTACTGGAAGATGAGAAATTAAGTAATTCATGAATAATTTAGGAATTTAGGAATTTAGAGATTATGAGCATTTTTGGGATTTAGGGATTACGGGATTTAGGATTCGCAAACTTAGGGAGGATGGAAATTTTTGGGAAATAAAATATAAAGATGGTAAAATCCGTCGAAAATCTGTCAATATATTCAGACAGAAATCCGACGGATTTCGGAAATTTTATATAAAATTCGTTTGATTGCGGAATTTTTATATATATAAAGATGGTAAAATCCGTCGGAAATCTGTCGCCGTTTTCCGACAGAAATCCGACGGATTGCGGAATTTGTATATAAAATTCGTTTGATTGCGGAATTTTTATATAATGATTTGCGTATACATTTATGTGAATAAAAACAACTGTTGGTATTACACTTATAAAACACTAATATTCCACAAACGGAAACATTTATTCATAAAATATTACTCCGAATCTCCTGAGGAACCTTCACTAGGGATGGAGTCTGAATCGTCATCAAATTCGTCATGTGATTCCTCTTCGTCCGAATGACCTAAATCATTGCCTATATGTGTGACATCAATAACAAGGTCAATGTTATCCACCTCCTCGACAGGAGACATTTGAATACTTGTCGATGGTTGGAGAGCATCATGTTCTGGAACTCCATATAATCTTCCTCTCGGGTTAATTTGAGTTACCGTGACCCAAGGATCTGTACGATAGGAAACTTGAGGATATGGAATGTAGCAAACCTGAAATTAAATAGTTTGTTTTGTTAATATACAAGGATAACAAATCAGGAGTTCGATGATGTTGGAAAACCTATTATTAACTTCATACCTGGTCTGCTTGCGACGCAAGGATAAATGGATCGTATTTCTGTAGTCTCCGTCTAGAATTTATCGAAAGCACACCAAGGGGGTCAATTCGAACCCCACGTCCATTGGTTGGATCATACCAATCACACATAAACACAATGCACCTCAACTTCAACATTCCTGGATACCGGAATTCTAAGATTTCGTTTAAAATGCCATAGTAGACGGTATCACCAGATTGCGACGAAATACCATAGTCTGAAGTTGACCTCGGTCGTCCTTCCTCTCGAATCCTAAACGAATATCCCCTACTGCAAAACCTGGGATAGGAAGTCGCGGTGGTGCGCAAACCACTAGCAAACTCCACTAACCATGTCGGGAGAGTTTGACCCCTTTCTAAACCCTCGGAAACCTAAAGAACGATAAAAGTAAGGAATCATGAACATATAAAACGTGAAAAAATGGAAATGTAAGCGTAAGGAATTACATGAAACTTACCTAAAATTTCAACCACTCTGAGAATTCTTCATCTTTTAAGACCGCAAGTTCGGATGCTGTCTTATCAGGATGGTAAGTTTGGACTAGCGACATGTAAATGCTGTAACATTAAAATATTTATTAGATACAGACAAATAATTCAAAAAATGTTTTACAAAAACTACTATACCTTTCGTACTCCAAAATTTCGTCACAATTTCTGAGGATATACGTATGCAAATGTGTGACCTCTTGTGATGATAATCTGCGTTTCTTTGCTTTTCCACTTACTCGACCAACTTGGGCAAACAACTCGGGTACAACCACGTCATACGTTGCTTTCTCACCTCTATCATCATGTCGCGCCGGACGTCTAGCCTTAGTCTGAACTCCCGGTGGAAAGTAATATTCGGCAAAGTGTGAGACTTCGTCATTTAGGCTCTGTGCAACAATAGATCCCTCCACCTTGCTCAAATTTTTAACTTTTTTCTTCAAGTGGAACATATAACGCTCGAACGGATACATCCATCGGTATTGAACAGGGCCGCCTAATGCTGCATCTCGTGGGAGGTGAATAGGAAGATGTTCCATAACATCAAAAAAAGACGGTGGAAATATCTTCTCCAGCTTACAAAGGAGTACCGGGATGTTGGACTCTAAATTACGGATCCCGTCCACTGTTAGGGTGCGTGAACATAAATCTTGAAAGAAAGCCCCAACTCCTACAAACGAAAAGTAGATAAGTTAGTACATACTCCCTCTGTTCCATGATATTGTATTTTTTACCATTTTCACACATTTTAAGGAATAATTGACAATACCAGTTTTAACCTCACAATAATATTGTTATTACTCAATTTAACCTCAGAGTTAATATGCTTTTTAAAGTGTACTTGAAAAAAAAAACAAAAAGGCAAAACACTTTAATACTCTTTGGTCGAGCAAACAAGCACTTTTCGCATGCACTTTTCGCATGAACTTTTAATGGAGAAGATGAAACGTTTCACGCGAGCAATTCATATCGTCTCTTTGGTCGTGAAACAATTTCCGAATACTGTGAAATAGAGCCAAAACAGAATTGTGATCCAAAATTTCATTTGGAGCCAAAATCAAATTAATCAAAAAAATTAAAAAGAGAGAGGAGTAAATTAAAAAGGATAATTTTATTTGACTGACACAGAGTCTCTATAAAGAGAGAGGAGATAGTCTTCTCATTTCTATGCATTAAGTTTTTGTGTGTTGGAAACTGAGATTAAATTAATAGAGAAGACTATTAGTACTAATTATATCAAAAAAAGAGAAGATCACGACGGTAAAGAGAAATTTTTGGAAAAAAAAGGCTCAAATTTAATAAGGGTAAAACAGGTAAATAATGCTAAATATTGTATTGAAAACACAAAAAATACATCTTCATGAAACAAATTTTTTTCCTAAACACTACATTATAGTGGAACGGAGGGAGTATATAGTAACATATATAGTAAGAAACTCACGGGAGTACGACATGAAATATACCTCCAATTGCAGAATGGATGTCTTTTGGAAGAAGGTAAGCAAATGCAAATGGAAGAAGACGCTGCATCACAACATGACAATCATAGCTTTTCATTCCAATAAACTTCCCTTCTATCGGATCCACGCAATTACGTAAGTTAGATGCGTAGCCGTCAGGAAATTTAACAGTTTGTTTAATCCATTCAAAAAATACTTCCTTCTGACCAGCGTCTAACCGGTACGCAGGCATCGGCAATCTACCGTTAGGCAAAACATGAAGAGATGGCCTAGAACAAATCAATGGCAAGTCTAACCTAGACTTCCAGTTGTCTTTTGTCTTTCCTGGTACATTTAAAATGGTGTTCATGATGTTGTCAAAAAAATTCTTTTCAACATGCATGACATCTAGATTATGCCGTAATAGATGGTCTTTCCAATAAGGCAAATCCCAGAAAATACTTTTCTTGTGCCAATTGTGATATTCCCCACAACCGTCGACAGGGTGATGGCCATTACCCCCACATTCAGGAGTTCGCTCTGCACCAAAATCTCGTAACTGTTCCAATATGCTGCGACCATCTATCTCAGGAGGTGGACCGTGAAACACTTGTAAATTCTTCCTGAAATGTCTTCTAGACCGACGATATGGATGATTTGCTGGTAAAAAACACCTATGGCAATCAAACCATGAAGTCTTCCTTCCGTGCTGCAATTGGGACGCCGAAGTATTGTCTTGACAATAAGGACATGCCAATTTTCCATGCGTTGTCCATCCAGATAACATACCGTATGCGGGAAAATCGCTTATGGTCCACATAAGAACCGCACGCATGTTGAAATTCTGCTCGACTGAAACATCAAATGCCTCAACACCATGCTCCCACAACATATGCAACTCATAGATCAATGGTTGGAGGAATATATCGAGCGACCGTCTTGGATGATCTGGCCCGGGAACTAGAATTGATAGAAACAGGAACTCTCGCCGCATGCACATAGAAGGAGGCAAATTGTAAGGTGTTACGATGACCGGCCACAAAGAATATTTTCGTCCATGCTTTCCAAATGGGTTGAAACCATCAGTGGATAAGCCGATGTATACATTCCTTCGTTCATATGCAAAATCTGGATATACGGATTGAAAGTATTTCCACGCTTCCATGTCAGAAGGATGCGTAATATCTCCATGTTGACTATGCTCAGCATGCCATCTCATAGCCTTAGATGTGCATTCTGATTGATACAGCCTCTTCAACCTCTCCGTTAAGGGTAAATACCACATCCGTTTGAATGGAATCTTCACCCTGCCACTTGACTCCTGGAACCGTGGTTGGTGGCAAAATTTACATTTATTTCGGTTCTCGTCTTCTCTCCAGTATATCATACAGTTGTCGATGCACACATCTATAACCTGGTAGGGCAAACCAAGACCGACAACAAGTTTTTGGACCTCGTAGTATGATCCGGGGGCCAGATTATCTTCTGGCAAAACATCTTTCACAAACTCGGCGAATGCATCAACACATTCTTCGGACAAATTATAATCAGTCTTCAGGTTCATCATCCTACTAGCAGAAGATAACGGTGAATGACCTTCCATACAACCGCTTTATAGTGGTTGCTTTGATGCGTCTAACATAGCAAAAAACCTTCGGGATTCTAAATTAGGTTCTTCAACCCTATCACCCTCATAACCACCCCACTGCAAATTCTCTCTAAGCGCATCGTTAACCATATTACGCGTACTTACCCCAACATCTACTTCCGTTGTACGTTCTCCTACGCTATCCGGAAAATAAGGTGCATTACTACTAGTACTACCATATTCATAATTGCTTTCACCATGTAAAAACCAAACCTTATATCCCGCCCTAAATCCATATCTATATAAGTGATTCCAAACAGTATGAACCGGAACATTAATTCTATTACAGCAATTAGAACATGGACATTTGATATCCTGACCTTTGTTGGATGCATCTTGATTGCTGGGTAAGTTCATGAACTCGCATATACCTTCAGCGTATGCGGACGTTAATAAGTTCGACCCCATATCCATCATTGGCTCGTCCATCCAAGACCGAAAATATGAACTCATGTCTTATAAATGTTTTGATAATGGGATTTGTGGTTTTTTTGATAATGTGGAGTTTGTTACGATGAACTGAAGAAATGTCGGAGCTTATATAGAACGGATTCCGTCGGCTTTCCGTTGGAAACCCGTTAAAACCTCCGACATAGAACCCCACCAATCCCGTCAAACCTTGCCGACATCTCTTTCCGTCGGAAATCCGTCGGATTATCCGTTACAACCCTCCGACATAGAACCCCACCAATCCCGTCAGCCACCGCAGACGATAGGGTAACCACTCAAGCCTTGCCGACATCTTCCGTCGGAAATCCGTCGGTACAAAGTGACGGATAACCGACGGAATTTTCGTAGCCGTCGGAAATCCATCGGTACATGGTGACGGGTTTCCGACAGATAGGGTTAATTTTATACATTAATAATTTATTCCAGTATAAATAATTGATATAAACCAGGAATATCGCACAATGTGGTCGACAAATAAAACAATTACCGTTTATATTTGAGAATGAAAAGATTTTTTCCACTTAATAATTTATAAAACACCAAAACACCTGAATTAATTTTTATTCCTTAAAACCCAAAAACTACTACTTCTCGTCTCCACTTCCCGATGGTGTATCCTTTAGAGTACCGTACGCAGTATAACTCTCGTCAGAGTAAGTATCCTCCACATACGAGTCTCCGTTAATATTTGAAGTATCTTCATCGATGTTATTTGGAGGAATACAATTTTCTTTCGTCCAAATAGCATCTATGTTTTCAAGCTTGATGTTGAGGTAAGTGTATCCAGTTCCGACTACAACTTGAACCTACATGAATAGGCAAATATAATGTAATCTATACTTCATATATTTACTGAACTTTTCATATTTAAAACTTACATTACTCAATACAACGACTGAGCCAACTCGTATATCAGGGCCAAAAGAAGCGTGTAAACACGCTTCTTTTTGAATATATCCGCCAATTCTCCCACGTGGATCCTACATCAATACATATTAATTTCACGTTTCAAGTAACAAAATATATCAATTGAATCATATTCTCAATTATAATTACCAATTACCTTTAAGACAACCATAACGTCTCCCTCATCAGTACAATCATACTCATCAATAATTGCAATTACCTACTTAATTTAAAAGAACCGATTATGCCTATAACTTTTGTATAAAACCTCTTCAACAACAAAACTCATTCTCACCTTCCGAACAATGTCCAAATGATTTAAACAGTTAAGAATAATGTCCAATTCAACAGACAGTACCGAATCCCTGGGAGTCTGCATTAACCTCGCTGGAAAAGTATGTATAAACATTTTTGTAAAAATAACCTAACAAAAGCAGACTGAAATCGTTCATGGTATTCAACAAACCTAAAATTGTACCTGTGTCACGTAGGTGTGAAACTGCGGAAATCCAAGGATCGTCGCTAAATGCGGGATCTTCCGACATGCTGAAAAAACCTTTTGCTTAATTTATTGAATGAGTTTTTCTGTTAGGATGAAATGCAGAAGTTTCCACCCATATATATAATACCGTAGTCCGTCGGAATATAGGTACTCTGTCGGAATTCCGTCGGAATATAGGTACGATTTGACCAATGAAATTGTGCCGACATCGGAAACCGTCGGTAATCCGTCGGAATTACGTTACAAAATTACGACGACTGAGTACCGTCTGTACTTCGTCGGTACTAGGTGACGGAGTACCGAAGGAATTCCGACACTTTTCGTATCCGTCGGAACTCCGTCGGTAAATTGTGACGGAATTCCGACGGCCTGGTGTACATCGGACAACCGTCGGAATTCCGTCGGAAATTTCCGACGCATTTTCCGTCCGTCGGAAATTCCGTCTGAAAAGTGGCTGTTTTCTTGTATTGACATCTGTTGCCTACAAAACTGTAAATTAATTTGCATGGACAAATTAGTTTTATTGAATAAATATTTCTTACGCCATCAAGTTACACATTTTGTAGCTGTAGGTTGGTGAATTAACGAAATCAAAATCAAAGAAAAATATTCAACCTTTTTCTCTTAGTTTTTGAAACTTTTTTGTGGAAAGAATCGAACTCCCATGTTCAAAGTTTTTGAATGATTGTAACATTCTTTGCGCTAACAGATTAATAACTTAATTTTTCTTTTTCTAATATATATATATTTTATGGATATGTTGAAATTTACAATATTCTCACCAAAATAAATGTTAAATATACAAGTTGGAATAACGTTGTAGACACATTAAAACTTTCCGATTCGAGCTAGTGTATCGGCTATAGCATTGTTTAGACGACATGAACACATGCAACAGAATCCCTGAGACCAAAATACTTACATAAAAAGTGATCCAACAGAATCCTCAAGGAGATTGTAACCTTTCACCTTGAGTGCCGTGGTTATACAGAAACCAAAAGAACAAAATCAAGTCAAACACTGGATTATGGCTTTCAAGTTGAAACAATAATTAGGGTAGAGATCCCAGGTTCGACTCCTACTGGTTGTGGGGAGGGGATTAATCAACCGTTCTTGTCCTTGGTCCAATGAGATTACGGGTCTTGGCTAGAACTTCTAGGATATAAAGAGATAAATAAATAAAAAGAGGAATTGCTATATTGGGCTTATATGAAAAGAACGGGCCAAGAGCCTTTTGGATATGTGTTTCTTCCCTACAATTTAGTATCTCTTCGCGTTTCTCCCATTAGATTATACAAACCGTATAGGTTTTAATGATAAAGACGGCACACTGTTTGTCGATATGTGCATCGAACGGACGTTGATTGTATACGTTGGATTTAGCCACGTGGATCTGCGAGATTCTGTTTAAAGTCAAATACACTTAAGATAGGGAACTTTTTTTTTCAATTATCTGTCGTCCAACCTTAACTTAGAGTTCACTATAAAATATCTTCAGTTAACGTCTCGGTTTAATTAAATTGAACTTTAGGGGGGTGTATTGAATCTTACATTTAAAGAGATTTGAGTTTTAATGAGATTTTAGGTTATTTTAATGATTTTGTGTGATTCTATGAGATTTATAATTAAATTCCCTGCAATCCCATCTAAAACCATGAGATTTGAGTCTTTGTATTTTTAACAAGGAAATCCCCTTGAATTTCCTTTAAAATCTCCTGGAATCATTAAAATCAAATCATTAGTATAATTTCAATAACAGTGGATTTTAAAGTACTTTTTAAAATCACTAGTTCAATAACAGTTGATTTTAATAGGTTTTTTAAAATCCAAGGTTCAATAACATAGAATTTGACAAATTAAAACGAATCAATTGAAATGTTAGATTGAATACACCTCCCTTAATTCGTTTTGATTTATTTTGTTCAAGTGATTTGATATAACATAGAGAAAATTAACATAACAGAGACGAAACAAATATTTGTCAACAAAACTACCTATCTTGTTTGGAATAAAGAGTTATACAAAATAAAATAAAAAATTTAAGCCCACAAAAATTGCAAATTGTTACAATAAAAAAATGGATTTCAAGTTGCAAAAAAAAATGGAATAACACAATCCCACCAAAATTACTAGAACAGATTTTATGACCCAAAAAAAAAAAAAATACTAGAACAGATTTTAGTTTTTTTTTTTTTTTTGTCGTTTTCCATTTTCTTCACAATGAATTTTATTTTAGAATAAAAAACTTATCATCTAAAAGGGTAAATACTAAGAAATTATTCTTTCACGAAAACCAGTACCTCAAAACACTCTCTTAATCCTAATCCTTAATCAAGCAAATTAGCGGCTTAAAACAAAGCAAAAGATTAGTAAGTGATTAATAATTAAAATCCGATTATAAATCATTTGGTGATTCCAAAGCCAATCCTCTTCTCCGTTTCTGGATGTCCAATCATCTTCGCAATTCCGTCCAGTCGATGATAACCGTGAAGCGCGACGGAGAACGACGGCGACGACGTTAGGGTTTGTTTTTACGGTTGTTAATGGCGGTGAAGAAAGCTTCCGAGATGTTTCCGAAGAGTTTGATCGAAGATGTTCACAAATGGGGCTGCATGAAGCAAACCGGTGTGAGTCTCCGGTACATGATGGAATTTGGTTCCAAACCAACCGAGAGGAATCTTCTGATCTCTGCTCAGTTTCTTCACAAGGAGCTTCCGATTCGCGTCGCTAGGAGAGCGATTGAACTCGAGACGCTTCCTTATGGCCTCTCTGAGAAACCTGCCGTTTTGAAGGTAATTGATTCGAAATTCTGGGGTTTCTCGTATTCCGCTTTGATTGATGTGTGTGAGTGTTCGATTTCGTTTCAGTGTTTCTGGGAATTGAAATTGTTGCGGAATTTTGCTGGAATTGTGGTGTATGATTGTTAAATTAATGGTTCTGGAGATTGTTGTATGAGTTGGATAATGTAGATTTTATGAAAAAGTAGATAGGGTAGGTATGGTTATTTTATTTTTCTCTTGTATAAAAGGCATTTAAAGCTTAGAGCATGTATATTGTAGGATTTTTGGGCTCTTTAATTAAATGTCTAAATATTATTAAAATATTAAAGATTGGATTTCAAGTGTCTAAAGGCTCAATAAGTGTCTAATATTAGTCACTAAAACCATGTTTTGGATATTGAGATCCAATCTTTAATATTTTAATAATGTTTAGACACTTCATTAAAGAGCCCAAAAATCCTACAATGT
This sequence comes from Draba incana, assembly GCA_963576765.1. NCBI lineage: Eukaryota > Viridiplantae > Streptophyta > Magnoliopsida > Brassicales > Brassicaceae > Draba > Draba incana. The sequence continues at coordinate 31,885,481 of OY755213.1, forward strand.
ACAATGTACGTGCTACAATGAAAGGGAATGCTTAAAAGAGGTTTAAAAGAGGTTTGTGTGCAGATTTTGGAATGATACTAGATTTGGCAATTTTGACACCAAAATCTTTCATTTTCATGTTAACTATGGTGTTTTGTAGGTAAGGGATTGGTATGTGGAATCATTTAGGGATATGAGAGCATTTCCTGAGATTAAGGATTCGGGTGACGAGAAAGAGTTCACTCAGATGATTAAGGCTGTGAAAGTAAGGCACAACAATGTGGTTCCCATGATGGCTTTGGGTGTTAATCAGCTGAAGAAAGGAATAAATACAGAAAATCTTGAGGAGATTCATCGGTTTCTTGATCGCTTCTACTTGTCGCGAATAGGGATCCGTATGCTTATTGGTAAGGATTGGTTTTTGTATCAATTTCTTCTCTTTGGTTGAAAGGTTTTCATTTTGCTGCTGTTGTCGTTGTGTTAATACTTGTTGAGGTTGTTATGAATTTCTCAGGGCAACATGTTGAATTGCATAATCCAAATCCGCCACTTCATACCGTGGGTTACATACACACCAAGATGTCTCCTGTGGAGGTAGCGAGGAATGCCAGTGAAGATGCTCGGTCAATTTGTTTCCGAGAGTATGGTTCTGCTCCGGAAATAACCATATATGGGGATCCAAGTTTCACCTTTCCGTGAGTTCAAGTTGGTTCATAGATTCATTATGTAGCTTTTCTTTTCACGTGGCGAACAATGTCTTTTTCTTCTACTTGTCACAGGTACGTTCCAACCCATTTGCACCTTATGGTATACGAGCTAGTCAAGAACTCTCTACGTGCTGTCCAAGAGCGATATGTTGACTCCGATAGAGTTGCACCACCAGTCCGCATCATAGTTGCTGATGGAATCGAAGATGTTACAATAAAGGTAGTACTTCTTCTCCTTTCTGCTAGGCATTTCAATTTTTGCTGCACCGGTTTGAGACAAATCATTGTTGTGGATAATCTAATAGGTCTCAGATGAAGGTGGAGGTATAGCAAGAAGCGGTCTCCCGAAAATATTCACCTATCTTTACAGCACGGCAAGAAACCCGCTGGAGGAGGAACTAGATTTAGGAATAGCTGATGTTCCCGTGACTATGGCTGGATATGGTTACGGTCTGCCAATTAGTCGCTTGTATGCTCGGTATTTCGGTGGGGATTTGCAGATCATATCCATGGAAGGATACGGTGAGTCAAAAACTCCCTTCCATTTCATATTTTAAGAAAAATTATGTTTTGATTTATGTGTGATGTTGGAATGTGCAGGGACTGATGCTTACTTGCACTTGTCTCGTCTCGGAGATTCGCAAGAGCCTTTGCCCTGAGAGAGAATCACCATGTCAAGAAAGCTTTGACATATTAATGGTAGATGAGTGATCTACTGTATTATTCACTATGCTTTTCTAGTTTATTTAATGTACAGACATTATTCATCTCATAATGCTTTCTTCATTCTAGACTCAGAATATGGAGTTAATCTCCTCTGATTTGATGTTGATTCAAAACCTTGTACTGTTTCGGTGCTTATCTCTTTTCTTGTATCTGAAAGTAAGCAAAACCTTACTGTTTTATATTTGATAAAACAGTTTAGTATTACAGATTACAAATTGTGTCTAAATCGATTTTAGTCCTTCAACGGATACAATTTTGTGGTGGACTTGAACCCAAAGTAAATAATAAATGAGTTCCCCCAAAAACACACACAACAATGTAGACAATAAAAACGACGACGTTTAGTCCATCAAGATTTCGGCAAATTTTTAATCACCACTATAACGACGTCGTTTAACATCTCTTTGTCCAGATTTGCTGCATTTTCGTGAAGCAAAACCCTTGGCTCTAGTTGGCACATACGTTCCTCGTTCTCTCTGGTTCGCATCGGCGTTCTTATTCATCCCTAGGTCGCATAGATTAAGCCGGTACTGTTTCGTCGTCGATGTAAGTGGCTCTATCTTCTATCTTTACCTCAAACCCTAAATCGTTGTGTAATTTGCTAAACTGGATTCCTGTATGCTCCTCTCCACCGTTTTGCTTCGTTCATTGATTTTGGGTTTTGATGTTTCAATCCTAAACTATCTTCGAGGTTTCTTCACCAAAATCCGTTTCTCAGCTGCTTTATTCGCTTGATTTTGGATAGTTTCGCTATTTTTTTATTGAATCATGTGGCAATTAAGCCTTTGATATATGTTGAATTGTGTCTTTGGAAGATGATTGATATAAATCATTATGTTAAAGCTTATGTATGTTAACCTGAGAGTTTTTCTTTGCTTGCAGAGCCTTTTGCCTATGACCACAACAGAAGCAGCTCCAGCTTCTGCTGGTCCAAGATATGCTCCAGAGGATCCAACTCTTCCTCGGCCGTGGAAAGGACTAATCGATGGAAGCACCGGTGTTCTGTATTACTGGAACCCTGAAACGAATATCACTCAGTACGAAAGACCTTCTGGACCGCCTCCACAATTACCATCTGGTCCTCCTCCTCCCTCTTCCACAACGCCGAAGCTCGCTCAGATTCCTGTACCGTCTTCAGGGCAAGGAAAACTGGTTGGTCATGTGCCTCACCAGCAGCAATTTCCATCTCAACATGTAAGACCCCAAATGATGCAGCAGCCAAACCAGCAAACGCCTCCGCAATCAGGTCAACAGTTTCCCCAACAACATAACCAACCGATGGTGTCGCAGTCACATGGGCATCCTTCTCAACAAACTTATCAGCCAACACCGCCGCAGCAGCCAGTGATGCAGAACCAGCATTCACAAATGCCTCAGCAGATGAGCCACCAGTATAACCATTCACAACAACAGTACACGGGTTATCGGCCTTATATGACACAGCAAGGGCTTCAACATCAGGCGCCTCCGGTTGGTCCACAGGGTCAGCAGTTTCCGAGCCGGGAAGAGTACAACTCATCGGCGCCAAAGAGGGAGGGGGATGAGTTCCACGGGGGTAAGAAAACTGGGTTTGCTCAACCATATATGCCAAATGCGGAAGTTTCGCCATCTCAGAATACCCGCTTTGAATCTAATTCAGCATCACAAAGAACAAATGCAAACTTGGCTCTTGCTCAGCAATACAATGGACCTCAAGCAAACATGCAACATCCTGCTGCAGTCACACAGTTTCAACAGCCAGGGGTTCACCAGCAGCTTGGACCGAGGCCTCTAAATCATATGGACCCAACTATGTTGCATCAGCAGTCTCGTGTTTCCCCTTTCCGATCAAATAATTCTTATGAGAATAATCTACAATCTAGACCTGGGAATGACTCGTATGTTAACTCAAGAATGGAAGGACCGGTTAGGGGTGCGCGACCACTTCATCCTGCAGCAATGCCTAAGGTTAGCTGCAAAATGATCACTTCTTCTATCTATTTTGTGATATATTTCTGCCTCAGTGACATTTCTCACGGAATTAACCATTTTGGAATGCTATGCAGGATATGAGGTATGATGGTGGTCCACCTGTGAATGCTGATCCTCCCATGAGGCAAACAGAACATGGACCATATGGACACACTAGTCCAGCTTTTCCAAATAAATCCTTAGGGAGGCCTCAATTTGTCACACCTTCTGATGTTCCCCATCTCTCGCCTGTTGAACTCTACCGGAAACAACACGAAGTCACAACAACTGTATGTTCATATTCCTTAGATTGCTTTGCTTAATTTATCAGTTAAATTTGTTTAAGCTGTAATGTGCTGTAATTTTTTGCAATTCTTGTTTCAGTGAATGTTTGTCCATAAAACTCTACTGAGAATGTGGGATTGGACGAACTTCAACTGGACTAAGTAATAGCATTTGAGAATAGTGATAAACTTTGCACTTTTCTCATCCGTTCTAATCTGTATGCCGTCTTTAAATATCTATCATTGTTATGCAGGGTGAGAACATTCCAGCACCATTCATCACATTTGAATCTAGTGGTCTCCCACCTGAAATACTTAGAGAGGTCAGTTTTTTTATGAACTTTATTAGTGGCGTAGGTTCTTTATAAATATGGTGTGCTAATAATGCTGGTAACTTTGTTTATCAGTTGCTTTCTGCCGGATTTCCGTCACCAACACCGATTCAGGCTCAAACATGGCCAATTGCTTTGCAGAGCAGGGATATAGTTGCAATTGCAAAAACAGGCTCTGGTAAAACATTGGGATACTTGATCCCTGCCTTCATTCTTCTAAGGCACTGCCGCAATGACCCCCGCAATGGCCCCACAGTTTTGATCTTAGCTCCCACGCGAGAGCTAGCCACACAAATACAAGATGAAGCCCTTAGGTTCGGCCGGTCTTCCAGGATCATGTGCACAGTGAGTTTTGATTTTTTAAGTCTCTTTGGCATTTGTCAGCTTACTCTGAATGTTTTTGTTTCAATACAAAGCTATAATTTTGTTATCAGTGCTTGTATGGTGGAGCTCCAAAGGGTCCTCAATTGAAAGAGTTGGAACGAGGAGCTGATATTGTCGTGGCAACGCCAGGGCGTTTAAACGATATATTGGAGATGAAGATGATTGATTTCCAGCAGATTTCCCTTCTTGTGCTTGATGAGGCAGACCGAATGCTTGACATGGGTTTTGAACCCCAAATCCGTAAGATAGTAAATGAAATACCTCCTCGGAGACAGACTCTTATGTACACAGCAACTTGGCCAAAAGAAGTAAGAAAAATTGCAAGCGATCTTCTTGTGAACCCTGTCCAAGTTAACATAGGCAGCGTAGATGAGTTGGCTGCAAACAAGTCGATAACGCAGGTGATGATCATCTAAACCATTTTTTTTTTGACTTTTAAAACCATCCTTCCACTTATTAGGTTACTAAAGTAAAGTCATGCTTATTATTGCAGTATGTTGAAGTAGTCCCACAAATGGAGAAAGAGAGACGTTTGGAACAAATCCTTAGGTCGCAAGAACGAGGTTCAAAAGTTATAATATTCTGTTCTACAAAGAGGCTATGTGACCATCTTGGACACAGTGTCGGTCGTAATTTTGGTGCTGTTGTAATCCATGGAGACAAGTCTCAAGGTGAGAGAGATTGGGTACTTAACCAGTTTCGAAGTGGAAAGTCGTCTGTGTTGATAGCTACTGATGTTGCTGCTCGGGGACTCGATATAAAAGACATAAGGTTTGTTATACTAATTCTTGATTTATTTCTTTACTTGTTTGTTATCAAGTTTCCTTACCGTTTGATTGTGTTACCGCTACAGAGTCGTGATCAACTTTGATTTTCCAACCGGAGTTGAAGACTATGTCCACCGTATTGGCAGAACTGGTCGAGCCGGTGCAACTGGAGTTGCATTCACTTTCTTTACAGAGCATGATTGGAAATATGCGCCTGAGTTGATCAAAGTCCTGGAAGGAGCAAATCAGCAAGTACCGCCTCAAGTAAGGGAAATTGCAATGCGTGGTGGTGGTGGCGGTGGTCCTAGTTTTAACCAGGACCGAAGAGGCATGGTAAACCGGTTCGATTCTGGCGGTGGTGGTAGCCGTTGGGATTCTCCTGGCGGATTTGGTGGGCGTGGTGGCGGGTTTGGTGACCACCATGGTGGTGGGTTCAGTGACCGTGGTGGTGGATTTGGAATGAGAGATGACTCATTTGGACGTGGCGGGAATCGAGGTCGGGGTTTTCCTGGTCCTGATGCTGGTCATATGAATATGGGTAGAGGTGGGTTTGGTCGGTTTGGCAATAATAATATGGATAGCCGAGGCTTTGGCCGAGGCTTTGGTGGTGGAGGCCGAGGCTTTGGTCGTGGTGGGGGTGGACGGTTTGATAACAGAAGAGGTAGAAGCCGTAGCAGAAGTCCTGATTTGGTTAGGCCACGGCGCTGTAGTTATAGTCGGAGCCGAAGTCGTAGCCGAAGCTATAATCGTAGCCGTAGCAGGAGCTGGTCACGCTCAAGGAGTCGCAGCCCTAGGCATAGCCGGGACCGAGGTGGTCATAAACGGAGCAGAAGCTATAGCCGTAGTCCTAGTCCGGTTTACGAAAGACGGGATAGGCCAGCGCGTGTTTCTGGCTTTGATATTAAACCACCCGTTGAATCTATCATCAATCCAGACATGAACACAGCAGCAGCTCTTGAAACCGAGGTCCCTACGCCATTGTCCGAGAGACAAGGGAATGGGGTTGTTGAGACAGAGGTAGTAGCGGTTTTAGCAGGACCAGTGGTTGATGAATCCTAAATGTGAAGACTCGAAACAGAGTAATGATACAAAAAAACCTCATTACTCAGAAATCACAAGTTCCAAAATTTTTGGTTATTGAATGGATCCACCAAATCAGACAGCTGATGTGTCTTCTGAGATTTTATAGGCTGGTGTTTCTTTATTTTTATTAGTTCCCATTTTCTTGTTGTATAATGGAGAGTGAATTAGTTTGTTGTAATGTACTGAGAATTTTTATCGTCACATGTAACACCTTCTACTGCCTTCGAACAAATTTGGACTAGAAAATAGTAATGGAGAATATTAAGACAAACTGTGACTGTAGATAAACAGATACAACATTTAGAGAGATTCAATTCGTTATTCAACTAAACACAACTTTGGTGTATTTTAGGCTAATCTCTCGTAAAGAAACATTGGTTAGTTTACGGAATGATCCTTTTAATTTAAAAATCAAATGATGAGCCATTTCATTTGAAAACAATTTCAAACATTTTCCAGAATAATTAACAATTTAAAACACAATTAATCTTTCTTTCTTTTTCTTGTCGAAACTATTCAATCAATCGCTTTTTTTCCCAACCGATCTAGTCTCCTTGATATAGTTTTGGTAAAGGAAGTTGAAGAAGAGAGCCAAGAGAGAAGCATTAAACACAGCGTTGAAGTGCAATGCCCAGATCCCGGAGCAACCCGACAGGAAATAGAGCTCTGGGATGATCAAAACAGCAAATCCGAAGGATAAAAGAAACTGCACGATCTGACAATATGTCACCAACCTCTTCCACTTGGGCCTCGATCCGAGGGCGCAGAGGAAGTAGTAACCATACATAATAACATGGACCGTCGAGTTCATGATGAGCCCAACCGGAAATATAGATTGTCGGGTTCGGAGCCAGAGGAAGCACATTACCACAACGGTCGCGTGGTGGTACACGTGGAGGAACGAGAGCCGGTGGAATGATCTACCGAGTAAGATGAGGAGTGTGTCTACGAACTCGAGGATCTTGGAGAGGTAGAAGACTTGAGCCCAGAAGAAAAGCGGTCCGGTTGATTTCACGTCGACCGGGAAACATATCGCGTGAAAGAAACGTATCTTGGGATCGGAGGTTATAGAGAGAATGCCACCAACGGCCATGATGAGGGAGAGGAGGCAGAGGATGAGGCTGTGGACGGCCGTGATTGGTTTGAGAATGCGGGGACCGAGTGATGGGAGTGAATCCATGGCGCAGCGGAGGAGAAATGTGGCGGAGAGGTAGACAGAGACTACGACGGAGACAAAGAAGACGGTGGACCCTAGGTTTTCGCCTTCGGTCCATGTGTAATTTGCTATGTATGGGTGCTTCACCAGCCAATAGGTGAGGGTGGAGTAAACCGATGCCATTCTCCTTGGAGGAACTCAAGTTTGAGAATCTTCCAGAGAGAAAGAGAAATAGAGAGGGGCGATATAAATCTTTTAGGAATGGAAAGAGTATATATAACACTTTTTCGTCATAGCGTAAACCAGCCATTGCGTCCAATGTCTTAGCGTAATCAGGTGCCGTTGCGTCGTGAATGTTAGAACATGGAGTAAACCGATGTCGTTGCGTGGCCAAGTCTCACGGCGCTTGTCTGACCTCGGGAAAAGTTTTAATTACAAGATATAGGGAGAGAGACGAATGATTCAGGTGGGTCACATGGAATCATTTATCTTTTTCGTTTTTTTACTTTTTACAGTCATTATTTGATTCATGGGAGAAGCTCGAAGGCGGCGCGCCTAACCTACTCGAATTATGCATTGCATTGTTAATTTATTTACTATTATGCATAACGTGGGAAAGTAATATCGTCAAGAATGCATTATCAATTTCTTTACTATGCTTGCATAACGTGGAACACTACTATCGTAACGGATGCATCATCAATTTTTTTTTGTATCATGCATAACGTAGGAAAGTAATATCGTAACGAATGTATCATCTTTTTTTTTTATCATGCATAACATGGGAAAGTAATATCGTAGAGAATGTATTATCACTTTTTTTATATTATGCATTAATTCATGGGAAGGTAATATCGTAAGGAATTGATTTTTTGTTTCTAAGAAAACAAAAAAAATCTGACGGCTAATAATGTCAGAATACCGTCGGAAAAGCCTTATTCCAACGAATTCCCGATACGAAAAGTCCCGTCAGAATTGGAGCGTCGAAAACAATATTTTGTTGTAAATCTGTCCGAAAGAATGCATCATTTACTTTCTGTGTTTGTATGAGATTTATTTCATATAAGCGTTTGAAGTTTAGGCTAGGAGAGCGATACTAAATAAAGACATTATTATACAAGTTTTTGGATCACTTATATAATAAAGTTTTGGTTTAGTTGTTAAACAGTTATAGCCAGGGGCGGAGGCACTTGAATAGGAGGGGGGGGGGGGGGGGGGGGGGGGGGTCATGTGACGCCTACTAATTTCATAAAACCTATTATAGACCTTCAATATTAATGATAATGATCCCAATCAAATTTAATTTTTGACCCCCATAACCCAAAGTCAATAGAAAAGCAGGTTAAATACTTGAAAGAATAAAACCTAATACACTAAAAATTAGAGTCATGTTAAAATTTTTAAACCCAAGTTTAGTGTAACTTTCCATAATGGTGGTAGTCTAGTGGTTTCCACTTGAGGAGGATTTGCCATGTTGGTCTAGGCCAGAGATCGATTCTCCTCAAGCGTAGAATTGCTAACAATTCTCAATTGGCCACACGGATATGGACTATATAAATCTTATAATCTTAAGAAATTATTTGAGGTAATTAATGAAACAAGTGAATAATTTTTTTAAAAATTTAAGTGAATGTTATCTACACTTTTTGATATTTTTTGATATTTTGTATGATATTTTTTGTTTTTGACCCCGGTTAAAAAATATCTCGGCTCTGCCACTGGTTATATAGCGATCTTTAGCAAAAAAAAATTACCTTCTCTTAACAGAAAGGATAAGCGGCTACAAATTTTGTGTTTTAGGCTTGGAACCCAATTTTGTTGGACTTAAAAACCCAAAATAATTGAAATATTTGTGAAACCAGGCTTTGAACATTTTTTTTTTTTAAACTAGGGTTTTAGACACTCAAAGATCTTAAAATTTAATATATTTAATTCTAAAAAAATTTTAAGACATCCTCCACGGGGTCTCCATTGCACATGGTCTAATGAAGTGTTAGACGGATTTGGAACGAGAGATGATTCATTTGGACAGCCTAATCCTCACCCTCCTCTCCCTAATCACTCATTCTTAATTCTTTAAGTAATCTCAGTAACTTTTTTTTTTTTTTTTGTCGTCAATCTCAGTAACTTTAATTCTTGCATATTGCATCTCATTGATAGTTTTTTTTTCAATTTTAAGAATCAGACAATAAGGTCATTTCAAGATTAATGTGACATTTTTTTCTTCTTATTCATAAAACAGGTTAAAACTATCCCAACATTTTACATTTTATAATAAACAAAACATCAAATATCCAACAACTCAAGAAAATTAATCATTTTGAGGGAAACTAAATCTAATCACTCTTTTTGCCTACTTCTCCGGTCTCCTTGACATAATTCTTGGAATGGAAGTTGAAGAAGAGAGCCAATAGAGAAGCATTAAATGCACCGTTGAAGTAACATCCCCAAACCCCGGAGCAACCCGACCCGAAAAAGTGCTCTAGGATCAGCCAAACAGCTCCTACTCCGAAGCCGAAAAAAAACTGAATAATTTGACAATCTGTCACCAACCTCTTCCACTTGGGCCTCTTCCCGATGGCGCAGAGGAAGTAATAACCGTACATAATGACGTGGACCGTCGAGTTTGTGATGAGAGCAACCGGAAACATCGATTGTCGTGTCCGGAACCAGATGAAGCACATGATCACAACCGTTGCATGGTGGTAGACGTGGAGAAACGAGAGCCTTTGGATCGATTTTCCGAGTATGATAAGCATCGTGTCTACGAACTCGAGGATCTTGGAGAGGTAGAAGACTTGAGCCCAAAAGAAAAGCGGTCCAGTTGGCTTCACGTCGACGGGGAAACAGATCGCATGGAAGAAACGCGCCTTTGGATCCGAGGTTATAGAGAGAATGCCACCAACGGCCATGATGAGGGAGAGGAGGCAGAGGATGAGGCTGTGGACGGCCGTGATTGGTTTGAGAATGCGGGGACCGAGTGATGGGAGTGAATCAATGGTGAAGCGGAGGAGGAGTGTGGCGGCGAGGTAGACAAAGACGACGACGGAGACAAAGAAGACGGTCGAGCCAAGGGTCTCACCTTCGGTCCACACGTGAAATTTGCTATGATGGGGTGCTTCACAAGCCAGTAGGTGAGGGTGGAGTATAATGATGCCATTTGGATGAACTCAAATTTGATGATACTTGAGAGAGAGAGAGAGAGAGGCATATATATATATATGATGTTTAAGGATGTTGCACATATGTTAAGAAATCAATGTCGTATCGTAAACCGGTGCCATTGCGTCTCCAGGTCTCATGGCGTTGGTCTGACCTCGGGAGAAGTTAATTACAAGACATTGGAGAGAGAGACAAATGATTCAAGTGGGATCATACTATATACTTATCTTTTTTCGTTTTTTAGTTTTTTACCTTTATACAGCCATTATTTGATTCATTCATGGCATAAGTCTCGAAGGGGGCGCCTAACCTAGTCGATATTGAGGGAATTACGCATTTGCATTGTTAATTTTTTTTTTATTATGCATAACGTAGGAAAGTAATATCGTCAAGAATGCATCATCAATTTCTTTCCTATGCATAAGTTATAACATGGGACAGTAATATCGTAACGAATACATCATCAATTTTTTATTTTTCCTTGCCATGTATAACGTTTGGAAGCAAAATATCGTAGAGAATGCATTATCAAAATTTTGTTCATGCGTAACGTGGGAAGGTAACGTAATATACTATTTTTAACAGCTACTATCGTAAGGTATTAGTATAATACACAAGTTTTTGGGTCATTTATTATGATAAAGTTTTGGTTTAGTTGTTAAACAGTAGTGAAAAAATTGTCTTTTCTTAAAAATGATGAAAGGCTACAATTTTTGTGTTTTGGGCTTGGAACCACTAAAAAACCATAATAATTGGAACATTTTGTAAAAACAACATGGCATCTTGAAGCTACCAATGAATAACGAGAGATGATTCATTTCAATTTTCAAGATTAATGTGACATTTTTCTCTTCTTATTACATTTTCCAGTAACAACAACAAATCTAGAGATCAAAACTCCAAAATAATCCAACAATACAAAAAAAAAAAAAAATCATTCTAATCGCTCTTTTTCCCCACCTCTCTAGTCTTCTTGACATAATTCTTGGAATGAAAATTAAAGAAGAGAGCCAAAAGAGAAGCATTAAACGCAGCGTTGAAACACCATCCCCAAATCCCAGAACAACCCGACCCGAATAAATGCTCTCGGAGCATCCAACCCGATAACCCGAAACTAAAAACAAATTGAACAATCTGACAATCCGTCACCAATCTCTTCCATTTCGGCCTCGATCCAACGGCGCAGAGAAAATAATAACCGTACATGATGACGTGTACGGTCGAATTCGTCACGAGCCCAACCGGAAACATCGATTGTCTTGTTCGGAGCCAGAGATAACACATGACAACCACCGTCGCGTGGTGGTACACGTGGAGGAACGAGAGCCGTTGGATCGATTTTCCCAGAAGGATTAAGATCGTATCTCCGAATTCGAGGATCTTCGAGAGGTAGAAGATTTGAGCCCAGAAGAAAACCGGTCCGGTTGGTTTCACGTCGATTGGGAAACAGATCGCGTGGAGGAAACGCGATTTTGGAGGCGCGTGAGATGTGATTGAGAGAGTGCACCCAACGGCCATGATTAGAGAGAGGAGACAGAGGATTAAGCTGTGAACGGCTGTGATTGGTTTGACGATTCGAGGACCGAGTGATGGGAGGGAGTTTATGGCGGATCTGAGGAGGAATGTGGCGGTTAGGTAAATGGAGATTACGACGGAGACGAAGAAGACGGTGGAGCCTAGGGTTTCGCCCTCGGTCCAAGTGAAATTGGCGATTTTGGGGTGGTTTACGAGCCAGTAGGTTAAGGTGGAGCGAATCGATTCCATTGCGTGAATCTCACGCGCCTCCGATTACCGACGGTGGTTCTCCGGCGAAGTTGGATTGAGATTTGAAGATGTGGTAGAGAGAGACGAAGAGCTACCCAATCGGATTATTATAGTTCGTGAGTGGTCCCACGGACTCGTTTATGAAGTTTTTTTTTTTTTGTTTTTTTGTCACTGACTCGTTTATGAAGTTATATTATATTATTATTTTAATAATTGGGATGGTGCACTTGCAATTTTGTATGGTTAAGTATTGTGATTAATTATGCATCAACGTGGGAGGATGATAGTATATGAATTCTAGATATCAAATGTGTTCAATTTACGGAACTTTCTTTGTATTGTCGTATAAAAATGAAGAAGATTATTTCGACCAAAAAAAAAATGAAGAAGATTACTTTCTTTTCTTTTCTGTAGACTGAATTTTAATCTGACAACAAAATTATGTCAGAATCGTTAGATAGAGTTTTGATTTTTAGTCGATGACTTTCAGAAGACCGTACCGCATAATATTGAATTCTAACATCTGTGACGAGAGATGGTCGGTTTTAATCTTATTTGGCTCTAGAAAGGTATGCTTGGTTACATGAGCGTATTACCCGAGAAATGGACTACCAAGATCATTATAATTATTTTCCATTAGGATTTTGATTTTGCTTTCTTTGATTTTTATTGTTGTTTTTGTTTCACTTTGCTCCCATTACACTTCTTGGTTTCATGAAGTTATATGAATGATTAAGACGTTAAAAAAACATCCGTTTTTTTGTTTGTTGGGCTTGGCCAATTTTGATAGCCAAAATAATTGAAACATCTATAAAACAGGCCTTCGCATTTTTAACACCCAATGAAATGTTTATTATCTGACAACATTTTCTTATTTCTTTGTTAAACAAAGAAAATGATCAAGGATGTAACCCGTGGCGAATCTAGATAAACCAAGAGGTGGGCACTTGCCCCCTATAAAATTTAGAAATTATTTGTAATTCTTTAAAGCTTGATCTATTTCTCTTGCTAAAAATAATATTCTGCCTTTGTGATATATTGCTTTGCCCTCCATAATTTTTTTGTCTCCATTCGCCCATGGATGTAACAATTATAATAAAAAAAACGACTCTAATAAAAATCTCCAAAAACAAACGCCTTTGATAAAAAAAAAGATCTTCAAGTGTTTTTCAGTATAAATGATGCACAATTCAAAATATTTTTTAAAACGAAGAAAAGTAATAAAAAGGGTTAACGACAAACTATTTTATAATCAGTGGCCAAATAAACGATTGCTTACATATGAATAGAATGCCACTACTAGTAGAAACGAGATATTTATTGGGGAAATTCGTCCAAATAAAAAAGATATAAAACCCCAATAAATCATACAAAACGTCATTATCAGAAATGATACTATTTTTGGAAAAAAAAAAATTACAGATCTTCTATCCGAGGAAATGTATGACTGACTCACAATCTAAAACTCTTTTTGATATATACACTACAAATTGTTTGGGGAGAAAAATATCATAAATCAATTTGACCATCAAATTCTAATAAAAAATTGGTAAAAAATTAGCTACATGTAAATATTTGTAAATGCCCTTGTTAGGCGGAAGTGTACAAAGTACAACAAACCAATCACGAGCAATGTCTGAAACCCGAGGAGGCAGAGAGACAGAGACACAGAGACAGACATCTTTCTCTTCCTCCCATAAGATCTCACCATCACAGTTAATTTTTTAGTCCAACTTTACAATAAACTTTTTTTTTTTTTATTGTTCTCAAAATTGTAAAGAAGTCATTTGCTACTTCTTCTCTCAGTCCTTGAGAGCTGTCTTCTTTCGGGCATATTTAGCAGTTTTGTCTTTTGTAAGTGTTTTTTTTGCCTTAGTCAGTCTTGAATCCAAGCTTAGATCCCATGTCTTTACTTTTGATTTTTCTTTGAGATTTCCGTCAACAAAAGAAAAGTGTTGTAAAGTTCTCTCCTTTTTCAAAGACTCACTCCGTAATTAGTGCTTTAATGACATTTCTTTGAGTTCTCTTTTACCTTTCTGCAAATATTCATACTCGGATCTGACTTTTCAACTACTGTAAAAATATTGAATCTAAGTTGGATTAGATTTCCAACCTTTGGTGCTTTATCTTAATCATTCATCATAACCTTCTTCTTGATTTCACTTGTAGGACACTATCAAGTGTAAAACTTCAACACACCCAAATCTGAAATGGACGAAGCAGAGAGCTTTGTCCCGTTTCAGGGTATAAAGAATGATGTAAGAGGAAGACTCAAATGCTACAAGCAAGATTGGATCAGTGGTCTTAGAGCTGGATTTAGGTAAATTCACTTCTTTCTTACATTTTGCTTTTACAAAAGTGTGTAAATGCTTGAGCTTTGAGATGTGAACTTAATATTATAGGATTCTTGCACCAACAACTTACATATTCTTTGCATCGGCGATTCCGGTGATTACATTTGGAGAACAATTAGAAAGAGATACTGGTACACTAATGACCCTTTTGCTTTCCTATATTCATACTTTGCTGGTTTTGATTTTTCATAAGAGTAACTCTATTGCAACTTGGCTTAGATGGGAAGATTACCGCGTTTCAAACCTTAGTTTCGACAGCATTATGCGGAGTGATACATTCAATTATTGGAGGCCAGCCATTGTTGATTCTTGGTGTTGCAGAGCCTACTGTTATAATGTACACCTTCATGTTCAATTTCGCTAAAAGTCGAACGGATTTGGGAGCTAATCTCTTTCTCGCGTGGACCGGATGGTAAAACTCAAGTCTTTCTCTTTGCATAACTCAAGAACTTTTTTATAAAGTCTTAAACTTTGTGAGATTTCTGTTTAAGGGTTTGCTTGTGGACGGGACTCTTGTTGTTCTTGTTAGCTGTATTAGGCGCTTGCTCCTTTATCAATCGATTCACTCGACTTGCCGGTGAACTGTTTGGTATCCTAATCGCCATGCTTTTCATGCAAGAAGCCATTAGAGTAAGTAAAAAGAGCTTTCTTTCATTATCATACTAGCATTTGCATCAAAAGCTTCTTCCTTTATGTTGAAATTCAACTTTTTGCAGGGCATTGTGGATGAGTTTGGTGTCCCCGGAAGAACAAATCCAAAATCGGCCGAGTTTCAACCTGCTTGGGTATTCGCAAATGGAATGTTCGGTTTGGTTTTGTCTTTCGGACTTCTATATACCGCACTCAAAAGCCGAAAAGCAAGGACTTGGAGATTTGGTGCAGGTAAGGAACCTTTGTGTTCATTATAACTTGTGAGCAAGAATCTCAGGATCATTGATATCCTTGTGATTGCAGAATGGTTGCGCGGATTTATAGCAGATTACGGTGTTCCAGTGATGGTCGTAGTTTGGACTTGTATATCATACATACCTTGGAAAAGTGTACCTCAAGGGATACCTAGACGTCTTGTTAGTCCTAATCCATGGTCTCCTGGTGCATATCAGAATTGGACTGTCATTAAGGTACTTCTAATCACCTTCCTTTCTACTTATTATACTATCTTTACTATCAAAATACTTTATTTATGTTTCATATTTATCAAAATGCAGGAGATGGTGGATGTGCCTGTACTTTACATTCTTGTAGCGTTGGTTCCAGCGTCAATGATTGCGGTTCTTTACTACTTTGACCATAGCGTAGCTTCGCAGCTCGCACAGCAAGAAGATTTCAATCTAAGAAAGCCTCCTTCTTTCCATTATGATCTGCTTCTTCTAGGTTTCTTGGTAAGTTTGAAGTTTATGTTTCTCCTTGACTGATCTATTTACTTGACCGTTTTGCGAAATATGAGATGTTGGAACTCTTTTTCTATAGACAATCCTATGCGGTCTCCTTGGGATTCCTCCTTCTAACGGTGTCATACCACAATCTCCAATGCACACAAGAAGCTTAGCAACACTGAAACATCAGGTTTGATTATATCTAAGTGTTTATGTAGACCTTTCCAATAGCATTTTTCCAAAAGGCAATTAAAAACCTGTTGATGTGCAGTTGCTTCGAAACAAACTGGTGGCAGCTGCGCGTAAATGCATCAGAAACAATGGAACTTTAGGAGAAATCTATGGAAGCATGGAAGAAGCTTACCAACAAATGCAAAGCCCTCTGATACACCAAGGGCCTTCTCGGGTATGTGCGGATCAAACATCTATATCAGTTTATACTTACACTTTTTAACTCATTCCTGATCGAGCACCGGGTATAATCGGATTCAGGGACTTAAACAGTCACAAATGCAAAAGGCTTCAGGCTTAGGAAACGCAGATACACTAGTCGATGAAACAGTGTTCGATATAGAGACAGAAGTCGAGAATATATTGCCGGTAGAAGTAAAAGAACAAAGACTAAGCAATTTTCTTCAAGCTATGTTAGTAGCTGGCTGTGTAGGAGCAATGCCGGTAATCAAACGAATACCAAGTTCCGTTCTTTGGGGTTACTTCGCTTACATGGCAATCGAAAGCCTCCCGGGGAATCAATTTTGGGAAAGAATCGTACTTCTCTTCACCGCTCCAAGCAGGAGATTCAAGTAAAACAAAAAAAAAATAAAAACTTTCTTACTTAATCAAGAGTATAAATCACTAAATCTTTTTGTTTTTTACAGAGTTCTTGAGGATAATCATGCGGTGTTTATTGAAACGGTTCCGTTTAAGACAATGGCGTTGTTTACGCTGTTTCAAACGGTTTACTTGTTGGCTTGCTTTGGGATAACCTGGATTCCGGTGGCGGGAGTTTTGTTTCCTTTGATGATTATGTTTCTTGTTCCGGTTAGACAATACGTGTTGCCTAATTTCTTCAAAGGAGCTCATCTTCAAGACTTGGATGCTGCTGAATATGAAGAAGCCCCTGCTATCTTATCACTCAACCTCAAACCGGTAACGAAAACTTTCTTCTTTTCTTCGTCGTCTCTACAAAAGTTTCGAACTTTATCGAAAATGAGGTCAAATGAGACCGGATTTGTGCAGGAAGGAGAAGTGAGCAGAGCGACGTCGTTTGCGGATAGTGGAGAAGTGATGGACGGAATGTTTACGAGAAGTAGAGGAGAGATAAGGAGAGTGAGCAGTATAAAGCTCGGCGGTGGAAGTGGATCGGCGGGAGGTTCGCCGGCGGGAGGAGTGGAGTTGATGAGGAGAGTGGTGAGTTTTCAGAATCCGAGAGTTTCGGAGAAAGTTTATATTCGGAGTTTGAGTGATTTCAGAGTTGGAGGAGGAGGAGAGATTAGTCCAAGGTCTCCGGCTGGAAGAGCTCCTATCAGTCCACGGTTCGCCGGAGGAGGAGAACAGAGACTTTCTAATTTAGGAAAGTCTGTGTAACCGTTAGTATAGAGTCTCTCTCTATTCACATTTGTAACCAACTCTAACTTTATTTGCCTGTTATTATAATATTTTGGTGTCTAAAGTCAAAATTGAGAATTGAGGTGAGGAAAAATGATTTAATGGGAAGTTTAGGATCGAAACAATGCAAATAAAAAAACTATCACTTGCTTTTTCTTTTATCAATAAAAAACATTTGAAGAAATTTGGAACGACGTCGTTTCGTACTGATGAAACGACAGCGTTTAGAGAAATTGAATGTTACCGATAGGGAAACAAGAAATTGGAGAAATTGAATGTTACTCATATGAAAGAAGGAAGAAGAAGATGGGTAAATGCACAAAACCTATTCTGTGAGAGAAATTATTTTAAAAAAACATGAAGAAATTACAAGAAAGGCTTACCGGAGAATGAATTGAAAGGTTTAAGTAGTTAGTATTGTTTTGATGATAATCTCAGTTATTCCCGAAATGAAATCACATGGATTCATTATCTTCTTCTTACTTAAACAAAATCTTTGACATGGATTTATTATCTTCTTCTTAATTAAACGAAATGGTATGTTGATCGAATAAAATTGGATTAGGTCTAAACAGAGCATATCGAGCGTTTCAATTGAGGCGTTGAGATCTGGATTCGATGGTGGAGAGAGGCGGAGATGAGTGCGGTGTGGAGAGATTGCAAAGCAGAGATTAGGCGATGCGGCGGAGATAAATTTGTTATCCGACAAAGATCTCATGATGTTTGTGGCGGAGATCCTGATAATGTTTGTGGATGGGAGATCCATTGTTGAGAGAAGGAGAGAGGTTTGTGAGATATGGGATTTGGCCGTGGGGAACAGTGACGGCGAGCGAATGATCGGAGAATTTCATTAAGAAGGAGAAGAAAGATTTTTATTTTTTTAATTTCTGTTTATTAAATTAAAATAAAGAAAATGTGTGTTGTTTTTGAGTTAAAAGTGAAAACTTCTTGTTATTTTAAGTCATACAAAACCGTGTGTTTTATTAACGTTGTTAGTTTTTGCCACGTCATCGATACACGGAGGGTTATATAGCGGGTTGACCGAAAGATGAGGGATTGACCTGCATTTTTTTTGGTTCAACATGACAAGAAGAGGAAATTAAACATCTTTTTAAAATTTTACAACATATGAATGCGTGGACCTAGAGTATATTTCGTTTTTTAAAACCGCGAAGTTCAGATTTAATCCTAATTTTTATGGACTTCAGTCTATTTCCTTTGAAAATTTTTTTCCTCCCAAAGGAATTTAAACTATTGACTTCTTTTCACTATTTTATGAGGTAGAAACCACTAGATTAAGAGGCACTTTGGTTAAAAAGCATATAAATATTGTAATCCTGAACAAGATAATATCCATTTCAATAGAGAGGTTGTGAATCAAATGTCAATCTAGTGAAATTTTGTAGTTGATTATTATACCTGATTAGCTGAAAATTGCTTTGACATTATAAGAAAGTCTCGTATGCTATTCTTAAACCTGCCTAGGTCACCTCTGGACTCGTAAAGTTCATTCGCGAAATGAGTCACCTGTTTGTTGTTTGTTTAAGATAAGTGGCTACATAATCACACTGAGGAAACAAGCAAATCCTCTGGTTTAAATTAGTTAGTTACCTCTGATGTAGTCATGTTCGGGAATGATGAGCTTATAAGCTTCATGGTGGATTCACGGACATAAGCGGCATTGTTTTGATACGGATGAGGTGCAATTGTAGGATCCCACAAAGGTTCCGTCAGATAACCGCTCTCAACCTAAATTAGTTTACCAATAGTTCGTCCCTTAAATTCCAAAGAAACTAGCAAATAGTAGACTAATATACGTAATATGCATATTTACCAGAGAAACTAGCAAATAGTTAGTTAGTTACCTCTGATGTAGCCATGCTCGGGTATAACGAGCTTAGAAGCTCGATGGTGGATTTACAGACAAAAGCGTCATTATTTTGACTCGGATAACGGCTCCTCTCAACCTAATCAATTTTATAGGCAATCTTCCTTTAAATCCCACAAAAATTAGCAAATGGTAAATGTCGTACGCATATTTTACCATGGAAAATAGATGATGTAGCACCAACACATGCAAATTGAATTCAGACTTATGCAAGGTATCGGCCAAGACAGCAAATATTTCTTGCTCGATTTGCATAAAGTATGTCTTGTAGAATTGATTACAGACGCTAGATTTCTGTCACAATAGAAGAGAAAACATGTTAGATAAGGCACATTGATGGACGGGATAAAAGCGAAACATCCAACTTAAAACCTGAAACTTTTTCAGCATTTCAAGCAATAGATTAAGCCCCGTTTTGGCGATATTTCTCTCGATATGCCTAATAGACCAGATAACTAGATCCATCACTAGCTTCAGCTGCTGATGATTAGAGTCGCAAATACATGAAAACTATCAATACAAAATACAAAACAATATATTTTTTAAGATCACACAAAGGAAACAAAATCAACACTAACCTCAGTTGACAACTGTATCAAGATAGGGTCAGCCAAGTCGCAAAGTAATGCCAAAAACTTGACGCAGTGCTCCCGATCATTTTCAAAATTCATTGTGATCACCTACATTAAAAGACAAAGGGAACATCTGGTGTCTCGGTTTGTAGGAGAATGTATCGAGTTATGCAACTGTTGCAAAGGGAACATCTGGTTAAGAAATTAATATGATTGATGCTTGTAAGGAAGATAGAATGTAATCGGATTCCAATGATAAGATGATTTTTCATGTTAGAAGAGTATGTACAAGTAGAGAATTTTCATGGTTTTGGTAGCTCAAAAGCTTTTTATTCATGTGACAAATCTGACTATCAAAAGGCATTAACATGTTGACACTCTTAGTATAGAAAAATTATTATTTCCTCCGTTAGTCTTCCACTTGTAACCTGTCTCACAGGATGCTGCAAATATTGGGTTCATGATTGTAGACGGGTTCACCGATATAGTTGTGGGGATCACTCGGGTAGGGATAGGAAGATGGCACTCCATCTCCTTGAGGACATGATGGATAACATGGTGGATAACTTGGCGGATAACATGGCTCGGGTTTCTTCTCATCTGGCTTTTTGTCTCCATCATTCTTCGGTGGTTCAACTTTGTTCACGCTTACAAGCTCCGCAAAGGCTACTTTTTTTCCTTAGTGTGTTGGTTAGAGAGATCATATCAACTTCGACACCGGTCACCTCAATCTGGTTCCTGTGATCTCCCTTTATTTCCACAGCTGATACACCAATAAACCATTCCATTTATCTCTTTAGATTCAACAACAAAATACGAGAATCGGATTCTCTAGGGTTTGAAACTTTGATACCTTTAAACTGAGCCGCGCTTTTCATTGCTTTTGCTTGGGTGCATCATCAGTCATATCAACTCTTATCAGGATCTTTTGCTGCATACAATAAGAATACCTCTTAACATAACAAGAGAAGTCTCTCTCTCTCACACAGACTAGAACATCAAAATTTTCACTTGTTGACGAGTAAACAACATATTACATACCTTCGTGTTCTTGTCTCCTTAACGACGGGGTTTGTTGATGATTAGAGATGATCAGTTTGGAATTTGCTTTGAATGTTTGATGGGAATCTTTGCTCAGAAAAATTTGGGTCTTCTTTAGATGACAAATGTGATGAAGTATAAACAAGGATTGGTTTTATATTTTTTTATTTGTTCCATGAGTCATTGTCATGCAACAACGGAATCCGATGGTTCGAATTTCGTTTTCATATCGTTCCGGACGTGTTTTATTGGTTCTAGTTGGCTACTCGTAGTCGTACATATTGGCATTTCTTTAATTTTTATATAAAATCGATATTTGATTGAGTCAAAATATTAATTGAATAATGTTATACATTTTGGCTACTCGTACATATTGGAGACGATTGATAATTTTATTTTATTAATTATCGAGTTGTGCCTAAGCAACAACAATTAATCGAATTATTGTGTCAAAGTCTCCGTCTCCTCAAGAGTACATCATGTACATGTTTCCCTCTATCTTCATACTTAACGAAAGATAGATTATATTGACTACTAATCTGTCATTTATTTGTATTAATCAAATATTATATGCATGACTTGTAATATGTATGCTCGTAAATTCGTAATCATATTTGATTTTCTTGTCTAATCATGTTTGTAAAGTTTACGTATGATTACAATCTATGGGTTAGTGGTTTAATTAATTGTCAGTTGTCACAAAAGAGTAACTATTACCTATTTACAAGGGATTGTCTTTTGTGTATCGACTTAAATTTAAAAAGATTTCTACAAACGGTATAATCCATCTGACAAAGATTACGAAATGTAATAAAAAGGAAGAAAATTTTGTTATTAAGGAAGGAAATCTGCAAATTATTTCGAGAACAAAAAGATTACGAGACTTACAATTTTGTTTCCTTCTGAAATTAACTTATTTGTTATATTTTTTCCGTTGGACCGCCAAAGGTTTGTAATGTACAGTGTACGCTATTCAGAGATTTACTTGGAATTATATTAGGAAAGTGTATAATAGAATGAAGGGATGCATTAAGAAAAACTTTATTTTCTGAAACTTATTTTAAGGAAAACTTTATTTGATCAATGGTTAATTTGTGCAATAGCATAGAAAAAAAAACTAAACTAAATATGTAACTAAAAACCCTAAATCTATTGGCCATCAATTTGCCACATTAGTCACTTTTTGTTAGTTAGTTAGTTTAGTTTTTTTTCTTTACCATTCCACAAATTAACTTATTTCTTAGATTTATCTCGTTGACCGCCAAAGGTTTGTAATGTACAGTGTACGCTATTCAAAGTTTTACTTGGAATTATATTGGGAATGGAGGGATGCATTAAGAAAAACTTTATTTTCTGAAGTTTATTTTAAGAAAAAATTTATTTGAACCGGTAATTTACAGTATCAATACCATTAATCCACCTAATAATTTTGCAGTATGATTAGCATATTGGTCATGATAATTTAAAGAAAAAACTAATTTTACAGTAACTACTTTTAGGCATTGAATTTAATAACTAATATGCTAATCAACATTTATTTTATAGCAAAAGCAATCTTAAGATATTAAATTATTAAAATTGGAGGAATTGTGAGATTTTATGGGGCTCATAAGATATTAAATTATTAAAATTGGAGGAATAGGAAGAAGGAGAGTGCGTTTGAGTAAAAAGATGAGGTGTTTTTAAATATAAAATTAATAAAAGTTGAGTAAAATGAAGAGAGAGAGTATTGAAGTTGAGTAAAGTTGAGTAAAAAGAGAAGATTTATTATTTTTTTATTTTGTGAGACTCTATAAAACTCACCGTTGTGTATGCCCTTACTGTTAGTAGACACTTAAGTGCTCACATACACATAAATATTTTTATATCACTTTACCACTAGTTTCGATGTGGGACAAAGTAAATCATGGTTAGTTGCATCAGTTTTTGTTTATACAAGTTTCATATTATCTTTTTTTTTCAACAAACTCCATATATTAAATCACATTTGATCGGTAGAAATATCCCGAAATCGGGTACTTTCTACTGATTCGTCGAGATCTACATGGGAAAATATAAGGTTTCGTGCTCGTGCCGCTTTTGCAAGGACATCCGCACGACCATTACAAGAACGAGAAATATGGGCTAGCTGAAAGGAAATAAAATGATTTTTAAGTTCTTCGAAGTGATCTAGCTCAGACTGGAAAACTGGCCAATCTATCGGATCGTCGGTCATCTTCAAAAGATTTGAGCAATCTGTCTCGAAACGGGCTCTAAGAACACGTTTCTGGACCAGACATTCCATTGCCCAGAGGAGTCCCTCGAACTCTGCATGTAAGGCTGAAAGGCTCCTTCGACATCCCTGATTGCCGGTGTGTGTTTGACCAAAAGTGTCGGTGAGGCACCATCCGAGGCCGCTAGTGGACCCTAGATCTGTCTAAGATGCGTTCACTTGGCAGATCGGAATACTTGGGTGCTCGGATCGGAAGTTATCTCCAATCTCGGTAGAAAATTCTTCTTCCCCGTCTTCTTCGTCTCTAACCAAATTCGCATTT
Organism: Draba incana; assembly: GCA_963576765.1. Taxonomy (NCBI): domain Eukaryota; kingdom Viridiplantae; phylum Streptophyta; class Magnoliopsida; order Brassicales; family Brassicaceae; genus Draba; species Draba incana. The sequence continues at coordinate 31,909,148 of OY755213.1, forward strand.
CGCCAACTTTCTTCCTCTAGCTAGGCTACTTGGAGCGTGGTCGCGGCTGATACATTCTTCCCATTGAAGAGTTTGTCCTTTCTAGCCTTCCAAATGAACCAAATGATCCACGGGAAAGTATCCCTTTGTGGTTTGGGGAGACCCCTTTCTTTTGCCCTCCAAAATAGGACATCCATATTTTGGTATAGGGATGTACACGGGAAATAACCCGGAAGGGACGGAAAGTCCGATAAGGCCCACACCAGCAAAGTCGGAGGGCACTCAAAAATCATATGGTTGATTATTTCTTCTGGTGCACCACATCTGGGACAGCTCTTGTCGTTTCCCAGGTGTCGGTAGGTCAGCCGTTGGCAAGTGGCTATACACCATGTTAGGGCTTGCCACATAAAGTGTCGAAGTTTCCCAGGAGTCTTAATTTTCTACACTTGGCTAAGCAAACCCGTAATGCTCGGCTCAGATATCTGTTGAGGTTGTATACTTCTTTGGTTTGTGTTGTGTAGTAACTCGTATCTTGATTTAACCGTGTACATTCCGGATTTTGTATAACTCCACGCAAAACCGTCTAGATTAAAAGTTCTACTAGGTTTCAACCCTAGAATTATGGTGACATCCTCGGGATGGAATAATTCTCGGATTCTTGTGTGATTCCATTCTGGTAAGTTGTGTAGCATGAGATCTTTAACCAGGAGATGGGGATCTTGTCGGATATGTCTATCCAGGCGTCTCGGTAAACGAGCTGGTGTGTCTGGAATCCAAGGTTCACTCCAAATCTTGGTATTACACCCAGAGCGTATAGTCTTCTGAAGGCCAAGTTTAAGTAGAGGTTTGGCCGCCATGATGCTAGTCCAGCCATACGAGGGGGATATGGCCTCACGATCTATCATCGGGGATGATTGGTGGTGGTATCTTCCACGTAATACTCTAGCAAAGAGAGATGTTGGAGAGTGGATCAACCTCCACAATTGTTTTGCTAGGAGTGCTAGGTTGAACTCGTGGAGATCTCTAAATCCAAGACCGCCTGCATCCCGAGGAGTACAAATCTTATCCCAGGCGATCCAATGTAGTCCTCTACTATTTTGGCGGGAACTCCACCAAAAGTTGGATATAGCGCTCCTGAGTTTATCTGTGATACCCCGCGGGAGTAGAAAACACGACATAACGTATGTCGGAAGGGCTTGTGCCACTGATTTGCCGACCAAGTATTAATAGAGTTGTTTAGGCGATCTTGAACATAGGCGAAAACTTTTTTCTTAGAGCCACAAATTTGTTCTGGTAGCCCTAAGTACATGCCCATACCTCCTTCGCTTGTTATGCCAATGGCTCTCTTGATCTCCCTTTTGATCTGATGATCAACTCGATTCCCAAAAAATAGCGAGGATTTGTTGGGATTTAATTGTTGGCCAGAAGCATCGCCATAGGTTTTGACAATTTTTAAGATCTCTGCACATTGCAGGATGTCTGCTTTACAAAAAAAGAGACTATCGTCAGCAAAGAGGAGGTGAGACACTCTCGGGCTAGCTTGAGCAATTCGTAGTCCTGTAATACGAGATTCTTCCTCTGCTCCTTTGAGCAGGGAGATGAGAGCTTCCGTGCAGAGTATGAATAGAAAGGGAGATAGGGGATCTCTTTGTCTAATTCCCGAGACGGTTTAATTCTTCTTTTCGGCACTCCATTTATCAAAACTTGATACGATACTGATGATATGCAGAACATAAGCCATTTGACCCATTTTTCTGAAAATCCCAGTTTTAGCATAACGGCTTCTAGGAAGCTCCATTCTACCCGGTCGTATGCTTTACTCATGTTAGTCTTCATAGCCATAAAGGTTTCTCTGCAGCTCTTGTTGGTCCTTAGAGCATGAAAGTTCTCTTGAGCGAGTAAAATATTATCCGTTATTTGAGGAAGAGAGAGTAGAAAGAGAGTAGAAAGTTTCATATTATCTAAACTGAGGAAGAGAGACTAGAAAGAGAGTAGAAAGAGAGTACAGAGATTTTGTTTGCAGATAAAGAGCATCTTTAATGGTGATATTTTTTTTTTGTTAATGGTGATTTTGTAGATAGTTAATTTTCAAATTAGTTTTTTTTTTGGCTAATATTTCTGTATCCAATGGTGATACTCAATAAAAAAATAATTATGTTAGTTTTTTATAAAATATTTCAAAATGAAAATTAAATTACTATATATAAATATAGAAGATTATATAGAAAAGAGTAATATAATAGGTTGAGTAAAATTTTAAAGTATATTACAATCAAAAAATGAAAGAAAACATATAAAAGCATGATGATAAAGAACATAATTAATTTGGTTCTAGTCTTTAGGATATGAACCATTAAAACGCGTCAATGGCATTCACTCGTAAAATTTTATCGCGAAATTTCAGCTCTTTAAACCAATAATTCACGATTTTAATACCATCAACCCATTAATAATTTACCTATAATTATATAAAATATATATCAAGCTTGGATCTTTACACTACTAGAATCTAACTGATGTAACCAATGTTTATTTAACTGATGTAAATTTATATTTTATATCAATTTTACTAAACTGAAACAAGTTTAGTCAATAACAACATCAATTATATTGCTAAGCCATATATTTAACGGTTTGAAATCTAATTTAATGTAACACGCGGCCAACCTTTAACGCAAGCCGTCTTTTACTAATGAATGCAAGTCATCAACCAAAACAACTTCCATAACGTCATCTAGATTATTACTATTATTTTGGTTAAAGAAAAGTGGGTTATTTTTCATCGCAATATTTTGTTTTTTTACAAGATTTAATGATATCGCACGCCGCTTTTGGGACATTTTTTCTATTGAGATGTTTGGATTAGCCTTCTAACCACACTAGCTAGTCCATTATTGTGTATATATATGGGGTTTTATTTGAGACGTTTGGATTAGCCTCATGAAGTAAATTCCATTTTTTGGTTAGACTCATCATTAAACCAGAAAATGGGAGGGGAAATCAAACCCCTAAAGGAAAACAAATACCTCATTATTTTTGTCAATATGGACATTTCTAACGGAAGGATCGATTCTACCAATCTGAAAAGTACTCGCTCACTTAGGTGTTGGGTGTTGATTTTGAGACTTTTGTTTCCATCACCAATAACACATAGTTGTTTTTGGAGAATATCAAGAAGAGAATCTGAAAATGCATATAAGGAGAAACAAATGAATGAAAATTAGATTAAATTTATATGAATGAAAATGCATACAAATTTAGCTAGTAATGATAGTACAAGTACTCAGGAATAAAAAAGGATTAAAATTGTACCAAAGCAAGAGCCAAGACACAAGAAAGGTAAGTTAGAAGGTCTAAGCTTTTGGTCACGTAGGTGTGCAGTTACCAAAAGAGGCAAACGACTCTCTCTGCTTTCACGTGTAATCAAAGACACAAACTTAGTGTGTTGTACAATATATAACAAAACATACATCTATTGTTGATCGAAAATGATATGCAAGTGTACATATACAGAGAGAGCGATATATAAAATGGTATCAAAACATCTAAATGTATCACTCTTGGTGGTTGGTCGAAGCGGAGACGGTGAATAAGAGGTATGAGGAAGAAGGGGGAAAGATTGAAATAACTTGTATGGAATTCTTGTCTATTACATTATGAGAAACCCATATACTTATACAAGAGTAGAAAGCCTATGTCTAGCTAACACTACAAGAAAACATTGATTTAGCGTCGAAAACATTTCGCCGCCTAATCGTCGACGCTAAGACATATTCGACGCTATTTCGACGCTATTTTTGCGTCGAAATGAACTTCGACGCTAATTAGCCCCTAATTTAGCGTCGGGCATTCGACGCTAATCCGACACAATATTTCGACGCTATATCGACGCTATGTTAGCGTCGAAATGAACTTCGACGCTAAATCGTCCCTAAGTTACCGTCGGCGGTTCGACGCTAATCCGAGACAATATTTCGACGCTAATTTGACGCGACATTAGAGTCAAATTAGCATCGAATTAGCGTCGATGGTAAGTGGATGGTAAATCGTTGGTAATTCGATGCTAACTTAGCGTCGTATTTGCGTCGAAAACAGAAACAGTCGACGCTAAATCGACGCTAATGTACCATCTAATTACCATGGATTTAGCGTCGAAATGTTTAATTTATTTAAAAAAAAATTTATTATAAAAACTATTAATAAAAAAATTATAAATTAAAACTATAAATTAATAATTATTATAAAAAAAATTATATTTAAAACTATAAAATTTATTATAAAAAAAATTATCCGATAGAAAATAAAATTATCCGTTACAATAAAAATAAAACGCTAATCCTACGGCTGTTGTTCGTTCCTTAGGTTCACGATATCTTCGAGGTCTTGCTGGAACTGCGATGCAACGGGAGTTGTAGAAGGCGCTGGAGGACGATTTGGGATCCCTCTCAAGGCGGTGGCTAATGCTGGGTTGTCCACTGCAATGATGTCAAAGAGACCGCTCAATGAGTTGACATAGGACGTTATCTCCACTTGATGCGTCCTTAGCGCCGCAATCTCGGTTTCAGCAGCTTTCAGCTTAGCGGTCACTTGCGTCTCAGACGAACCCAGCGTGAAAGAATATTGAGAAGACGAACAAGCTGCCGGGACATCTGGGATGGACCCAAAACCCATCGTTCGTCCTTTCTTCTTCGGTGCAACCTAAAAAATATAAATGTAAGACAATAAAAAAATTAATAAAAATAAGTTATAATTAAAAAATTTATAATATAAAATAAAAACCTAATAAATTACCTCCTCGTAAATTCTATCAAAATCTTCGAGACCCATCGTAGACTGGACAGACTCATCTAGCTCTTCCAGTCGTGCATTGTACGCGTTGAACGTTTGTTCCGCTTGAGCGGTAACAAACGTCCCATCCTTCTTCCGATGAGTTTTCTCCATCACTTTAATGATCGGAGGAAGCTCACCGCCATCAGCCTTTTAAACAAAAATAAACGTTGATAAAAATAAAATATATAATAAATAAATATTTCAAAGTAAAATAATCAAATTAACTAATTTAATGCAATTATTACCATGTCAAGGCGTATTGTGGCGTATGATGATTGACCCGCACAATGCTTTGAAGGTCCATCTCCTTCGGCCACCGGCGTGAGACGGGATGCAGAACACTTCCCCGCTATAGCTTGATTTTTGGGATCCAGCCAATACTGCACTAGACCCGCCCAAACAGCGGGATCCATCGCGAGCGGCTTCGCCTCATCGCCTTTCTCCCCCCACTTTTTCTTCAAGTTCCCGACGTAACCGTTGAGACGCAATAGGGCCTTCTTCTCGAACGCCGCTCGCACTTGGAAAGTATGACCTTCCTCCCAATGCCACCCTTGCTACAAACATACGAATAATGTTATGAATATATTTAATTAAAAAATTAAATAATTTAATAAATAAAATAAAATTAAAATTAATGTTATCAAATAATTTAATAAATAAAATTAAATTAAAAAAATTAAATTAAAAAAATTGACTTACCGCCCATGACTCGAACCAAATATCCCGAACATTTTGCGGCGTCTTGCTCCAATTAGGATGGACCATAGTGAAGTGGGCCTTGATTGCGTTGGTGACCGAACGCGCGACCTTGTTATCCGTAAACCTATTAAACAAAATATTATAATGTTAATAATTTAATTATAACTTGTAATTAAAAATTTATTACAGAAAACTAATTTGTTTACTAATATTGAAACAAAATAAAAACATACCATAATGTACCACGAGGCCTCAACGGATGGATAATCCTAAGCCGTGTCTCACGTCCAGGTTGGCGGAGAAGCTCAGCAATCCGCATCATAAGAGGCGCGTTTGGCGGTGGAGGGGCCTCATTGTGGTCACCGGGATGATCATCTTCGGCTTCTTCTGGCTCTGGCTGAATAAGCGGTGGCTGAGCTAGCGGCGGAGGTCGGAGCGGAGGTCGTGGCTGTCCCGGTGGCGGAGCTCGTGGACGATAGTTCGCCGCATGCGAACCCGACCCCGATCCTGATCCGGATCCGGGACGACCATCAGATCCGGGAATCGAACCATCGTCGCCATATAATTGGCCGTATGAAGGAGGACGAAATCCATCACCCTATAAAATAAAACAAATTTATTAAATTTAAAAATGTAAAATAAAAATTTTAAATGTAGGAAATAATTTAATATTTTTGATATAAATTTAATATTTTTGATATAAATTTAACATTTATGGAATTATTTTAAATTATCGTAAAATAAATTGTAAATTCGTTTTGCATTTAAAAATTTTATTTTAACATCCAAAAAACTCCGTAATTTGTTTTATTTTAAATCTAAATGCAAATCTATAACTTACCACATCTATATTCAATTCCAAAAGTTATCAATTCTAAAATCAAGTTTATTTCATAAAATTGATTTCATACTTTTTTCCTAAAATCTATTTCATACCAAATTTCCCAAATTCTATTTACTACATATTTCATAAAACCATTTTCTAAAATCAATTCCATTTGAAATTCCATATCTAATTTAACTAATTCCATATCTAATTTAACTAATTCCAAATATATATTAAAAATTTCCACAAAAAAAAAATATATATATATTTTTTACCATTGTGCGTTTGACGTTTTCCGGCGTCCGGCGGAGGAGACGGTGGAGGTGCGGCGGACGAGAAGGTATCCGGCGACGGTGGAGATTCGGCGGAGGATCCGGCGGCGGGAGAGAGAGAGACCGGCGGCGGGAGAGAGAGAGAGAGATTCGCCGGAGAGAGAGACAGCGTCGCCGGGAAAGAGAGAGAGAGAGTGATTCGCCGGGAGAGAGAGAGAGATTTTCGCAAACAGAGAAGAAGACTTCCGTCACTGTTTTTAATTAGGGATTCGACGCTAATTCGATGCTATTTAGCGTCGAATTAGCGTCGAATGACGATTAAATATATTATCCTTTTCCCCAAGCAGATGTCATTAAGATCCTAATTAATTTGTATTTAGCGTCGAATTTGCGTCGAATTGACCAACAATTCGACGCAAATTCGACGCTAAATTCAAATTAATTCGGTTTACCGCCGTTGGTGTGAACCAAAAATTTTGAATTTATTCGGTTAACCGCCATTGGTTAAATCAAATTAATTCAATATAGCGTCGAATGAAAATAATTTTATCTGTTTCATACCCTAAACCCTAAACCCCAAACGTAAAATTAATTTATATAGCGTCGAATTAGCGTCGAAACGACGCTAAATCGATGCTAAATCGACGCTTCCTTAACCTAATTTTATGTTTGGGGTTTAGGGTTTAGGGTTTCCGAAACTGGTACGGAAACTATCTTAGCCTTTCCATCTTTCATATAATAGAATAAATTTAAAGTATATAATTTCAAATTATAAAGGGTTATGATGGTATATGTAAACTTATATAGTTTTTCCGGAGAATAAGTCCTTACATGCATTTCTAACATCGAATTATACAAACGTACTAAATTGTTGGCAATTAAATCTTAGAATGTGGATAACATTGTAGCTTCACTCTGAACCGTCGACGTTAACTCGTTTATTGTTCATACCCTAAACCCTAAATGCAAAATTTGTTTGATTTAGCGTCAAATTTGCATCGATTAACATTAGATCGACGCTAAGTCGACGCTATTTAACAAACTTAGCGTCGAATTAGCGTCGATCTAATGTTATTCGATGCAAATTCGACGCTAAATCAAACAAATTTTGCATTTAAGGTAATGAAACCACAACATATAGACTTGAATCTTAACACTAAGAGGAATGAATTAGTTCAGATAACAATCATACAACGAGATATATTGATTATGCAACTGCAATAACACATTACAAATAATTAAAGAAATATATATATATATAATTTTAAAAACGACTTATTTACCAGATACATTAGAGACTTGAAAATATTAAACATACAACGGTTATAGTGCAAGTACATAATAGACTACTAATTTTAAAAACATATATGGACACATACATATATGTATGTATCCACTCCAAACAACGGTTAGAACCAGAAACTTTTCTTTCCCTTTTTTTTCTTTGGTGGAGAATCTAAAAATTCCCTGCCCAATAAACTTTTGATTGCATCAACATCTAGATCTAGATTTGCGTTTGGCTTTTCTGGGCTTTGGGCGCCTATCAAATCATAATATTGATCCTTACATTCATTTGAAGTACTTCCACCGTAAGTGATTTTCTTTCCCTTTTTTTTCTTTGGTGGAGAATCTAAAAATTCCCTGCCCAATAAACTTTTGATTGCATCAACATCTAGATCTAGATTTGCGTTTGGCATTTCTGGGCTTTGGGCGCCTATCAAATCATAGTACTGATCCTTACATTCATTTGAAGTACTTCCCCGTAAGTACCTGACGGTTCAGTGCATTGATATGGTTGGACGGCTTTGACAACCCGCTTTTGGTCAGGACATTGTAGCTGGTTATCATAGTTGTGTTTTGAATAACTGAACCCATCTTGAAATTTGGGACTCACAACATTTGCAGGAGAGCATGAATCAGCTTCCCACGAGAATTTAGGAATGTGGTCGATGTTTGGCAAGCACTGGCTGTCCGGCACTATTGTTGATGTGGAATCTTCTTTATGTATTGGTGAGCACGTATCAAATTCCCACGAGTAAGTGGGCAGCTCTTTAAACGATTGGTCGCAATAAGATTGAGTTTCCCACGAGAATTTTGGTATTATTGGAAATCCAAAAGGATCAAGGTCGGGTGTTGTTTCTGCGTCTTCATTAGGAGAGGGAGAAGACATTTTTAATTTGTGTTCTTCAGAGGTCTACTAGTTATCGACATAAACTTTGATACCAAACAGCCGATTTAGCCTAAGAATGTACTCTGAAATATGGGAAAGAGTATATTATGGGGCTAAATCCACCATTTGGAATCAATTTAGTATCGAGATGTAAAATTGATTTGAGAATTGAGGATCTATACAAATTTTTAAGTTGGAAAATGAATTATGACGGTGGTGCTATATGTAGGCGATTTTAGCATCTATTTTGCATCGATTTTGCATCAAATAGTAGCATCGGATAAGCATCGACCTCCTTCGCGTCGATTTTGCATCGAATTATAGGTACAAAAGTATGTCAACGCGTGGTAAATGTGTCAGCTACCTACCAAATTTGGCAGGAATTATTTAGCGTCGAATTAGCATCGAATAACATGCATTCGACGCTAAATTTGTTAATTGCGTCGATTTAGCGTCGAATGCATGTTATTCGATGCTAATTCGACGCTAAATAATTCCTGCCAATATTTCTATGCATTTTGCCTATATAAGTCAGAGTAATGCAACACAAAATCATAACAATAAAATATTCAATTTCGAAATGGCAAACAGAGATCTATGGAATTATATATGCAAAACCGAGGCACCATTCAAAACCCTCGAAACACAACTTTTGTTCCTTCAAGCCCTCCATACGATGGGTTAAATGTTATTGATGCTTCACCGACAATTTCATCCCAACGAACTCAACGATCCCAAAACCAAACGCTCGGAATACCGGGACCTGGCCAACTCATACGGCGAGGACTGTTTCGCAAGAGGTCGCACGATGCAAAGGTGTTGCGAGGTGAAAGTTCTCAGACACGTCCAACACAAGATTTCATTCGGGAGGTCATCAATGAGCCACTACAGGGCGACGACGATTTTAGTAGACCTCAGTGGACTTCTACTATCGATTACATAATCCGTGAAGGTATATATATATATAATTAACAATAATGATTGAAGATGACAAATACTAACTCTATCATTCATAACTGTAGGTTCTTATAACAACAGGAGCACACCATTCTGGACCCAGGTTGCAGAAATGCAATCCCCGCATTCCCAATTTGTGAAAGTGCAAAAGGTTGACGTTCGAGCTCGATAAATATTATATCCATTTACAGATACAATTTATCTGATAAGTAAATTGTATCTCATTTAATTTTCAGATTGTGGCTATGCTCTCCAGTATTACCCCAAACGGGCTGGGAGATCTCCTAGTAACCTTAAAGGATCCGTCAGGCAAAATCGAGGGAACCATGCACCATAAAATCTTCAAAAATGACGAGTACAAACTAGCCACTGTTGTAGGTGCGGTGGTCATTCTAAAGAATGTTACCGTATGCCGTTTCAACAGGAACTCTAGGTACCTCAACATCACAGAGCGGAACATTGTTAAGGTAGATTTTCCATATATTTCTAAATATTTGTGATAATTATAAACTGATTTTCCTTTTCCAAACAGATAATTGGTGCCAATTCGATGATTGCCGAATACGAACCAACCGAAGTATCTACTATCAATGAGGAAGATGAAGGAACTACTGGGTACGAATATGAAACAGTTCCAGACTCAGATGATGAATAAACATCCGACCCGTCAATGGTTGAGAATTAGCTTAATTAAGGCTTTATGTTGCTTTTATGTTTAATAATTCCCTAGTATCCATAGTACGAGTTTATAATAATGTTCTTATCTGTAATAATCTTTCCTAATTTCTAATTAATGTAATATTTAATGTGTAATGTAATATTTTTATATGATAATATTAAAACTAATGTTTTGTTTATATGCTATCTTCCATTTGAATAATAAAAAACCAACAGAATTTGATAATCACATATAACAATTACAATAACATAAAATGATAACAATCACACGAATTCGAAAAATATATACAAATGAAATAAAAACAGTCATATATGCTTCACTCTGAATCGTCATTTGAGTTGTCGTCATCCTCATCGGTACTTTCTCCACTCTCGTTTGCGAACTCGTCTTCGGGGTTTTCTGCATTGTTAGCATCCAGAAGTATTTCAGCTTGTCAATTTTGCGGATCTATAAGAATGATGTTGTCTATATCTGCTTCTGGAGTTGTTAGATCCACGTCCGTTTCATTTTGCATAGGAGCGTCGTTTGATTGAACTATCATTCCTCTAGGTGCTATTTTAAGCACAGATAACCATGGAATCCCTGTTTTTCTTACACGTGGATATGGAATGAAACATACTTGATCCGCTTGTGATGCAAGGACAAATAGATCATACTTTGCATAAGAACGCGATCCATTAACATCGATGACACCAAACTTTCCCACTCGAACCCCTCGCCCGACAACTGGATCAAACCACTCGCATTTGAAAAGGGTGCACTTTAAGTTAACCAAACCAGGGAATTGCACTTGAACAATATCTTGGATAATGCCATAAAAATCCGTGTCCCCGGCTTGAACTACGACACCAAAGTTCGCAGTTGCTCTACTTTTGCCATGGTCTAACGTATGGAACACATAACCTCGTGTAAAATACATTGGAGATGACGAAACTTTCCCCAACGGACCTTGGATCAACTCTTTAAACCATACAGGGTATGACGTGTCTCCATAATCAACCTGGAAGATACAGTCTTCTTCTTGTAAATATAGTAGTATATACACAAATTGTACATAAAGGTTTTTATGGAAACAACATATATATAACTTATATACCTGAGTCCTCAACCATTTAGCAAAGTGTTGATCTTTACGTTTTTCAATCTCATCGGCGGATGCATTTGGGAAAGCCTCGTATACTTGGCGAATGAATTCACTAATATAAAATATTGTTATAACAATTGCATTTGTTATATATGTTTCCTAGCATATATAAGTACGAAAATAACCCTTTCCACCTCAATCCATACTTGGTAATTATAATATGTACCTCAGAAATGGGCTAACTTCCTCGCATTGTAAGAGAATATATGTGAATGCACAATTGTAGTCTTCGAACGAGGACCAGTCTTCTTCTCTTATGATTCCAGCCTGCCTTCCAACTGCACAGAATATATCTGGGACATCTGAAACTGGATACATTTGTGCGATGCCACCATCGTTGTTCCTACGTGGAGCTCGTTTTCGTGTCCGGACAGGTGGAGGAAAGTAATATGAGCAGAAATTAGAGGTTTCTTCGGTTAAACTGCCCGCAACAATTGATCCCTCAACCCTTACCAGGTTTTTTGCCTTTCCTTTTAAGTCTTTCATGAATCTCTCGAAAGGATACATCCAACGAAATTGAACGGGCCCTCCTAAATCAGCTTCGTGAGGAAGATGGACAGGAAGATGCTCCATCACATCAAAGAAAGATGGAGGGAATATCTTCTCTAAGTTGCACAACAATATTGGGATGTTATTGTTTAGCTGTTGAATTCCATCCTGAGTCAGAGTTCGCACACACAGATCCCGAAAAAATACTCCAACACATAAACCCAAAATCCAAAATCAACCAAAACACAAATGTAATTTTCCAGACATAATTTATTTACATATTTCATTGAAAATATACCTGCAAGTGCTTCATGCACGTTCGTTGGCAAAAGTTCTGCAAAGGCGAAAGGCAATAATCTCTGCATAAACACATGACAATCATGACTCTTCATACCAGAAATTTTTTTCCCTTGCTCCACAGACTTAGAGAGTTTTGACACGTATCCATCTGGGAACTTAACTTCGGTGGAAACCCAGTTGAAGAATGTTGCTTTGCCTTCGCTTGACAATCTAAAGCTAGGCACTGGAGCTCTCCCATCTCCCGTGAGATGCAACTCAACTCTAGAGCATATAAGAGGCAAATCCAGTCTAGACTTCAAGTTGTCTTTCGACCTGCCTGGAACGTTTAAGATGGTGTGCATGATGTTATCGAAAAAGTTTTTCTCAATGTGCATGACATCAAGATTGTGGCGCAGTAGATGATCCTTCCAGTACGGTAGATCCCAGAAAATGCTCTTCTTATACCAATTATGTTCTTCAAGGTATCCATCTGGGAGATTGGTCGGAATATTAAACCAGTTACCACCACGTTTTGCTGTTTCCTGTGCTCCCCAATAATCAAGTTGACCTTCAATTTGTTCTCTTGAAAGATATGGAGGTGGGGGGATACGTACACGTTTGCCCTTTGCAAACAACCTCCTGTTCCCCCGGTACGGATGGTTCATAGAGAGAAACCTCCGGGGACAATCAAACCAACAAGATTTTCTACCATTTTTTAGTTGGAATGCATCTGTTGCATTTTGGCAATACGGACATGATAACCTACCATGTGTTGTCCAACCAGATAACATTCCATAGGCTGGAAAATCGCTTATCGTCCACATAAGCACAGCTCGCATGGTAAAATTCCTTTTCCGGGAGTAATCCAAAGTACGAACCCCATGAGACCACAACATGTTCAGCTCATGAATCAGCGGCTGTAAAAACACATCAATAGATCTTCTTGGATGCTTCGGACCAGGGATTAAAATACTCAAAAACAGAAATTCCCTCTGCATGCACATATAAGGCGGATGGTTATAAGGTGTTAATATAACCGGCCACAAAGAATATTGCCTCCCAGACATACCGAACGACTAAAACCATCTGTACATAGTCCAAGATAAACATTGCGCTTCTCGTTAGCAAAATTAGAGTGTACCGAGTTGAAGTGTTTCCAAGCTTTTGCATCAGAATAATGATGAACTTCTCCTTCAGTAGTTGAATGTTCCGCATGCCACCTCATTGATGCAGATGTCCGTTCTGAATGGTATAACCTTTGTAGCCTATCTGTTATGGGCAGGTACCACATTCTCTGGTACGGCACTTTCCTACCAGCGGCTTGGGGCTTAAATCTTGGTTTGTGGCAAAATCGACATTCCTGCAGATTTTCATCATCTTTCCAAAATATCATGCAATTGTCAATGCAAACATCTATCATCTGCGAGGGCAATCCTAAACTAGATACTAGTTTATTTATGTCGTAATATGACTCAGCAGCTTGATTACCCTCCGGCAAATAATCTTTTAGAAGAGATGCCCAATCATCCATGGAACTCTCAGATTGATTATGATCAGACTTTATTGTCATCATCCTAGATGCCAACGATAATTTAGACAGACCTTCCCTACAACCTTCATAGATTGGTTGTTTTGCAGAATCAAGCATATCATAAAATTTTTGTGCATCTAGATTGGGTTCCTCAGCAACATCAGGAGTAGACATAACTCCAGGAAATGCATCGGTTACCATTTCTTCGAACCTATTATGCTCTAACCCGACATGAGCATCATCATTTTCTATAACAAATTGATGCCCATCATATTGTTCATTAGAATAACCCTGACCCTGATCCATAGGTTGATAACTAGTACTACCCGAAGTTTCATCTTCATATCCCTCTCCATGATAAAACCAAACATAATATTCAGGTGTAAACCCTCGATTAAATAAATGCGTACCGACTGTATCAATTTTCTGTGGCGTCGAATTTTTGCACTTCCGACACGGGCACACCATAAATCCGGTCCGTTGAATTGTAGGCACACTACTCGCTTGAGCCATGAAAATTTGAAGGCCGTTGAGGAACTCTTCTGAAAGGCCTCCATTGCCATCTTTACGTCGATACATCCAATGTCTTAGTTCGTATATATCGCCCATCTTCGGATTTGAAATTTTTGTTAGATTTTGAAATTTTTGCGATGGTGGGTGGCTATGTATACGAGAATTTAGCATCGATTTTGCATCGAATATTAGCATCGCTTTAGCATCGAATTGCTTTGCATCGATTTTGCATCGAATTTGCGTCGTTTTTGTGTCGTTTCTGAACGACGCTAAATGAGTAGGTGAACTCGTGTTAAATGTGGCATCTACCTACCATATTCGATGCAATATTCGACGCTAAATCGTTGCTATGCCATCGACGCTATATCGATGCAAATTTAGCGTCGATTTAGCGTCGAACATAGACTTCCGATGCTTAATCGATGGCAATTCGACGCTATATTAAGTTTCTCCGTTGTTAACATCGAATTTGGGTTACAATGTTTCCGAACGGTCAACAGGTTAGTTAAAAGTCTTTTGCTTTCGATTTCGTTAACTAACTATTGACCGTACGGAAACATTGCAACCCAAATTCGATGTTAACACCGGAGAAGCCCTCTCTCTCTATGTGCTTTCGAGCTTCGTCTTGTCTGGTCTCACTGATGGTTTTCATTTTGGAGGTCGTTTTTATTATAAAATATACTAAAAATTAAAATCCTAATTATCCGATACAAATGAAATTAAAACGCTAATTCGTAGGCGGTTTTTGGGTCCTTAGGTTGTTGAAATCTTCTCAAATCATATCTTCGGATTCTGGTTCGAACTGCGTTTGACCGGGAGGTGTAGGAGGCGGTGGAGGACGATGTATGCCTTGCAAGGCATTAGCTAATGTCGGGTTATCCACTGCAATGATGTCAAAGAGACTGAGCAGCTGTGCTTGTTCCGTCTTTAGCTCCGCAATCTTAGCATTAGCATCTTCCAACTGAGCTGTCAAATGCGGCTGAGACGACGAACAAGCTGCCGGGACATCTTTGATGGATCCAACACCCATCGTTCGTCGTTTCTTCTCCGGTGCAACCTATAAAATAAAAGTGTTATAAAATGCTTTGAAGTGTTATACAATAAAGTTATAATAAAAAATGAATTATAATATAATATAAGAACCTAATAAATTACCTCCTTGTGGCGGAGCTCGTGGACTTTGGCTATCACAAATTGCGAACCCGACCCTGATCCGGACCCGCGACGACCACCGGATCCGGGAGTCGTATCATCCTCGGCAAATAACTTTCCGTATGAACGAGGAGGTCGATCCCCCTATAAAATAAAACAAATGTATTAAAGTAAACAATTGTAAAATATAAATTCATAAATAAATTAAAAACTTGTAAAATAAGTTGATTAAACAATTCATCGATTCTTAAATTATATATATAATATATGAATACAAACACATAAATCCATAAATTTAACATTTAGGAAATAATTTTATATTTTCGAAAAATAACTTGTAAATTCATTTATAATTTGAAAGAAAACTTATAAATTTCTTTAATTTGACATGACATAAATAAAATTCATTAAATCTAAATTGAAATCTATAACTATCAAATCTAAATTAAAATCTATACCTTAGCAAATCTAAAATCAATTCCATTTCCGAAAATATGTTTAACATCAAATTCCATTACTAATATATATAACAAATTTATAACAAATTACTAATTTAGGAAATATAAATTAAAATCTATACCTTAGCAAATCTAAATTCAATTCCATAACATATCAAATCTAAATTCAATTCTATTTCCTAAAATATTTCCTACATTTTTCCGAAAATCTATTTCACATCAAATTCCATTACTAATATATATAACAAATTTAAAACAAATTAATAATTAAGGAAATATAAATTAAACTCTAATTTATTACAAATTACTAATATTTCTAAAATTACTAATCTATATCCTAATCTATTTACTACATATTTTTAAAATCAATTTCATAACTAATTTATTACAAATTACAAATATATATAAACAATTTAAAAAAATAATAATAATAATATGTACCATATCGTCGGAAGGAGAACCGGAGGAGGAGAAGAGCCGGCGGCGGCAGAAGGAGAAGATCCGGCGGCGGCGGGGGCGGAAGGAGATCCGGCGGACAGGAGACGTGAGGGAGAGAGGGAGGAGAGGGAGAGGAGAGGGAGAGGGAGAGGGAGAGGAGAGGGAGAGGGAGAGGAGAGGGAGAGGGAGAGGGAGAGAGAGAGGCGGCGTGAGGGAGAGGAGAGGGAGAGAGAGAGGAGAGGGAGAGGAGAGGGAGAGAGAGAGGAGAGGGACGCTAATGTTGTAACATAGCGTCGAATTTGCGTCGAATTTTGTGATTCGATGCTAATTCGACGCTAAATCAATGTTTTAAATGTTTAGGATTTAGGTTAAATAAATCGTACCATATACGAAAACATTCGATACCGTTTAAAGATTTTAAACCCGCTACATATATCGATACCGTTTAAACAGTTTTTTTTTTTTTGGATTTAGGTTTTATGAATCCTAAATCCTAGACATTACAATATAATATATGAAATTTACCTTTTACCCTACTATTTAATGGTTATAAATGTTTGGTTTCGACAAAAACTTTGATACCAAAAAGCTGATTTAGCCTCAAAATGTACTCTGACTGCCAAATATGGTAAGGAGTAGATTATGGGGCTAAATCCACCCTTTGGAATCAATTCACTATCGAGATTTTATTATATTGTAAAGATTGGAACTTTATTGTTTAAATTATTTTATGTTTGTATATTTGATTTGAGAATTGAGTATATATAAAAAAAATTTAACTTGGGAAATGAATTCTAAGGCTGGTGCTATATGTAGGCGACTTTAGCATCGATTTTGCATCGATTTTGCATCGAATGGTAAATAAGTAGGTGAACCCGTGTTAAATGTGTCATCTACCTACCAAATTCGACGCTATATTCGACGCTATGCGTTCGACGCTAAATCGACGCAAAATTTGCATCGATTTAGCCTCGAATTTGGACTTTCGTAGCTAAATCGTTGCTAAATCGACGCGACTTAGCGTTGATTTAGGGACGCAGTGTTTCGTCCCTAATTAGCGTCGATTTAGCGTCGAATTGTGTTGTGGACACTATTACGACGCAAAATCGACGCTAAAATAGCGTCGGATTAGATTCGACGCTAAATCCGTGTTTTCTTGTAGTGTAAGGAGAATTGAAAACCTAAGTAAATAAACTTTAACCTAAATACATCATTATCTGAACTATAGCCGTAGTTATATTATTAAAGACCATTGGACTAAGGGATAATTTCCATTTTTAAGCATAAGTTTTTTTTTTTTTTTGGAAACTTTTTCAGTTAAAGCATTAGTTTTTTTTTTTGGAAAGAGCTGTTAAAGCATAAGTTTCCATTTTAGGTACCTTTATCATCATCATCATCATCATATTATCTTTTTTCTTTTCTATTTTTTCTTTTTTATTTCTATTATGTTTTGTTTATGAGAAATTATGATGAAAATGGAGGGTTATAGATGAGATATACAAGAGATATTGAGAGCATGTCTATTGGAGACACTGCTTCGGATGTCTAAAAACATTTTAGAATTAAATATATTAAATTTTAGGATCTTTGAGTGTTTAAAACTATAAAAAGATCTAATATTAGATTTTTTATATGGTTTCAGACACTCAAAGATCCTAAAATTTAATATATTTAATTCTAAAATGTTTTTAAACATTCGAGGCAGTATCTCCATAGAGAGGTGAGTAACAGCAGATAATATAGGGTAATTAACAGCAGGGGTGGGTCATTAATTATCTCTGTTCAAAAAGTAATTAAGTAGAAAAGATGCGTTGACAAAAAAATAATATATACTACACATAAAGAAATGAGGCACACTGCTCCTACTTTTGTTATATAAAGAGTTGTGGCATGTGGGTTAGTGTTATATAACTTTTTTTAGACATTAGAGTTCCCTTGTCGTCTCAATATATATATTCCACTCTCCTCTTATGGAATAATTAATTATTTCTTGCATGTCATTTTTTTTTAGGATGCCAACTATATAACTAACGTCCCACATGCATGCATAGTTTGTATTTTTATTTTGCACGCATGATTTTATCCAGTTCCAAAAACCAGGGGCATGGCTAGCTAGTTTGTCGAATACAAAAAGAAATCGAGGAAATAATTCATAACGAGTTAGAGCATTCTAAAGGCAACAAGATGGTTTTGGTATGATCGTTTCACACAGCTTATGAGTCTTGTACTCCTTAATTCCTTAACTTTGTCTAAGACATCATCATTGAGTGGATAAATATATAGATGGATTGGATATTGTACTAAAATGGACTTCACCATTTTTTCTTTCTTTCTTATTTTTAATTTGAAATTGTGCTTCAAATACCTCATCTTAGACATTTGTAACTATTCTCTAAACATACCCTCACAAGTAATTTTGAACTTAACTTAATCATGCATTCTTCCTGCTATGAATGCCAAATGACCTGATATTCTATCTCCTTTTTATTTACGTATCTTTCTTCTTGTTTTGGTTTTTGTATAATAATTATTATATGATTTACTTTTAAAAAAACAGGTGATACAAAACCTATGACACAAACAATGGAAGAAAACGTAATCATGAAATTATAGTAACTCTAAAATACTAAGTGAAAAATAGGAATATTTAAAACAAACTACAAAAACTCAAGATTCTAGCAATGTCATTTATTATTTAGGTTTTACTCGCTTCGTTCGTCTTTTTAGGATTTCAGTCAACAGTGGTTTTCCAAATGATGGTGAGCGGATTATGATTATCTTGTGACAATCTGGAATGGAGTAAAAAACGAATTACTGGACATTCCA
The DNA here is from genome assembly GCA_963576765.1 of Draba incana. Taxonomy (NCBI): domain Eukaryota; kingdom Viridiplantae; phylum Streptophyta; class Magnoliopsida; order Brassicales; family Brassicaceae; genus Draba; species Draba incana. Next base: position 31,928,390 of record OY755213.1, read on the forward strand.
TACCTCTGGACAATGTTAAAAGCTGGACAAAGTCTTTGTTATATAAAGAGTTGTGGCATGTGGGTCAGTGTTATATAACTTTTTTTATACATTAGAGTTCCCTTGTCGTCTCAATATATATATTTCACTCTCCTCTTATGGAATAATTAATTATTTCTTGCATGTCATTTTTTTTTTAGGATGCCAACTATATAACTAACGTCCCACATGCATGCATAGTTTGTATTTTTATTTTGCATGCATGATTTTATCCAGTTCCAAAAACGAGGGGCATGGCTAGCTAGTTTGTCGAATACAAAAAGAAATCGAGGAAATAATTCATAACGAGTTAGAGCTATATATATATATCATAGAATAATACTGTCAACTAGGACCGAAATATGACATGCAGGATTCAACTTACTCAGGGACATGGCTTGTTTTTTTCGAATCTATGTGTGATAGTGTTTCAAGTTACCGTTACAAGCCGTTCGGTGTGATAGTATCCCACCTTAACTTTTCTGATTACTGTTACACGGTCTTAGATCAGAAAAAAAAAAACGAAAGAACACGGTCATGCTCTAAACAATTCAAGGATTTCTTCAGAATGACATCTAGCATTTCAAAACTTTATATAGGTTGAAACAGAGCAAAGATTTACAAGTCTTTTATTTTATTTTTAATACGATGGACACACACACACACACACAAAAAGCATAGTATTTATGTGCATTGGGATGGGGATTTAATAATACTTTCCACAAGTCATAAAACGATACTCCCTCCGTTTCAATATATAAGCTGTTTTGGGATTTATATTTTGGTTCATAATATAAGCTGTTTTAAAATCTCTATGTAAAAAAAATACTAATAAAATAAAGATTTATTTTTAAACAGTTCAAAAGTAAAATTGTTACTACAGTTTACGAAAAAGTAGAAAAGTAGTACTACTACTTTCCAAGGTTTGGTTTTTTTTTAATACTCTGCATGCTCACGAAATGTTTGGGAAATGAAGTACCATGGATTAAATTAATGTTTTTTGTTTTAAAAAATACTTTTACAAAATAAAAAATAAATTTTCTTAAATATTGTGTTTTTAACTAAAACAACTTATATATTGAAAGGGAGGGAGTATTTTGTTTATTTTGGTGGTTATACACTTTCAACAAATCCGTTGAAGACCCCAAAAGCAATAGCAACTATACAGGAGGTGACAACACATGTGCACGTATATTCACGCGGGCCCGATTAAAATAGGTCGTAGGTGCAATATATCGACTGTTTTTGTCACTAGCTATGATATTGACTACCTTTTTTACCTAATTGGGACTTGGTTAGCTTTAGTGCTATATTGCATCAACATGTCAACAAACTGATTTAATGGTATAGTCAGCTACAATTTGGCATTTTCCTAGTTCTACTTCTATTTGATGCTGAACAGTGATTTAAAGGGATTCTTTATAAAACGGGTTCGGTAGAAACAGTTTCCATTTATTTTGGACGAACTTTGCAAAGAAAAGCCATTAGGTTAGAAAGAGAAGCCTAAGAGAGATTCTAAGGAGCAAGAGGAGAAAATTGCGTGTGATTGATGATTTTGGACGAGTTTATAAACATAAAAATGACATACGTATACCTAACAAGTATTCCATATATATAGCCTTCGATAATGTGATCGAAAAGCAAATGGATCATATATAATATTTATTGACCTCATCACAATATGCAAATAAACTTTTTTCCTTGGAAAATCAATTTAATTTTAAGGTCCCCAATAAATAAGTTTAATGTGATAGTGAAGAAAAACGAATCATTTTTAAACTCGTGAAAATTGATGGGGGTGCTAGTTTTTTTTAACGCACGCAAGATTCATAGCTAACAATATAATGAATTACAGAGTATTCGGAAGTTTTTCCATATAGATATGTGAAAATGAAGTTGCATTATAACATTTGTACCACAAAATAAAAAAGTTGCATTTATGAACAAAAAACCATTCATGTTCATATGAGAATATTTCGGGTCTATCGGTTTCGTGTTTTCCGTCGTCATATGGATTAAGATTAAGATAAGGGTTATTTGATTTCTTAATTTTGGATTTGGAAGATTTAATTATTCGGTACATTTAAGAGTAGAACTGATTTTTTAATTTTCTTTGGGGGGTTTAAAATTGGAATAGTAATTAAGAGTTGTTGTATTCCATCTACCATAGTGTAGCAAATTATAAAATTGAGTTTGAGCATGAATGGAATTTGAGGACGACTTATATTCTACAAATTTGATCTATGCAATAAGATTTTGAGGTCATATCTTATAAGTATTTTATATTTGTGTAAAATGCTAAATGTAATTTGGTTTTAGCAAAAAAAAGAAAGTTATTTGTATAGTGTGTAAATTATAAGAATTGTTCTTTGTAGACGGTTTGGATTATATCTACACATTTCAATGTCAGTGTGGACCACATGTACGGGAATATACACGAAGGGAACAAAATAAAGGAATGCTTTTTGATTTATTTGGGTCACGTTTTTTTATTTATTTATAACAGACTCGTTATAGAATAACCTTCTAATTCAAGGCGCGTTAAAAAGGCCTCCACGTTGCCCCAGAATAAATAAATAAAATAAATAAAAATTACTCAGGAAAACGACAGAAAAGGCACGCTCTCTCTCTCCTCTCTCTCTCTCTCTCTCCCCCCCCCCCCCACAAATGACTGTATCGTCTTCTTCATTTCTATTTTACACAGAAACAATCCCTAAATCTCTCTTTTTTTTGTAGATCGAAAAAATGGCTTGTTTTGTTGCCATTGAGGATGGGCTCATGAGTGTTGCACGATCGATAGGAAGGATATACAATCATCAAGCAGTGCTTGCGGTACAAGCAGCCGTTGCTTTCATAGGAGTGGTTACATTTGGAGTTTTGATAGAGCTAAAGAAATCTCCTCTGGCGGCGGCTCTTCTGGTTGTATTCGCAGTTTTAATCTTCCTTGATGCTGCGGCCATCTTCTTCCGGTGTTCTCGAAGATTGAGGAGGGGTTTAAAAACTTGGTCAAAAAATTTTAGAGCCATTAACGGTGTTCTAAAAGGTGCATGATTCATTGGTGCATTGAAGGTGTTTGTGGCTTTATCTAGTGAAGTCGAAGAAGCTAAGAAGCTAAACCTCTATGCAGGCCCGACCCAGAGGACAAGCCAGTGAAGCCACCGCTTAGGGTCCTAAATTTAGATGGTCTTTTTTTAGTTAAAAGTTTGTTATAGTTATAATTAAAAAAAATTATAAACTTTTTCTACAATAATAATATTCGTAAGATTTTGTTTTTCTAATGCTTCTGTAATGTTTATGGCCTTCTCTAAGCAAACATGTTAACTACTCATTTAAAAAAATTAACTTGAAATTATTAGTTAAAATTCGAAGTTGAAGCTGATAACAAAATTATTTGCGGTCGATCATCTAACAAGAGAGATTGGATATGTTAGATTTTACATCCATTGCAACATAGATGGTTGAAAAACTCGATAACATGAGTTTAATTAATGATTTTGTAGACAAAAATACAAGGAGAACAATATTTCAAAAATAAATTCTATTTTGTTTTTTTTCTTTTATTTCTTAGTAACTTTTTGAAATTATAAACGGTTTAATGGAGTTTTAATGGTTTTTTTATTTAGATTACTATTTTGACGGTATAAGAAAATGTACGAAAATGACACTTTTCTACATATATGCATAGGGCATCCAAAATGATTTGACCGGCACTGCCTCTATGCCGTTGGATTGATGATATGCATCTACATTTGTTTGGCTACAATTGCTAAGCTCTTCGGTGGGGAAGATTTGTTCGGTGTTTGCGATGGTGTTATGGCATTAACTATTCTTGCTTGGGCCATTATGCCAAAATCAGTTCTTCAGTGCCTTGGGAAGAAACGTTTACCACCAAATTCAACTGTTCTATGTGTCTTTAACAAGAAGCACAACCCCGAGCACTGGACATTTCTTATCTTTTACTTCACTGTTTTTCTCATGGCCGTCTTCAAGTCCTCGAAGGTCAGGTTCCAGGAAGACGAGGAAGACGATCCTGCTGCAACCTTGCTTTCGGACGGAGCAGGGGCGACGGTTTCGAGCAACGTTTGCAGGATCCTTCCTGGTTTCGAGGGTGAGTGAGTTGAGTTTGTTAGGAAGAGGAACCCATGGTGTCTCGGTTTGTAGGAGAATGTATCGAGTATGCAACTGTTGCAAAGGGAACATCTGATTAAGAAATTAATATGATTGATGAAGATAGAATGTAATCGGATTCCAATGAGGAATTTTTTTTTTTTTTTTGTTAGTACAAGTAGAGAATTTTCATGGTTTTGGTAGCTCAAAAGCTTTTTATTCATGTGACAAATCTGACTATCAAAAGGCATTAACATGTTGACACTCTTAGTATAGAAAAATTATTATTTCCTCCGTTAGTCTTCCACTTGTAACCTGTCTCACAGGATGCTGCAAATATTGGGTTCATGATTGTAGACGGGTTCACCGATATAGTTGTGGGGATCACTCGGGTAGGGATAGGAAGATGGCACTCCATCTCCTTGAGGCCATGATGGATAACATGGTGGATAACTTGGCGGATAACATGGCTCGGGTTTCTTCTCATCTGGCTTTTTGTCTCCATCATTCTTCGGTGGTTCAACTTTGTTCACGCTTACAAGCTCCGCAAAGGCTACTTTCCACGGGAATGTCACATTAGTACTACTCCAAAGCTGTAAATGTCAGACCTGTATCAAAGCATGAGAAGAGCTAGTTAGGGAATGGGGCTAGAAAGGCAAGTAATCAAGAAGAACTTAACCACACAGAACATGAGAACATACTTCTCATCAGCAGACTTATTTCGAAGAACTTCTGGTGCCATCCATTGAGGCTGCAGAACAGGTTAAAAGCCAATCAAGATCACTGACTACAAATCAGGAATTTCAAATCGATAAAGAGTCTAGCTAAACTACCGTTCCCTTTCCGGACTTAGTGCTTAGGTATGTCTCATGCTTGATATGCGAAAGACCAGAGTCAGCTTCCTGTTAGAGATGGCACTGTAAGTTGACGATAATTCTAGTCGAGAACTCAAGTCTCACTTTTCCAACTATCCATTTACATAAATGATGATCTTTATCTAACTGCCCATTTTCGTTTTAGAAAGCTATATAATCATGGGAAATCATTATATATTTGGACTGCAAATGAAAATCTTTAACTGCTGGCTTTGATACAAGACCAGTCGCAATGTGAGAGGTCTCTCCATGTGGAAATCATTCCACAAAGATTAAAAGACCTATGTAAGGGGGAGGAATACAATAACATAGCCGCTTTGATAAGGAAGAAGAGCAAGTACCTCTTTTCCCCCGCCGGTGGCGACTGTAGAAGAGCAAGCCCCAACCGGACAGCGAAATAAGCACAAACTGCAGATTGGTCAGGGAAGAAGGAATCAACAAAGCACCAAGCAATCAAACGAAATCTTATTGATTGTGCCAGGCATAAATAAATTCCACACAAGAAGAGAAGAGAATATAGGGCTGTTTCCAGAAGTCAACCTTGGAAGATCCATGGTGATCTACCTTGTCTGATTGACTAATTCTAAAGCTTTTCCGACATAGCATTCCTGGAACAATCATGCAATCGAATTTATAAGAATCTGCAAAAACATATACAAAATGAAGAATGCCGAACTGTAAACCAAACCGAAAACATATAGAAAATGAAGAATGCAGAACTATAATCAAATCCAGAATCATAGCAATTCCAAAATCATAATAAAGTGAATTTACAAAGATGGACAACTCACCAAAATATTATTAGCATATTTAGATCAAAGGCATGAACAAGGACTGCAAAATGTCCAAATACTGCTTATTTCCAGCCGATGGTCTCCCTCCAGCTATTCCATCGAATCCTGGATACGAGGATCGCCGGCGAAACCAAAACCGAATGCGATTGCTGCCTAAAGCTCCGTCAATACCTCCTTAAGCCTAGACATATCCTGCTTTAGATGCTTTTGACTTTCCTCTAGCTCTATTAGCTTCTTCCGAAATTTGAGATCAGATCTGAGTTGAATCAGGGATCGGTCGAGTTGAATCGGACCTTGAAGAAGCTGCTTAATACATGGTGGTCGAAATTCTTCTCCAAGGAAGAATCGGAAGCGAAATAAGGGATTGGTTCGCTTGAGTGTGTTTTTCTCGCGCTTCCTACCAAAAAAAAGTCTCTCTCTGCTCCAAGAGGTTTGCCGGTTCTAATTGGATATTGGTATACTCGACAATTACGTTGGTTAAGCATACAAAACCAAGATTACGCATCGGTATTTTTTAAAAAAAATTTACACAAAACCTTACTGTAAGATAGCTTGGTAGGATTATTTATCTTCATTAAACGTCATCTAGATTTTGGTAAAAGAAAATCAGCTCAATTTTTAGGGTCTCTAAGCACGCCGCTTTTGCGACATAAAAATATTGTAGCTGCTCTAAGTTTGGCGGAAGCTATATTAACTTTACTATAATTACTAATTAGTGTCTCTGCCATTCAGTCACGTGGTATGTTATATCATTCAATGGATTTTATGTTGTGTAGTTGACATTTTTTCTTTAGTGTCAATGTACACCGACCGCATGACAATAATATTCAATATCATACTTCAAGTGAATCCACTAGCTACAAGAATATTATTAAACGATACAGGAGCTTTATATACGGATTTATTGCATGTGTATACAGGATAATTATGGATTCATCTAGGATTGTGTTCAGTCACCTCAAGCATTTCGTTTGCATATGGGTTTTTGGAGGAATTTAATTGTGAAACAAAATTTTCTATCAAGTGGATCCATCCGATGTCAAGAAGCAGGCTGGAGAATTTAGGGAAAGTCTTCAAAAAAAACTTGTCGAGGAGAAAAGCTTTTGCAGAAGTGGCAACAATCGCTGGTTACCATTCAAGCAATAGGTTCGTCCTTTCGATTTGTACACTATATACATTTTTATAGCTTTTGAACAATATGCAGCCAAGAAATGGAAATATTATATATGTTATGTGTTTTTGGATGACTATTTAAATGATGTATTCATCTCCCGCTTTGCAATGAAAATGACGTAGAATTGATCGAAAAGGTTTTCAGTGATGTTTCGGACCAGTTGTTTAGTTCAACGCGATCAAGGGAGTTCGACGGACCGTCTTTGACGGGATTTATCAATTCTGTAAAGATTGGGATTAGGTCAGTGTACATCATTGTGTTCTTGGTTGCTGTCATTGTGATGTTTCACCGTATCCAAACCGAGGATAATTTCATTTGAATTACGAATCCTTTTGGCTCTCTAGTGTCATATGCTTTAGTTCTTGGTTTAATTACCAAACAAATGTAGAACACAATCGATCTAATTCTTCGTCGAACCATTCATTTCCTTTTATGACTTCAAATTCTATGTTCTAAATGTTTTTTTTTCATATATATATGTTTGAAAGTTTAAAGGAAAATTGGCATGAATAATAGGTTGATGATCAATAATTAAGTCTATGACATGACCTAAATTGAAATTAGGTATCTAACATTGACACCACTTAAAATTACCTTTTTGTCCTTAATCTATTTTTGAGTTTCACTTTTGAAAAAAAAAATGACAATAATAATATAGTTTTTTACCCTAATCTACTCATCTTCTCTTTCACAGCCGACACTTTTTTTTTTCTTATTATTTTTCTCTTCATGCTTCGTCTACTCCTTCTCCTCTTTCTTCTTCTACCCTAATCTATTGTCTTTTCTTCTAGTTATTTCTTCTTTCATGTCGTTGTTTCTTCTTTCTCTTCCATTGTTTATTTTTTCTTTCTTTTGCATCATTTATCTCATTACTCTTTTGATACAAACACCATAATCATCTTTCTCTCTACTGATCCACTAACCCAAATCTTAATCTTCAATCATTGATTAAGATGAAGATCAACATAGCCAACTATGTTTGGAAATCATATAATAGGTAACTATGTTTCTTATAATAGTTAATTATAGTTGTGATAATAGTTAACTATGTATAATATGTTCTTTTTTCCTTATGCAAATTATAAAAGATAACTACATTGTGAACATAGTTAACTATATTTGTTTCAATAAGTAAATATGTCATGAAAATAGCTAACTATGATTTAACTATTCTATGAAATAGTTAACTATGCCCTGATTTTAAATTAGCCAACTATTCTCTGGAAATAGTTAACTATCCTATGAAAATAGTTAACTATAAGTTTAAATCGGTAGAATAGCCAACTATTCTCTGGAAATAGTTAACTATGCTCTCAAAATAGTCAACTATAAGTTTAAATGCAGCCAAGTATTATTCTCTAGCAATAGTTAACTAGGATTTTATATTTTAGATAGATAGTCAACAATGTTATTAAATAGTTAACTACATATACGTTTTTTCTAATCCATTTTTATTTTGTTTGCAGAGATCTACTTTTTCCAAAAATGACACAACTTTAAAGACAAATTTTCCAGAATAGAAGAATATATTTTTTGATCATCATATCAACTCAAAATCTTTTTTTACTGCAGGCATATGGTAAAACAGATTTTTTGAGATTTTAATTAATTTTCATTTAAGGGCATTTTGGTCACAGTATTTTTGGTGGATGTTATACACCTAAATTTAAATTAGGGCATGTCATAGACTTAATTAAGGCCTCCAAACCTATTATTCACCTAAATAACCCAAGTTTAAATTATACTTAATCTAATATGTTATCATTTTAGAGCAAATAAACTTTACTTTCAAAAACTACAAATTCACATTTTTTTTTAGAACCCCTCTATATATACTACTTATAATCACACAAAAAAACTACAATAAATAAATAAATTAGGGTAATATGTGAATCCCAATACACTATATCATATAAAATTCGCATATGACTGATCTATAATCATGCTTTTTATATTTGTATTGTAATCCCTAACTTTATATATTCTTTTTTTTTAATTAACTTTATATATTCTTGTTGCAAGTAAGAAATGTATCTCTAACTTGTAAGAGGTACGTAGTGGAATAGAGAAGATTGGTGTGTGCGCTTGTAACCCTCCATCTAATACTTGTCAACTAGTCTATATATTACTTATAATCACACAATTTTACTTACTTTCAAAAACTACAAATTCACAATTTTTTTTTTAGAACCTCTCTTTTTTTTAGAACCTCTCTATATATCACTTATAATCACACAAAAAAAAACTAAATTAGGGTAATATGTGAATCCCAATACAATGGTGGACGTTTCTGGATTCGAGATAAGGTTGGTGCTTAGATTCTTCGAAAACAACCAAGACCCATTGGAGAACTCCATGGGACTAAGGCTTATCGACGTTGAATCTCTCGAGTCTTGAGAAAGTATAACAAACCGTGCAGTGCACAGTAGTCGGTAGTCTCTGTCATGGCCAACCAAAGCTTACGGTAGCTTCATGTTCCCTAATTCACAGCCATTTCCTCACTCGAGCTTCGAAGAAGAAATCGTATGAAGCGATTCCGTTACCTTTACCTTACTGTAAAGCCTCTGTTTTGTCTTCTCACTGTTAAACCAAGCTGACTTTCAGTGGTTCCATTCGTGCCACCAACCATCCGTATAGCATATGGCAAATTGTCTCCATTGTCTCCCCACAGTTAACATAAATGTATATGTTGAATCATTAATTCTGGAAATCGTTTTTGATTAATGATATAATTATGAATTTTATTAATTGCAAAATTATCATTATTTGTACTTATATTGTGTGATATTGTCTTTCCTTTCTCTTCAATATTATATTCTCTAACGTTCATATCAAGTTAATGTTGATCTCTTTCCTTATGTGAGAAAAGGAAAGAGACGTTGCAGGTTTTAATGAAAAGAGACGTTAGTCGTCTGTCTATATAAGAAGCTGGTCAAGGTCTTCTTCTAGGACACTTGTTCTTTCAGTTAAAACAAAGATAAAGAAAACAGAGTTCTTATTACGTAAGCTGCTCAAGTTTGTCAGAGATTACCTTGTGAAGAGATTGCTGTTCGTGTGAGGATCACTAAGCAAAGACTTCCACAAGAAGAAGACAGCCATGATTAAGGGGGAGTATTTCAGATTTACTTAAATACCTTAGTTCATGTTTTTAAGATAGATGTATTAAAACTTGGTTTTACAGTTTTAGTCTATCTTGTTTTTGTCTTCTTGAAGTGATCTAATAAAATCTTTTGCAGTTGAGGATTAGGGGTTGGTTTGAGTTTCAAACCAATCGATACCTCGTTAAATCTTGTGTCATCTCTTTAATTTTTATCGCTTTATCCTTTCCGCACTTAATTAAAAAGAAAAACTAGTCTCATATAAATTTTACAGTATAGTTCATGTGATGTACATGAATGATTAGAAGTAAACTGTGGTTTCACAATTTCGTAGCAAAATTAATTTCTCGTCATGTAGCTGTTTACTTTGTTCATTTCTAAAGAAAATATTATGTTGATACAAGTGATTGTGTTTTGAGGACCTACGTACACTTTTTTACCAAATCAGCTTCGCTAAATAAACTTTCCTAAGAAACAGCGTCCTCAATCTCCTTGGGAGCGATAAGTCTACGAATCGAAAGCACCCTTTGTCTCTCTCCCTCTCCATATGGGCACCAAAATACATGGACAGAAAAGTTCGGGTGGGGTAATGAAGTGCGGTGCCCGAGTCATGGACCGTTTAAGAATCAAATAGGTAACAAAAACTCTTGCCTTTTTGTTGCTCTTTTATGTTATCTTGAAGGATTGTTGAAAAGTTTATTGGCAGTCATTTGTAGTTGATGAACTTCCTCTCTGCAATGAACGAACCGGTAGATTAACTTTGGAAGAGAGTTCCAACGAAGATGCAATGATGGATTTTCTATTTCTCAAAGGAGTCCCTTCACTGCAACATTGTGGACTGGCTTAGAAGGTTTTCATATGACGGTTAATGGGCGTCACGAGACTTCATTTGCTTACAAGGAGGTAAAGAAATCGACTATACAAAGATAGTTTAGAGGTTTTTGCTTTGTTCGAATATGAAAATAACATATTTGATTTGCAGAAGCTCGAGCCGTGGTTGGTTAGTGCTATTAAAGTCTCAGGTGGTCTGAAATTGTTATCTGCGTTAGCCACAAGACTGCCCGTTCCCGATGACCGTGCATTTTTACCTGTAGATGAGAGACTTAAAGCTCCACTTCTTTCTGGAACAAGAATAACGTTGTTGGTAGGTGTTTTCTCTACTGGTAATAATTTGAAGCGGCGTATGGCATTGAGAAGAACTTGGATGCAATACGAGGCAGTAAGATCCGGCAAAGTCGCTGTTCGATTTCTCATTGGCCTTGTAAGTACTTTTGAAACTGAACATTTCTCTATGGATTTATACATTTTGTAGCGATAACTTGGCGTTTTTTTAGCACACCGATGTAAAAGTCAGTTTAGAGATGTGGAGAGAAGCTAAGGCATATGGAGATATTCAGTTTATGCCTTTTGTTGACTACTATGGTCTACTTAGCCTGAAAACAGTCGCGCCTTGCATTCTCGGGGTAAGTCACCGACTTACACAGAACATACAAACTTGGAGATAAAAATCCTTCTAATGTTTCTCTATGTTGATACAGACAAAAGTCATCCCAGCAAAGCACATAATGAAGACTGATGATGATGCGTTTGTTCGGATCGATGAATTGTTATCGACTCTAGAAGAAAAACCGTCTAATGCTCTTTTGTACGGATTGATATCATTTGATTCGTCGCCAGACCGTGTACAAGGCAGCAAATGGTACATTCGTAAAGAGGTGACTTGTTCTCAACATTTTCCCTTTGCTCAATCTTCTTTAGAGACTCATCTCGCGTTCTCTTTGTGAAGGAGTGGCCTCTAGATTCATATCCACCATGGGCACATGGCCCTGGCTACATCATCTCTCAAGATATCGCGAAATTTGCGGTGAAGGGTCACCGTCAACGAGATCTTAGAGTGAGTTTTGTATATTCATCATAAGAGTTAAATATATAACTAATCCGAGTTATGGTAAATAACTATGTTCTTATTTTGTTTTTGCTTAAAGCTTTTCAAACTCGAAGATGTTGCGATGGGGATATGGATTCAACAATACAACCATACAGTAAAAAGAGTGAAGTACATCAATGACAAAAGATTTCATAACAGTGGGTGTAAATCAAACTCCTAGACTAATTTTTTGCCTTTGGGAGAACTGCAAAAAGAGATCCAAACTGTTTGTTGCGAATAGATATCTCAATTTGGTTTGCATATATCGAATACATACAAAATTATAGTTAAAGAGTATCAATTGTTATATTGTTTCTTTTTTGGTTCAACACATTCTTTATTAACTCAAATTTGCATTTTACAAGAAGAGGAAATTAAACATCTTTTTAAATTTTTACAACATATGAATGTGTGGACTTGGAGTAAAATGTCTTCTTCTTGGTATAAGAATAAAATTCTAATATAATGGAACGGAGGGAGTATGTAAGAATGAATAAACAAACCTATTTCTTTTTTTAAACCGCGAAGTTCATATTTAATCATAATTTTCGTGGACTTGGAGTCCACCTTTAGTCTATTTCCTTTGAAAATCTTTTTCCTCCCAAGAGAATTTAAACTAGTGATTTCTTTTCACTATTTTATGAGGTAGAAACCACTAGATTAAGAGGCACTTTGGTTAAAAATGTCAAGGTGGTAAAAAGTAAACTAGCCATTAAATTCAAATTCTTTGAACTTTTATATTTAATAGCACTGTTTGAATCCGTGTAAGCAAGATGTTATAGAGTCATCTACAATAAGTAAATTAAAATGAGTTATGGACTCATCCAACCCATTTCTTTAATGAGTTGAATTAACCCATGTTCCAATTAGCACTTCATTGATTTTGTTTGATTTAACTATTTTGACACCCCTACATAACTTACATAACATGTAACAAGCATGGACTACTAAATGAGAAGTACATGCCAACGTTCCAAGACCATTGGTTATCTGTCCCAAAAATACAAACAAACAAATCAATATCTGAATGAAAACCAATAAATAACTTAAATTTTCAAGAAATCTAAGGCTTACAAGGATGTAGATATCAGTTTTGTAAATCAAAGAATAAGCAGTCCATATTCCAGCGTTAATGAAGCTAGCAAAGGTAGACCAAAACGGCATATACCAATAGCCCTTCGGCGGACACATTTGATCCTACATGGTTCAAGCATAAAAAAATAATTAATCAAAACTCCATATTATTTATTAATAGTTTACTTATCTAAATATCAATTAGAAAAGAGAGAGCTTACCATGGCAAGACAAGAATACATAGCGATGGTGAAAACGTTGCAAACAATACCGATTAACTTACGTCTAGCCAAAAAAGGTTCACATACCCAGACAGTACACCAGATGATGCCCACGAAACTACCCCCTAAGATAAGAAATGCATCAGTGTTGCCCTTATACACATCAACATCAACATAATCATCATAAATCAATATATAACATGATGAGAGATTCAAGCATATTAAAGATGGAACATACTCGCGAGTCTTCTTCGTCAGAGTAGATTAAAAAGGCAATCACGTGGATAACTTCGATGATGAAACCGATGCCATTACTGGTGGTGACGAGAATGCTATCTCTTTGAACAAAAGGGAGACCATACAAAACCCACAAACTACATTTCACCACCATCACTACATGACGGTATTGGTGAAAATCATCCGGTACTGATTTCTCCTTGCAAGCTTGTTTAAACTTTGACCTATATATATATAGATATGCAAATGTTGATGACTCTAACTAATTAAGATAACCCTAATTAATTTATATTTGCAAAACAATGATCCAAAATTTCATAGAGAAAAAAAGAAGGGATATTACATTTGTGAGAGGGAGATTAAAAAGGAGATTACATTCCCTGCATCAAGCGAGAAAAAAAATTGTCAGTAACATAGCTATGGCTAAATGGTGCTAAGTGAATCTATGTCTATAGATTATGGTTATTATATGTAAATGGAACCGATCGAAATAAATTAGGATAAACATTGATCATAATTAACGACCCTTTACATAGTCATATATAGAGAGATCCACCATATTGGAGTCGAGCTCAAAAAATATATATGTAAAAGTGGATTAACAATCGATTAAAACTCTGTTGCACCCCTCTTTTTACCTCTTATCCCAAAATATATATTAAAGTTCTAGGGAAACATGATAAACCTATAGCTTCGTATTCAAGGCACTGACTATACACACATATATTATTAGAATATTAATTATAAAAGAGTCGTACCAACGATTCCCATTAGTATACGGATATCTTTCGCGTCCATTGTGAAATCGACGGGGAAGAGAAGAGATTTAGAATGAGGATTTTTTGCGTGTGTATATGGACACTTAGAGAGAGAGAGAGAGAGACGTTTCAAGGAGTTAATATTTATGTGGAATTTTTTCTTTTTGGGAATATTTCTGTTAGACTTACAAGCTTATCTAGATCCAAATATTTAGTTTGTTAGTACTATCTCTTGCGCACCAGTCAACTACTCTTTATATGTGTTGTTATTTATTTGGTTTAGAGATTGAGTCGACTTTTTATTACGCCACATTAAAACAGCTCTTGAAATTAAGCTTATTTCATATTTTTCTTCTTTATATATTACGTTGCAAATATTTGATATATATAGATATATATTTACAGTTTAATTTATGTTACTAAAGATACATAGAATATTTTGATCACGTTGCCAAAAAGAAACATGTATGTTGTCTCTTCTCCAGAGTAATTAAAAATAGATAAGCGACTGAATATGAAAAGAATGAGAAGACAGAAGGGAGTCTCTACATCAATATGAGTTTCTTCCAAAAGCATGACAACCATGTAATCCTAAATGTAAACAAATTAAGAGTAAAAACAAAAATAAGAATAATCATCAAACATGACTAGGTAAAAAAAATGGTATTAAAAAGGAAAAAGTAAGCCCTAGCTATATATTCCATAATTCACAGTCATTTCCCCACTCGAGCTTCGAAGAAGATATTGTAGGAAGCGATTCCGTTAGCTCAATAAACTCTTCCTAAGAATCAGCGTCCTCAATCTCCTTGGGAGCGATAAGTCTAGGAATCGAAAGCACCCTTTGTCTCTCTCTCTCTCCATATGAGCACCAGCTTCCTCAGCATATAAATATTTGTTATCCTGAAAGAGATAATATCCATTTGAATAGACATGTTTTGAATCAAATGTGGTCTAGTGAAATTTTGTAGTTGATTATTATACCTGATTAGCTGAAAATTGCTTTGACTGTATAAGAAAGTCTCGTATGCTATTCTTAAACCTGCCTAGGTCGCCTCTGGACTCGTAAAGTCCATTCACGAATTGAGTCACCTGTTTGTTGTTTGTTTACGATAAGTGGCTACATAATCACACTGAGGAAACAAGCAAATCCTCTGGTTTAAATTAGTTAGTTACCTCTGATGTAGTCATGTTCGGAAATGATGAGCTTAGAAGCTTCATGGTGGATTCACGGACATAAGCGGCATTATTTTGATACGGATGAGGTACAATTGTAGTATCACACAAAGGTTCCGTCAGATCATCGCTCTCAACCTGCTTAGTTTACCAATAGATCATCCCTTAAATCCCAAAGAAACTAGCAAATAGTATACGTAGTATGCATATTTACCAGAGAAACTACCAAATGGTTAGTTAGTTACCTCTGATGTAGGCATGTTCGGGTATACTGAGCTTAGAAGCTCGATGGTGGATTCACAGACAAAAACGGCATTATTTTGACTCAGATGAGGAGTATTCCACAAAGGTTCTGTCTGATAACGGCTCTCAACCTGATCAATTTTGTAGTCAATCTTCCCTTAAATCCCACATAAAGTAGCAAATGGTAGATGTAGTACGCATATTTTACCATGGAAAATAGATGATGTAGCACCAACACATGCAAATTGAATTCAGACTTATGCAAGGTATCGGCCAAGACAGCAAATATTTCTTGCTCGATTTGCATAAAGTATGTCTTGTAGAATTGGTTACAGACGCCAGATTTCTGTCACAATCAGAGAGAAAACATGTTAGATAAGGCACATTGATAGACGGGATAAAAGCGAAACATCCAACTTAAAACCTGAATTTTTTTCAGCATTTCAAGCAAAAGGTTAAGCCCAGTTTTGGCGATATTTCTCTCGATATGCCTAATAGACCAGATAACTAGATCCATCACTAGCTTCAGCTGCTGATGATTAGAGTCGCAAATACATGAAAACTATCAATACAAAATACAAATAATATCCTTTTTAAGATCACACAAAGAAAACTAAAAATAACACCAACCTCAATTGACAATTGTATCAAGACATGGTCACCACCAAATGTAGCTAAGTCACAAAGTAACGCCAAAAACTTGACGCAGTGCTCCCGATCATTTTCAAAATTCATTGTGATCACCTACATTAAAAGACAAAAGCGTTGGACTTTTCGTGCCAAACAACAACTTAAAAACAAACATGTGGGAAGTATTTTCAGTGGACTATAGAAAATGTTACCTCCAAAGTTTCCTGCCCCTGGAAAACACCTTGAAAAATTTGAGGCGCCAAATTTTGCATTATAACCTTGTACCTACATGAACACCTCACGAGTTGTTTATTAACCAATCATTTATGCACCAACCAATCAACAGACAAGAGACGTACTTGTTTATTAACATTGCAAAGAGTGATAGAACTTCTGGTTCCCTTGCATCAGGAACATTGCTTGCATAGTCACCAAGTACACGATCCATCATTGGTTGAACAAATTGTATTACAGTCTCTGGCTCGTAGTCAGCATCTAAAAAGGTTTCTATCAGCTTCAAGATTTCCCTCTTAACAGACCTGTTCCATAAAGCATTCAGATAAGAGGAAGAATAAATTCGATGTACTAAATTATGTAAAAAAATAAACTGAACAAGTGCCTACCTTAGTTCTTTCCTCAATGCCAACGGACCACCATCAGCAATGTTGTTTGACACGAGTTCACTGTACATTCTGTAAACATCCAGCATATCCAAGAAGATCCACGAAAATTGAGATAAGAAGTATGTTCCTAGTGAACTTGAGACGCTCGTATTTATCTGCACACATTTATAAGTTATATCATGCAGTTAAACCGATGGAGAAAACTATTTTCACACATCAAAATCACTAAAAAATTATAGTGAAGTAAGATATCAGACCTGGAGGATAATAAGCACATTAAGCATGACATCTGGGTCCTTGAGGTAATCTGCACGCTGACGTGCTTCTCCTATAAATGCTGTCCATTCCTGTGTTTTAGAGACATAACAAACTAGTTTTAGCAAGCTCAACAGAGAAACAATGAGATAACCATAAAAAAAATACCTTATTCGGGATATCCATCAGCTTCTCGAGGTACTCAGCCCTCTTCTGAGGATTTGATTCTGCCTGGATCATACAACCAACCTGGAGAGAGAGAGAAACAATGAGATTAAAGACAAGAAAACAGCTTCCCATCTCAATAAAAAGGGACACGGCTGAAAATACATACAGATTTAAAAAATGTGTGAAGCTGATGAGGCTCAAGATCTTCAATAATTGTAGCAAGGTCTAGTAGAATTTCAGATAAAAATGACTCTCTGTCTCCACGCTAAACAAAACACATAAAATCACACTTTAGATTGACAAAGTAATAAATTACAAATGTGTATTATAAGAACCAGTACGCACATGAACAATAACAAGTTCGTGCTTGCACTGCTGAACAATTTTGAAGAATGTATTGCAAGCCATGTCCTGAAAAGAAAAAACAGAACTTGTTATGCATGCATATACAAGATAGATGCAACTGTTAACTCCCGCAGATATAGAACAATCAGCAAAGGAAGCATTACCTTTAGACCAGGATGAGGGTTATGCATGCATTCGAACAAGCTAAGAACAAGTGTCATCAAAATCATCCAATGGGTCCTTAAGAATCTTGAATACTGACTAGCTACATACCTGAAACAAACACAAAGGTCAAATACTAAGACAAGACCATGCATGAAACAAGTCCAAGTTTTCAGATAATATAATGCTGAAGGAAATAAATTATCTAAAATCTCCTTGCTACATAAGTACCAACACACCAAACCCAATTCATTGATAAAATAGAATAAGTTTCACTATTAAGATCTATGATGTAGAAACAAGCTCACATGACGTTGGTTGCAATAACAGCTTTGTCCTCGTCTTTCTTGGCTTTTCTACGTAAACTACACAAATCATTTATGACCGTCTCCATAAATCTGTTTTCCTGAAAATAAACACAGAGTTCAGATGTTTGCTGCATCACAAACAAAACTCTCAACTGTTGTCCGTCGAAGATACAAGTAGACACTGAGAGCGGAGATCTTACCTGTGCTGCTCCCATGGAACCAGAAATAGACCCAATAGCACAACATAAAGTGTTCAAATTGTCCCATGGCGGTTCATCATTGCTTGACAGTTTGCTTGACAGTTCGCTTATCTGTTCACTTAGCTTACCCAACATCTGCATGGGAACAAGAAAAGGTTGACATCAATATAACAGGATCAGCAGAGTCTCTAGCCTTACAAGATACGGCTACTCGCATGTTAGAATTTACATAACACTTTTACATTTAAATTCTAGAAATTAGGGATACTCTACTGGTCTTCTCCTCTAAACATAATCCTCCAAATGCTAATAGTCAATATATTTCACAGTATATATATAAGTATTACCGTAATATACTATCATAGAGAACAATAAATTAAAACTTGACAACTACTCATAGAAATAATAAGAGTAATCTGGCATCCCTCATTATAAATACCTGTTGTTTGGTATCATCATGATCAAGGTGTAAAAGGTTGATTAAAGTCTTCCGCATTAGCTGCAACGATGAAAATTATAAAACAGGGATACCATATAATAAGACCCAAAAGTAGGATCACTTTCTAATAATATCATAACACTGCTATATATCAAATGGAGATTCGATGAGAGAAGAAGTTGTCAAAAAATTCCTCCAAAATCATGGGTCAAGAAAAAGAAATCGGTGTCAATAGAGATTATTTAATATTTCGATTAATTAAAAAACTTAGCAAACATTCATTTATAGTAATGATGTTTAATTTTTAATTGCATTGAAGTTAGTGTTTAGTATGTACATAGAATTGAACAACATTACTATATTTCATTGACACAATTTTTTTGGTCACAACATTGACACTGTTTAACAATCATGAATATATATACAAACAAATTATAAAAAATTATGCTTCATTGTAACTGCAAATAGCTAAATACATTATTACCACACATTTTTATAAATATACTTTGGTTAATAACTATGTTTAAATCTATGCCATGAGTGGAGGACCTAGTATATGAGTATATCTAACTAAAACTGAAGATAGGTTATATGTACAATTGGTACCTTATACTGGAGAAGAACATAATTATCTGTCTCAACAATGTTCTCATTTTCGTCCACAACAATTAGCGCTTCTTCAGGCTTAGCCATTCGACTAAGCATGAGCCCCCTTAATTTTGACAATAGAGCAGAGTAAAGTTTTCGCCGCTTCGTGACCCCCTTAAAACTATGACGAAAGAAATCCATCTGACAGTAGGAAAATCAAGGCCCGAGATAAGTAACCACATCAAAGCAAGTACAATTTGCAACCCTAATTTCCAACCTTGTAAAAGAGCAGAAAGAATTCATACTTTCAATCCAAACAGACTTGGAGTTAGTGCAGAGTGACTGCCATGATGATGCGAGCCACACAACTCCAATACTAATGAATTCCAATAGTCCAAACAAACCTGTTCATTCGTAAGCACGCAAAAGCGGTCAAGTTCCACATAATTGACAAATAATATGAGATCTTTCCTAATATCAACAGCACAAAGGTAATTGATATATCATGGTTTTTACCCTGTTTAAGCCATGATATAAGTCCTATATCTAGAGTCTTTGTTGTGTTTTGTGTTGGTTTTAGAGTCTTTACAGGAACTAGACCGATTGGAGCAGAAAAGATGTTTACTGGAGCTTTTGGAGCATTTTGGAATATCGAGGAGGGAAGAGCTGAAAAGATCAAGTCAAATTCGGACAGAGGACTTCATGTCGATCGACACTTATCAAGTGTGTCGATCGACACAGGATTTTGGCGAGACCGAGTTTTTCCAGAGAGTGTAGTGTCGATCGACATCATCTCTGCGTGTCGATCGACACGGGCGTTTAATGAAGATAAAGCCAAATCGAAGATTTCCTTTTTAGCGAAGAAAGTTCCAGATGTTTACTTTTCTATTATAGTCGGTTTAGGACCTCTATATATAGGTTTTTAGGCCATTGTTTAGCCTTCATGCTTTATTTTACTTAACTCTTTGATATATCTTTTAATAAAACTATGTTTTCTTCATTCGATATGTCTGAGTAGTTTCCCTGTTAGGTTTAGGGATTTTCAAAGGTTGTTGATGATTTGCTAGATCTGATCATAATTGCTTAGGATTAATATCTCTAGATTGTTCTTCATCTTGTCTTGAGTTTATTGCTGATTTTAGATTCATGACCTGAAATCTGATCTTAGGATAATTAATAGAAACGACAGTTTGATTGATTTCCTGATCTAGACTTTGATGAGCAAAACTTCTATTCGCAAAGGAATTTGGCTTAGGGTTTTGTGAACAATTGAACTTGAACTTTAATGCTTGTTTAGATTCATAGGATTCGCAAAGGAATTTGGTTTGCTTGAATTTATTCATAGAAATTATTCGCAGCGAGAGCTGGTTTGTTTACATTCGTGTTCATGTTTAGGAACTGAGCTTCATAATCCTATTGCTAATTGATCATCTGCATATCTGATCCCCCTGAGATTTCCTTGTGCCTGACTCTATTTTAATTGATTTTCACAACCGAATTTACTGCTTTGTTTACTTGCATTCTACTTATTCTGCCTAGTTTAATCTGAACTTATTAGATCTATTGTGTTTCCTGATTCCCTGTGGATTCGATAACCCTAAGTACTACCGTGATCTCTTAATTTGAGAGAGTAGTTCAAAGGAAATTTGAGCATATCAAATTTTGGCGCCGTTGCCGGGGAATCAAAACCATTAGATTTATTCTATTAGGATTTTGTCTAGGTTTTTATTTTTGTTTTTATTTTTGTTTTGCTAGTTTCTTTTTGTTTTCTGTTTCAGGTACATGCGAAACCGCAATACCAGGAGCAATCAACACGAGGAACTAGTTGGTTATAATCTCGAGGAACTAGCACGTTTAGAGCGTGAGAACAGAAGAACAGCAAGGATGGCTGCTCAAGAGCGTATTATACTTATTCCTGGAGAAGATGGAGTTCTGCGTGATCCGGCAGGGCTCAGGTACAACGCCGAAGGGCAAAGGATCAACGACGACGGAACAGTGATCGTCGAGGAGGATTTGGTGATTCTGCCGCAGGGTGTCGATCGACATCCTCCACCTGTCGATCGACACGGGTTCCAGAATCGCCAAAACGTTTTTGCTAACGAGGTGAACGCTGCGCGAGGAAGAACACTAGCTGACTACAATCGTCCTGATCAGTTCTACGCGAATCGAGCTGCGATTCGTCCTCCAGCTTTTCAGAGGAATGATTTCGAGCTGAAGCCTGCTTACTTCAGTCTGGTTGCTCAGAACCCTTACCATGGTCTTCCTCATGAGCATCCTATGGACCACATCGAGAACTTCGAGGATTTAGCTTCTAGCATCAAGGCTAATGGTGTGTCCAGCGACTATCTCTTCTGCAAGCTATTCCCATACTCTCTTAGTGGGGATGCTTCTTACTGGTTGAAACAGCTTGAGCCTGGATCGCTTACTACTTGGGAGGACACAAAGAACGCGTTTCTGAACAACTTCTTTGATGACGCGAGGTCTGAGGATTTGAGGACGAAGATCACCTCATTCAAGCAAGGTCCTACAGAAGCTTTCAAGGCTGCATGGACGCGACTAAAGTCCTATCAAAGAGACTGTCCTCACCATGGCTTCACAGATGTTCAGTTGCTAGGCATTTTCTACAGAGGAGTGGATTGGAGGTATCAGATGGCACTGGATGCAGCGAGTAGTGGTAACTTCAATACCAACTACCCAGCGGATGCGATTACTCTCATCGAGAACTTGGCTTCTAGCAACAGCACGAAGAACGCTGATTTTGAGAGGAAGCAGATGAGTGACAACAAGGATGGAGGGAAGCATTTGGTTGAGATGAACGCTAAGCTGGATTCTGTGAAAAGTATCCTTATGGGAAAGAAGTCAGTAGAGTTTGCTCAGGAAGTTGAAACTGCAGAGGATGTCAACTACATCAACCAAGCTGGATTTCAGAAGTACGGCAATTCGCAAGGATATGGGTCTACTTATCAGAAATCTCCGCAGAGCTACAACAGGAACTATGGTTCATCATCCTACCAAAAGCCTCCTGAGCAGGACAATGAGATGAAAGCTATGCTTGCGCAAATCCTAGAGGGACAGCAGAAGTTGGAAGTTACTTTCAATGGGAAGTTGGACTCCGTCTA
Source organism: Draba incana (assembly GCA_963576765.1). NCBI lineage: Eukaryota > Viridiplantae > Streptophyta > Magnoliopsida > Brassicales > Brassicaceae > Draba > Draba incana. Next base: position 31,950,926 of record OY755213.1, read on the forward strand.
CCAAGATCTTAATGGGAAATTCGAGTCGCTAAGTACACATGTCAAGAAGTTGGACGTTCAGGTCGCCCAAACTGCTAGTACCATCAAGCGACAAGAGGGATTTCTACCTGCGAAGACTGATGCAAACCCCAGGAATGCTTGCAATGCCATTTTAACTGAACCGGAGAATTATTTCGCGGAGTTCGATGAGATTTTTGGAACAGAGGCCTCTCCGTCGATCGACGAGGACCAGTGTCGATCGACACGAACAGAAAATCGCGATCCAATAATTCCAGAGACTCCTCTGTCGATCGACACTCCATTACCTGTCGATCGACACGAGCCGCGAACATGCCCAAATTCTTCCAAATCTTCGGTTCAAGCAGAGGAGAACGTCTACAAGCCAAAGGTTCCTTTCCCCAGGGCTAGGAAGTCCAAGCAGGAAGCCGAAGAGGCCATGTGCAAGCGAATTATTGATAAGATCATGGTAGAGATGCCTCTGGTTGATGCGGTAAAGCTTTCACCTGCTTTGAGGAGATATGTCAAGAGGCTCGCAGCAAACGGCATTAGTCCTGAGGAAGGAGCACTGCTGACTCGAGATATTCAAGCGATCTTTTTGGGCACAGCACCGGTTCCTAAAAAGAAGAAGAAGGATATAGCGGTCTCCGAGGAAGTTAGCGCAATGATCCAGAGCAGGATTCCTGTAAAGCTTCCAGATCCAGGCAACTTCGTGCTCAATTGCTCCATATCAACAGGGCAGTTTTCTCATTCTCTTTGTGATTTGGGGTCTAGTATTAATTTGATGCCACTTTCTGTTGCTTTTAAGCTTGGCCTGACTGATTTCAGGGCAACAAGGATGTCTATTCTACTAGCTGATAGATCCAGGAGATTCCCAAAAGGAATTCTTGAAGATGTGCCTATCCGGATTCAGGACTACCTAATCCCTACAGACTTTGTGGTTTTAGAGTACGACGAAGAACCTCAGGATCCTATTCTACTGGGAAGGCCATTTTTGGCAACAGCTGGCGCTCAAATCGATGTGAGAAAAGGGAAGATCAAGCTTGATCTAGGTGATGTGGTCCTGGATTTTGACATGGATAAGACGCGAAGGAAGCCTACTATCGATGGTCAAGCTTTCTCTGTGGATACAACGCTAGAAGATGAACCAATCAAGGAGTCTTCGAACGACATTCCTGAAGAAGTAGTCATTCTCAAACCATCTTCTGAGACACCTCCTGAAGAAACCAGGTATGAACTTCCAGTACTTAATGCAATCTCTTCTGATTTCATTAGAGTTGAAAAAGCGGTTACGCGCTCACGCAAGCAACGAGTTCCTCGAAAGCTTGGTTTTGTTAATGAAATTGCAGGAAAGAGAAAAGAAGAAGTGAAACCAAGAAGGATTTTTAAGCCTTTCGCAAAGATGCGAGTCATCATTCCTCCGGAGCTTAAAGATCAAGGAGAAGCAGTTCTTCAGGAGATGATGGAGAGAACGATGAAGCTTTTCCCTGAGATTGTTTCTGATAAGTCTGGGGGAGCTGTCCAGAAGGTTCGAATTAAACAAGCTGCTGCGAGTTCCATCATGGATAAAGGAAGTCCAATACTTCCTAAAGATCCACCATAGTCCTGAGTTCCTCAACATAGTCAAGCTAACGGACTAAAAATAAGCGCTTAGTGGGAGGCAACCCACTTGTGAGTTTTATCTAACTATCAACTTATGTTTATGTTTCTTTTCAATTTTACGTTTGGTTTTTGTTTTTGTGTCGATTTTCAGGAAAATAAACATTCGAATGCAAGTAAGAATGCTCTTCAGCACTATGTGTCGATCGACGAGGACCAGTGTCGATCGACAGGTGGAAAATCCACGATTCAGAATTGGGACAGAAACGTTAGTGTCGATCGACACTAATGTTGTGTCGATCGACACGGTCCCCAGGTACGAATTCTTACTTGATTTTTCGTTCGTTTCGATTCCTGTTTATCTTGTTTCACCAATCTTAGGCTTAATAACACTGGGGACAGTGTTGTTTAAGTCTGGGGGAGGTAGTTGCTAACTATGTGTTTTATTTTGGTGTTTTTGAGTCAATTTAAAAAATTTTAGAGTCAAAACCTCTTCTTTAGACTTACTTTGAACAGCACTCAAGGACCATTCCAATGCAAGTTGATTGGTTTTACTAAGGTGGGTAACTGGAAGTGGATCGGTTTAACGGAGCGAGTTCAGATTTCTGGAGAACTCAGAAAGGATGTCAAGGACCCCGCCCCTAATGAATCTTTAATCTCTTGTCAAGGGCGTTGGAAATCGCAAGACTTGATTCAGCTTCCAACACTTAAAAGCGAGAACGGACCGCTCTTGAAACTTCTTCCCCATGACGGATATAAACTGTCCTAGATCTGGTGGTAAAGGACCCTCTGCTGAGGTAACCGCCATCATAAAAGCTTCATAAAACATCAGTAAGGAGATCTAGAGAAGTCATAGAGATGCCAAGGAAAGTAAAAAAAAAAAATATGCAGAAAAGTGCAAGCCTCTAGCTCAGATGGTAAAGGACCCTCTGCTGAGGTACCCGCCATCACAAAAAGAAAAATCAGTCATCAAAAAGGCATGCATCTCTATGATATCCTAAATTGGATAAACAGTTTCAGAGGGAAGAGAGAGGGTGAAACGCAAGAAAGTGTTCAAGGAAGCGAAAGAACCTAGAAGGTCCAGCGATCGATATTCCCTTGATGAGACTGCACTTAATTTACTAAAGGGGTTTGCGACTGAAAGTCTGAGTTTCTCTAAGGGGTTTGGGTTCAATCTGGAGATCTGCTAAACTTCTAGGGAAACATCGAAGTATCACCGGATTAGCTTTGCAAAGGTATGTGGTTCCTAAAGGAGTGAGTACACTGTTTTGCTTAGGGACAAGCAAAAAGCTAAGTCTGGGGGAGTTGATATATCATGGTTTTTACCCTGTTTAAGCCATGATATAAGTCCTATATCTAGAGTCTTTGTTGTGTTTTGTGTTGGTTTTAGAGTCTTTACAGGAACTAGACCGATTGGAGCAGAAAAGATGTTTACTGGAGCTTTTGGAGCATTTTGGAATATCGAGGAGGGAAGAGCTGAAAAGATCAAGTCAAATTCGGACAGAGGACTTCATGTCGATCGACACTTATCAAGTGTGTCGATCGACACAGGATTTTGGCGAGACCGAGTTTTTCCAGAGAGTGTAGTGTCGATCGACATCATCTCTGCGTGTCGATCGACACGGGCGTTTAATGAAGATAAAGCCAAATCGAAGATTTCCTTTTTAGCGAAGAAAGTTCCAGATGTTTACTTTTCTATTATAGTCGGTTTAGGACCTCTATATATAGGTTTTTAGGCCATTGTTTAGCCTTCATGCTTTATTTTACTTAACTCTTTGATATATCTTTTAATAAAACTATGTTTTCTTCATTCGATATGTCTGAGTAGTTTCCCTGTTAGGTTTAGGGATTTTCAAAGGTTGTTGATGATTTGCTAGATCTGATCATAATTGCTTAGGATTAATATCTCTAGATTGTTCTTCATCTTGTCTTGAGTTTATTGCTGATTTTAGATTCATGACCTGAAATCTGATCTTAGGATAATTAATAGAAACGACAGTTTGATTGATTTCCTGATCTAGACTTTGATGAGCAAAACTTCTATTCGCAAAGGAATTTGGCTTAGGGTTTTGTGAACAATTGAACTTGAACTTTAATGCTTGTTTAGATTCATAGGATTCGCAAAGGAATTTGGTTTGCTTGAATTTATTCATAGAAATTATTCGCAGCGAGAGCTGGTTTGTTTACATTCGTGTTCATGTTTAGGAACTGAGCTTCATAATCCTATTGCTAATTGATCATCTGCATATCTGATCCCCCTGAGATTTCCTTGTGCCTGACTCTATTTTAATTGATTTTCACAACCGAATTTACTGCTTTGTTTACTTGCATTCTACTTATTCTGCCTAGTTTAATCTGAACTTATTAGATCTATTGTGTTTCCTGATTCCCTGTGGATTCGATAACCCTAAGTACTACCGTGATCTCTTAATTTGAGAGAGTAGTTCAAAGGAAATTTGAGCATATCAGTAATAACAACTATAATGCACATACCTCGAATACTTTATTGTCCTCAACATATGATATGCGAGTGAGATATTCTAGACCGGTACGTAATAAAGAAATATTTTCGGGAGCAGATTCTATGATACGTATATGTAACTGCAAACAAATAACATAGAGCACCTTACTATTATTAACATGAATAGAAATATATGAAATAAAAAGGACTAGAAAAGCTAAATCCAAACCATCATCGCTCGGTTGCACATGTAAAGCCTAAAATTCCAGAAAGAACCACATAAAATATCTTATGCAACAAAGAAAGCGAATTTACCTTGAAAAACGAAGTGAAAAACAGGGCCAAGTTCTGGATAAAAGCCTAGAGGTAAAGAGGTCTACAGTAATTAGCTGGAAAGGTTACAGAAAAAAATGGGATGGAAAGACGTAATGCACAGAAGAAACATGCCTGATATTCACTAGTCCCAGTTGAATATGTCTCAGCGAAATCTGTATTTAAAGGAAGGATTCCCTGCAGAGATGAAAACAAGTATGGGGATCAATCAAGAAGCCAAAGCAACATGAAAGTCTGATAGAGTAAAAAACCGATTAAACGACCAGACATATTGCATTAAGAAAATAGGAAAGTAAAACTCATATAGTAGAAACCAAGAGCAAGAAAACAAGTACAAGTAACAAAAAGTAAAGATAAACAGCACTACCTGCAACTTTTTGATGAATTCCCTGTACAAGTTGACATATTGCAAGTTGTGTAAGTCCGTAGGATTAAGTGCTGCAACCTGCCAGAAAAACAAAAGTCATTAGATAGTGATAGTGAAATAGTGACAGCAGGAAAATCTGAACTACAAACCGGCATACCTGTGACAGACATTGAAGAACGAGATTTCTATATGCCTCCACAGGGAAGAGCTGAAGGAGGGTCTCCAGCTGCAAATAACCAGATTAGTAAAGAGGATATCGTAATTAAGAGACTTTTTAACCTATCTTATTCCTCTTATCCCAGATATATTACCAAGGCGGAGTCAAAAATTTGGGGAAAAGATATCCAGGAAAGACAGGCTTGCAGTGCAGAGAGTGTTGAACATATAAGCTCGGGTCTTCGGGGAGCTGAGAGAACATTTACGTATAATTCGTGAATGACTTGAGACTCCCTGCGCTTAAGAAAGTAGAATGAATTAGTTTAAGTATGGATAAAGCAACAGTTATAAACTGCGGCAAGAGAACTGAATATAGTTCGTTCTTGCTAATACTTTATGCTAAAAAGGGCAAACTTGCTGAAATGTCAAACTTGCCTGGTTAGACACTCTTTCAACTTGTGTATCTTTTGCAGAGTCATCTCTCCTCTTGGGATATCAAAAACCTCTTCACTCAAGAGCTAAAGAATAAGAAGAATTATTATGCCAGTAAATCACAAACTTAATGCAAAGGCATATAAACAGTACTTACTTTCAAAATAGCCATACAATTCTCACATATAGTTTGCTAGTTTGAGCAGCCTTAATAAGATCAGGAATAAAGTTTGTCCACTTAGCAGGCCACTCTTGTTTCACAATCTGTACCACGCATCACAATATATTGTTATTGTACCATACAATATATATATATATGTTATTCCCAAAGACTAATTAAACAAACTTTTTTTCAAGCATCATTAGCCGAAAATACCTGAACCAGGACGACATTTAACTTGTTGATATAGAGCCTTTCCGATCTGATAGATGCTTCATCCGTTGAGAGCTACAGAGTAAATTCATAATCGAAAAAATCCGGTTAACTTAGCAACTTAATTAGTTGTAACTAAAAAACAACCTAATATTAGGCTATGAGTCAAGTATCTATGTACCTTGAGAATGAGTTGAGATATGTAGTTTTTCATTCCATGACGTTGTTCAACGGGTAATACATTCCACCTGTATTTTATAACACCTTCTAGCACCTGAAAGTGGAATCCATTTGAACACACACATTTCCCTAACACTGAGAAGAGAAATCATTACCAGAAGAGCAAAAATTTTGGTCTGCGTACTCGTGGTATTCTGTAGAATGTGAAGCACTTGAAGCCAAATATCAGGATCAGCTTTCAAATCCCGCAAGATACGTTCCGCAACACCTCTCTGAAAATTCTCATGGATCATTATGCAATTTCCAGAGTACAAGAAGATCAAATCACAAAACAACTCAGGACTTACTTCTTCCTTAGACGAGTTTGTAGCGTAAAGGGCCTCAACAGTAGCATCGAGTACAGCGACGTCAATCGGCTCTCTTAGCTTCATAACGGCCATGGCTCTCTTCCGAATGATTGACCAAATTCCAGAGAGGAGAGAGAACCCAAACTAGAGTGAATCGTTGGAGAGACAGAAAATCCCGGATTTATTTACCGGAATTCAGATTGTTTAGCCGGTTCAATGGGTTTAAATTTGCAGTTTATACGGGTTTTCGGTTATCTATACCCGGTGTTGACCATATCCAACCGAAATTAGGAATTTATCCAGAGAGTTGTCAAGGAGGAGGAAGGAAGAAGACGATGGCATCAATGTCTCTCTCGTTTTCTTCTTCGCTATGCTCTTCTCGAATTCCCCAATCAAAACGTCAGAGAGATACGACCTTCGTACGATGCGTTTTAGCCGCTTCGAAATCTCTTTCTCCTCCGACGAAGAAGCGGATTTGGAAGGAAGGCGAGTTTCCCGGAATCACGGAACCGGTTAATTCGAAAAGAACTCCGATGAAGAATGTGAAGAAGAAACTTGACCGGAGAAGCAAAGCTAATGGCTGGGCTTGCACCGTCACTGAAACTTTATCCGATCTCATCGCTAAGAAGCAATGGTTACAAGCTCTCGAGGTATTATTATCGCAAATTCCCAATTCTAAATTTTGAAATTTTGATTTAGCTGAAATTGGATGATATTAGGTTTTTGGTATGTTGAGGGAGCAATCATTTTACCAACCAAAAGAAGGAACTTACATGAAATTGCTTCTTCTTTTGGGGAAATCTGGGCAACCAAATCGTGCACAGAAGCTGTTCGACGAAATGCTTGAAGAAGGACTCGAACCAACTGCTGAGCTCTACACTGCTCTACTCGCTGCTTACACTCGAAACAATTTAATCGACCAAGCTTTTTCGATTCTCGACCGAATGAAAAGCTTGCCACAATGCCAACCTGATGTTTTCACTTACAGCACTCTGCTCAAAGCGTGCGTGGACGCTTCTCTCTTCGACTTGGTGGACTCGTTGTACAAAGAAATGGACGAGCGTATGATAACTCCAAACACCGTGACTCAGAACATAGTGTTAAGTGGGTTCGGTAGAGTCGGAAGGTTTGATCAAATGGAGAAAGTTTTATCCGATATGTTGGTGAGTACTTCGTGTAAACCCGATGTTTGGACTATGAATATCATACTAAGCGTGTTTGGTAACATGGGTAAGATAGACATGATGGAGAGCTGGTACGAAAAGTTTAGGAACTTTGGTATTCAGCCAGAGACTCGAAGTTTCAATATCTTGATCGGTGCTTACGGGAAAAAGAGAATGTATGATAAAATGTCGTCCGTGATGGAATACATGCGAAAACTCGAGTTTCCATGGACAACATCGACATATAACAACATCATCGAAGCGTTTGCGGATGTCGGTGATGCAAAGAACATGGAGTATACGTTTGATCAGATGCGTAGCGAAAGTATGAAAGCAGACACAAAGACGTTTTGCTGTCTCATAAACGGATATGCGAATGCTGGTCTTTTCCACAAGGTGATTAGTAGTGTTCAGTTAGCTGCAAAGTTTGAAATACCCGAGAATACCGCCTTTTATAACGCGGTTATATCAGCGTGTGCAAAAGCCGATGATTTGATAGAGATGGAAAGAGTGTATACACGAATGAAGGAGAGACAATGTGTATGCGATTCAAGAACGTTTGAAATCATGGTCGATGCTTATGAAAAAGAAGGTATGAATGATAAAATCTATTACTTGGAACAAGAGAAGCAAACGTTAATGGATCGCGCTAAAGCTACGAAAGAAGAGGAAGAGAATCTCCCAGGATAGAGATCTTTCACTTCAGGGAATAGAAGTAAGGAGTTTGTAATATACACTTGATTGTTCTTGCAGCTATGTGTGTGTATAATAAAGCTTCTCTTTTTTCATGTTTGTGTTTTGTTAATGGGCCTAAATTTATATATTGGGCCCAATAGATAAAGCTTGACGTACCCAACAAGACATGACTTTGACTAGCCTTACGGTAACTACTTCTCTATAAATCTCTCTCTCTCTCTCTCTCTATTACCGTTTCTTCTCGAACAATCAAAGCCAAGTAATCAAAGAAAAATCGAATACAATTTCCTCTGAGTTTTTTTTTTTATTATAAAATACACAGATTCGATCGGAATTATTCGCCGGAAAATCGACAATGGGAGTTGTTGTGAAGTCGTTCAAGGATCAATTCTCTTCTGGTTTGTTCGTTGATCTTTTTCTCTTTTTTTTTTTTGATTTTTTCTCGGAGAAATGTGATTATTGGATCGGTTTTTTAAATTTTGTTGGGATGATGCAGAGGAGAGATTGAAGGAATCGAAGAACATCATTGCGAAATATCCAGATAGAGTTCCGGTGAGTAGTTTCATGAAGAGGAATCGTTTGATTTCTTTCTTCGTGGTGGTTAGATTGAGTTGCCGTGTGATTGTGTATTTCCTAGGGTTCGAAATGATTAGTCGAATAATTAGTCCAATTACGTTACCGGATTTTTCTCGAATTGCTCGAATTTCTAGGAATTTGGTTTCAATTTTAAGATTTTTGCTGCTTCATTGGTTAATGAAACGATCTGGAATGTTGGAAACAAACTAGTGAATTCTAGATTAGGGTAAACATTTACTTATCAAATTCTAGAATTTTTTTAATCATTTCCATTATTCACATACATGATTTAACAGGTGATCATTGAGAAATATTCAAACGCAGATCTCCCAGACATGGAGAAGAACAAGTAAGTTGTAACATCAATTTAGCAGTAGGAATAAAAAGTGAATCTGTCACAATTGATTAATCATATTTAATTATGTATCCTAATTGGTTTTTTTTTACAGATATTTGGTCCCACGAGACATGACTGTTGGACATTTCATCCACATGTTAAGCAATAGGTTACAATTAGATCCATCAAAAGCTCTGTTTGTTTTTGTACAGAACACACTTCCACAAACCGGTAAGAATCATCGTCGATATGTCGAAAAACGTTTCTAATCCGTCTAAACTTTCCATTAATAAGCTCTTCTTGAATCTGTAGGGAGTCGCATGGACTCTTTGTACAATACATTCAAGGAAGAAGATGGGTTCTTGTATATGTGTTACAGCACAGAGAAAACATTCGGCTAACAATAACAAGATTCGTCGCGTAATAATAATCGAATCGAATCGAAAAAACTCATAATCCATTTGTTTGATTCTTATTATGTTTGTGAATAATGTCAGCTATTTGTTGTTGTTGTTATTGTTATTGTTTAGCTGACATTGTACATAAAAAGCCAAAAACAAAAAAAACATTTGACTTTGTAAATCATGTTTGACCCAATGGCAATTATAATAAAACAATGTGATGATATGATTCACACGAAATCTATTTTTGTTCTTTTATCGTCAAAACAATGGAACATAGTTTCGTGCAAGCACGTAAGTTTGGGGAGATAAAGGTAAAATGAGGCCTAAAGAAATTTCAATGTCGGTGTATTAAACGTGTTCTCTACGACTTTGGTTGTGTGTGTATCCGATAATGTTTTTGATACGAACCGCATAATATGGAATAGTTTGTGTATACCATTTGGTCAAATTTTTTCTTTATTAAATGCTACATAGTTCTTCTGCTAAAAATATTTTATGTTCCAATTACAAATTTTATACCTTTTTTTAATCATAGCATGTGATGTGGGTATTTTAAACCTTTTATTTGTCTAACAAATTTATGTACCTAGTTTTAAATTAATGTCTCTATTTGAGCTCAATCATTCATGATGCGTTGGCACCGTCTTTTTTTTTCTTACAATTATAATATCTATAAAAACTTTATATTATTTCGGACCAATAATAAAAAAAAATCTCCACGAAAAACGCCGATTAATGTTTTGAGTATATATATGGTTGTTTGGAAAGAAATCAAATCTTCTTTTGTATAAACAATTTGTTCGGGATGCTTCGACGCCATACACGTTCCAAAAACGATTGGATCAAAGCTTCCTTTACTTATTGGAATTTTTTGCTCTTTCATTTGAGTTATAGTATAATAGATTCGGATATTCCCCGATTCTTTTTTTTACCTATAATATTATGTCGGTTTGAAACATGATAGTATATGATTAAGTAAATGATCCACGACAAAATAATTGCGCTCTTAATGTTAGTTAGAACTATTATATCTTTTGCTTTAAGGAAGATTAGATTAAGAAAAGGATAACAAACAACGTATTGATAACAGACTTTGGTTTATTAGATCACTAGAATAAGGTTCGCGTTAATACGCGGATTAATACGTTAAATTATTAATAAATATTTAAGTTTTAATTAAAACCCCGTTGAATTTGATAGAACATAAACTATAAATCAATAGAAATCATTTATATCTCAATTTTATGTGATAATTGATATAATGTGAATTCATAATCATATATATAACATAATTCAGATCATACTCAATATTTTTTTAACTATATAATAAATCGTAAAACAACTAAAATATTTTAGAATTAAATCAGAAATTAGTAAATTTTATGTTAGTAACCTCATAGAAAACATATAAAAAATATTATCAAACATCCATATATACATCTTATTATATCCTCTATACATCCCATATATTATTACTTATATTAATTTAGACTATTAAAAAATTTTCCATTTATATTATCAAACATTACATATATACATCTTATTATATCCTCTCTACATCCCATATATTATTATTATTATTAGTTTAGACTATTAGAAATTTTCCATTTAATTATTTGAGTAATTACTTGGAAACTCTTTTTGTTAATTTTTCATTTTTAATTTTATTTTTACTTAACTAAATTTAAGTTTTAACACATGTCATCATCTCAATCAATATTAAACACATGTCATGATCTCGCGAATTACAATTTTGCTTATGTGTCACGCTCTCGTCGACCGGCTTCTCTTTTATATAATAAGATCATCACTTGGAACTTCTAGTCTTAAACTACATTTACCTTAACATAATATATACTCTTTAATTTATGGAAGCATTTTTGTTAAACCTTAGGTAGGTGTAGCATAAAAATACATATTTCATCAACCATTTAACATTTTACACGCTATTCCTCTCAATCCCCTTACTATTAAAAAAGAAGTCCAATTAGTGAAAAAAATTAATTGTTTTAATTTGATTGGTTAAAAACTATGACTTGGAATGATGACATGTCTTTCAAAAAAGATGACATGGCTTTAATTTGTTAACTCCATATTTTAAATCATTCAATTAAAATTAAAAATATAAATATAAACAATTTAAAACAATGAAACTTATTTTTCCAAAAATCTTAACAACCTAATCGGCATTTTTTTTGTTTTGTTTTGTAAGTCAACAATTGGCATTTACTAATTCATTAATAGTTGAATTTATTGTTTTTAATATCTATTTAATTAGCTAAACAATAAATCTTCAAAAAAAAACTAAATATGCCATTTTTGTTGTTGTTGTTAATTATCTGTTTTTATTATTTTCAGATTTTAAGAAGTTAAATAACTCACTAATTAACATAATAAAATTTTAAAACAACAATTAGGTAATATAGTTTAGCATAGCAAAGTTAAAAACTACTAAAACCACCAAGTTTACCAAATGATGGTTTTATTTTTTTATTTCTTTTGGCCTTTTCATTTTTATTTTTATCTCATATATATAGGAAGCAAAAAGTAGAAGAAGCAAATCTACATTCATAATCCGTTTATTAAAAAAAAAGAGAAATTTCAAGATATGCCACTTTTCAAAAATGCCACTACCACTTTTTCCCAATTTTTAAATTATTTATGTTTGGGTTAACTATGTTATATTAGGGTTTAGTTTTTTGGGTTTAAGGTTTGTGAGGGATCAAAACATTTTTTAAAATTGAAAATTTTGAGATATAAAATTTTTAAACATATTTTTAAGTGGCATGTTGGTAAGGAAATAATACAAGAGTTGCATATTTGAAAAGTGGCATTTTTGTAAATGTCCCCAAAAAAAAATGGTATCAAACCCATATAAATTGGAAAACATTCACCACTCACTAATAGGCTGATAGCTATACTTTTTCACATATTTAAAGACAAAAAAATCACAAAACACAATTAAATTCCAATGGTACATCCCTAAACTAATTTTTTCAAACTCTTATAAATTTTAAAACAAAATTTTTAAGTTTAAAAATTATATCTTGAGCAAAGGAAAAAAAAGAGGAGAAAAAAAATAAAAAAACGAAGAAAGATTAAAAACAAAAATTATCAGACAAAATATAGATGATCAAGAAAAACAAGGAAAAAATGAAAAGAAATTTAAAAACTTGAGTTACTCAAAGA